>CAESWR010001145.1:471072-482505 GCA_903171835.1 Mullus surmuletus | reverse complement strand
AAAAACAGCAGCACCAGCTAAGCTAAGCTAAGTTGCCTACCTCATAACTACCTGAGGTAGCGCCAGCTGAGTTCAGTTGATGGGGGGGGGGGTTTCTGTCTGATCTCTCACTGACGACGCTTCCATCCAGCATCAAAAACTCCTCCCACCTCCATGACCTTTGGCCTGCTAACCTGCTTCATACTGCTGCTGCTACTTGTGTGAACTGATGTCGGAGGGTGTTACCAACAAACATCATCGAGGCATCGCTTTGCAGCACATCTGCACTCTTAGTGACGGTCAGAAGTAGGAGACTTAACAAAACATTATTTCTTTGTCATCCCGTGTTTTTCATCACTCTGGATGATGCTCCCCTCCACCCAGCGTGTGTGTGTATCATCTTTGGGTGTGTAGATGTCTGTGGACTGGTAAAGGGCAGTCTATCACAGATGGAAGAACACAAAGAAAGATGCATTTGATCAGCATTAGTGAGGGCACGACCCGCGGCTGTGTGTGTTTGTGCATGTGTGTGTGTTCAGTGTATATGAGCGGATTCAGGGTCAACAGGGAGGAGGGGGCGTGACAAGCTGCCCACAAAAGGTCACTAAAGCCATCACTCACTTTAACAGACAGGGTGGAAAGATATCGCATATCACACATACACACATATACACACACGCACACACACGCCTTAATCTCACTCTCTCTCAAACACGTGGACACATAAACCAACACAAATTTACAAGCCGTGGCACTCCCCTCCACGACTCACGTGTGCTAATAGTGTAAATCAATCTCACAGCGCACACACACACACCCACACACACACACACTATCTCTGCCTGCAGCACTACAGCCTGGCATAAATTAACTCAACCCTTCACACACTAACCCACTTACAAGGTTAAACTGCTAATTATGGACCTTTCCATTAATAAAAGCGCACACACACCGAAGGTTGCACTTCCCCTCATAGGTTTTGACACACACACATACATACATACACACACAAACCGCTGCATATGCAATATGGTGCAGCCGTGTAGCAGATTGATGCCCCTGCAGCAGGACACATTGTCACATCCATCAATCCCTCCTCTCTCACTCTCTCTCACACACACACACACACACACCCACACACACACACACACACACACACACAGTCTCTGCCATTTCATTTAGTAAATTTACACGCACACACACACACACACACACACAGTTTGGAGCCTCCGGCGTCACATAATTTACAGGTGGTTTGAAGTTGGTGGCAGCGGGCTGAGGCAGCCACGACAAACCCATGTTTGGCTCATCATATTTACACGTCTGTTTCCCGTTCAACTGAGTTCAACACTAACGAGGCGCTGAGATTCGCTGATTGATGCTTTAATTACACAAACATTTATGTCACCGTGTGTGAGACCATGCAGCATTCGGGCGTGGCAAACATCAATCACGCCTCAGTGAGTTAAAGATTTCTTAGCTTATTAATATGCAAATGCTGTCAGACCCTGTCATTACAAAGTGCATTATGGGTAATTGGTAGCAACCAGTTTTAAACATGAAAGGAGCTATCCTAAAGCCGCCATCCAAAGCCGCAAACACTTCTAAAAACCTGCTCTTCTTCTCTACAGTTAGTAGAGAAATGATCAAATAAAAAAATAAAATAAGAAATAATAAAAAACTATAAAATTGCAGTAAAATTTATCTTAATGATAAATAAAATAGCAATAAAACAAATCTTATTGATAAAAATAAATTATGAAATAAAACTATGAAATAACACTTTTATAACTGAGTTACCTGGAAACAAAGCTGGCTTGGCGCCGCCATCATGGGTCGATTCTCCGGAGTGTATGAGTGGCGCCTGATGCCGCCGCCGCCGCTGCCGCTGCCACCGCCACCGTCCGGCAACATTAAATGTGGTGAGGGGGGCGGGTCCTCCGCCGCCTGGTGGTAGCGGATCAGCTTGGAGGCCGGAGCGTAACCTCGCCGGCCTGTACACATACGCAGGAAAGAAAAGAAAAGGAAAGGAAAGTCAGTGAAGTGTTCATTGTTGAAAACAATCTCATATTTATGTTACTGACTTCATTTGCTTTAGCTTTATTTGAAAAATATTTCATCTGGTTTTAGTCAGGATCCAAATGTGTTTGTCCCATTTTCCAAACAGACACTCAAATGTCACCATTCAAATGCTGCAGTTTGTTGCGATGACAACAAATAGCCACCAGATGGCGAGAGGGAGCCCCTATGCAGAGAAGCTGCACTGACTCAGCAGGTGGAGACGAAAGTTGGTTGAGTGATATTTGTAAGGTTGATACAAAGGCTGGATCACAGAACTATTCCATGTCTAAATTTGCACATAAAATAAATAAATACATCAAACAAGACAAAAGATAAAGCAAAAATCAAGTTTAATTTCCCTCAGAATGAATAAAGCATCTATACTGAAGGCTGTCATCACAAAGGATGTTCTTTGAAATCACTGAGTTATCTCATATAATGTGGAAACCTAATTTAACCCCAAAATTAGAATAACCGCTAGATTGATGGGCCTCATTCAGTCTCAGTCAAACTAGGAAAAATAAATCCCATCAGTGAGGCTGAATGCGATGATCTGTGAGTGCAGGAACACCAACATTGTACATTTTGTTGTACAATGTATGGGGTTTTTGTGTTGTCTTCATTTTATAGTATTGACTCTCTCTAAACCCAGAGCTCAGGCCACATGTGTAGACCCAGCAGACTTCCACTCGTCTCCTGACTGTCACAGCCTTCTCACCTCCTGCATCCACCAGCCACCTGCGTTTGTCTCCGCGGCTGTCGGCCTCGCTGACCATGGCCACAAGCTCGCCTTTGGCAAGGCTCAGGTCCAGGTCCCTGCTGCCCACCACCGCGCTCATCACCTGGTAGATCTTCCCCGAGCCATGCTTGTTCATCAGCTGCTTCAGACGGCGCTGGGAAGACGGGCTGAGAGGCTGAGGGACAGAAGAAGAAACATGAAGCATTTCGTGCCAGCACATCGGAGGACACCAGAGTCATCACCACAAGGAGGTAAAGGCAATGAGTAACAGCCAGCAAATGATCAGCTGCTCCACTTAATATTATTGCAAACATATCCTGTTGTACCAGTGAGATGTTGACACGGTGAACAGAATGTGACACTTCTGACAGGTCGTCCAGCAGGAAATACCGTATGCTGTCACCTGAGAGGACGAGTCTGCTCTGGACTCAACGCTTCTCAAGAGCTTTTCAAACTGTAGTTTAGTATGTTTGACCTAAAATACTTGAGGGGGGTTTTCAAAAAGCAGTTTGTTCCTGTAATAACACTTAAACTACAGTATTTCCAGTTGGTTGGTGCCTCGCATTACCAACCAATTGCCAACTATACCAGTGCAGACCATGTAGTTGGTTCCTAGCAATGATTTCCAGTGTCATAAAATCTACAACGACATGTTTTGTATGCTGTGCTGTATTTGTGATGCCTAGCAGCAGTTACCTAGCAATGTTTGATAGTCAACTGGTGAGATGAATATAGCAAAGTACAAAACTTTTCTAACACCTCGTTCAAGCAGTGATATGTTGTTACATGTGATGCCTAGTGACCGGTACTAGGCAGTGATCGCCTCAGCAGAGTACGGACCTGATCAGCTGGTGCATTTAGCGAGTCCTCCACGCTGCGACACAAAGTCTGCAGCTTCCTCGCACCTTCGAGTACAGCTGACTCCGCCCAATCCCAGAATGCACCAGGGTCTACAGAGCTGTGAGGCAGCTACGAACACAGTAGGAATGGTGGAGAGTTAAAAACAAAACCAAAAAAAACACGCGTTTGGTAAAATACTGTGTACAGTGTCAGGGGTCAAATTCCAGCTCTGGTCTCTAGAAAAGCTCAGAGTGGTTCCTTCACCTGCTGTGCGAAGCTTTGGAACAGCTGCTCCATGTCGGAGGACAGGTCTTTATGCAGGCAGCTGAACGTCCCCAACATGCTCCACATCATCTGCAGAGCTAAACCGTTAAAGCGAGGGAGCTCATTCAGGAGCAGCGTGTTCATGGTCCTGAGGGGAGAAAAGATGTGGTCGTTATGTTGGATTATATTTGGGGGGGGGGGGCTCCACCATTGTGAACCTCCCTCACCTGTATGTGTTGGCCACCGCCTGCTCCTCGTAGCTCAGGCTGGATTTGGCCTCGAGTAGCTCATAGTCCAGCAGCTTGTCCAGCCTCTTCCGGATCAGGTTCCTCGGGCCCACCAGGAGGTCACGGAGTGCGCACAGCGGCTTGTGGATCAACGTCCTCATCCTCTTTTCCTGGAGGGAGGCAGTGATGGCGATCATCTCAAACGATCTGCTGTGTCACCAAAAGGTTTCACAACATTTCACAGATTATGATCGAGCTCTCTGCAAGCCGCGGTGGTGTCACAACTTCCTGCTGAACATGTGCTCCACATTTTAGAGGAAGATAAAACAGGTCTTTAGGCGTGCTTCCAGATATTTGATGTCATGTCAGATGTTTTGACAGAGAAGAGCAAATGAAGCAGCAGCATCTTTTAAACGCAGCGCGTTTATTCATCAGGCAGCTCTGACTCACAAACGTGGGAAGGATCCACTGCCTGAGCGCCGTCGTGATCTCCTTGTAGCAAATAGGCGCCTTCTCTCCGTCCATGTCGAAGTCAAACTCCTCCGTCTTACAGACCAGGAAGCCCTGAAGACCACGCAAAGATCACTTCATTAAAACAGATTCACACTTTTCTTTGCCAAATGTTAGGAGACTAGAGGCACAAAGCAGACACACAGCAGCAGGTTGAAGCACGGGGAAGTTTGACTCAGAAATTGCTGTTTTATATCCAGTTGAAGGAAGACAAACATACAGGAAAGAGGGAAAACAGGTACTGAGCTGATCTTTTTTAAGAAAGAGGAAAAAACTGTTTCCACAGGATAATTTTGGAGTGGAAAAGTAAACTGCTACTCTGTATGTGCTGTGGGTGAGTCATGAACATATGACGACTATCCACCAGAAACACACTTATATTCCACTTCTCCTCCCCTGAGGAACCACTTCAAGAAGTTTGCACTCAATAAATTGGTGCTACCGACTTATCTGGCATCTGACTGCAGTTTTGGGAGGGACTTTGCTCTCGTACACACAGTAAATAAATACCATTAGGATTTTAATAGCTTGCAAGACTTGTTCACATTTCCAATGATTCAAGGAAATTTTGTTAGAAATGTTTGGCTATCTGAAGTGTTAGAACATTTTTCAGGCCAGAATGTAACCACGAAGATTCCAAATATCTGGTGGGTTTAACAAAATAACAACAAAGAACACAACTTCGTGTTACTTAGAAAAATTAAGACATCTTAGAAACAACAGTGGTGTTCTTGTTTAAAAGACAGGATGTGCACTTCTACATTGTTTTGCTGTCACCCTGGGCTGATTCTCTGCAGAATTAAGAGTGAGGAAGAAGACGGTTGTCACTTCCTGTGAGCGCACACACGAAGTAAAGGAGGTTCAAGACTTTTCCCTTCGCTTTTGTCCTCTAACGTGTACTAATGTTGATTGAATTACTGTGACGCTGTGAGCCACATGCAGTGCCGCCGCTGACCTGTAGGTGGAGCAGGTAGGTCTCCACGTTCTCCAGCAGCTCCAGGATCCCATGCTCGAGGACGTAAAAGAAGCCTTCCAGGACGTCGAACTCCTCGTCTACCAGCTAGGACAAGAGCACACACACGCATAGCCATAGGATGAGTCACAAGAATTTTGATTTGTACGTCGCAGCGCGCACACACACACACACAGACGCACGCACGCACGCACGCACGCACGCACGCACGTAGAGAATCATATCTTCTCCGAGCTGTGTAATTACCTTCACGTCTCCACCCTTGATTCTATTATCATTATGACAAGAACACGGTTGGAGCTGTCGGGAAGTTAAAGTGAATCAAGAACTGCAAATAGAAAGAGGCTCCTTTGATTGCAGCCTTCTCTTTTTAGATCGGCCGGATCAGCAGCTCAGTGTGCGCGCGCGTGTGTGTGTGTGTGTGTGTGTGTGTGTGTGTGTGGGTGTGGGTGTCTGAAGCTGCAGAGAAAATTAGACCAGTAAACATCCTGTGCTGTAAGTTTCTAAAGTACACAGGCTCACTTCCTCTGTCAGCTTCACTGTTTCTAGGAAACGGTGAATTTTGAGAGTTTGGATTTCAGTCCTATTACACACTCCCATCCCTCTGCTCAATCATTGATCGGAGGTGCATGGCAGGTGTGTGTGCTGGCAGTCAGTCTGGTCCATAAATATTGGAACATTGACACAATTCTAACCTTTTGGCTCTACATACCACCACAATGGATTTGAAAAGGAACAAACAAGATGTGACTAACTGCAGACTTTCAGCTTTATTTACATCCAAATCCAGTGAATGATGTAGGATTTACAACAGTTTGTATGTGCCTCCCACTTTCTAAGGGACCAAAGGTAATAGGACAAATGAACACTGGGTTTCATCCCTGGTGATGCTCTGCCAGGCCTCAAATGCAGTCAGTTCCTGCTTGTTCTTGGGGTATTTTCCCTTCGGTTTTGTCTTCAGCTTGTGAAATGCATGCTCAATCGGATTCAGACCAGGTGATTGACTTGGCCATTGCATAACATTACACTTCTTTGCCTTAAAAACTCTTACTCTGGTGTAAGAGCTGGAAGACCACGGAAAACAACTGTGGTGGATGACTGAAGAATGTGTGTGTGGAGTTGACCGACCTTGGGCGCCATCCCCGTCTCGTGCTTGAGGTGCTGGCTGATCCTCGCCGTCTTCTTGGCAATGCTGTGCGTGTTGAGGCGGTTGATCTTGTCTTTGATGGTCAGCGTCTCCGTCTTCTTGTACTTGTCGGCTGCACAACATACAGATTTGTGAGTGTAGAAGTTTATCAGGCAGCCCGTGCACACGCCACATCAGCTTTGCGCCTCACCGACTTCTCTGAAGCGTTTGTACTCGTTGATGCGACAGTTCAAGGCGATGGAGGTGTGAGCCGTCTGCTCCAGCAGCTGGTACGCCGGGTGGCTCACGTCTGTGTGCTTCTTGATGGTCTGCAGCAGGAGCGGGTAGCGGGCGATCCGCTGCACCGGCATCACCAGGAAGAAGCTCATGGAGGTGGCGTTCACCTCCGGCCTGCACAGCAAAACAACGTCACTTTTAGTCGTTATTTTTTGGTGCTAAAAGGTGACTTGAGTGAATCAAACCTACGCCGAGGACTTGATGGCTTTGACAATCTCGTTCCACAGCGCCTCCTTCTGCTTGTAAGTGTTCTCCACCATGGTGACGGCATTGTAGTGGGCCAAGTATTCCTTGTAGGCCGCCTCGATGTCTGACGATAGGCTGAGGAAGGAGTCACCTGCCAAACAAAGAAGTGGGAATAATAACGATGCGTGCTCCATCAATAATTGGCTGAGGATATAAATTCCTATCCATTGAATCTGATCTAAGTTATGTCACAGGAGAAGACAATCCCTTTTAATAACGGAGTGGTTTGTAGAGTAGAGCCCACTGTGGAGAAAACAAAGATTATATTCTTAAACTCTCAGAGGAATAAAAAGTACAAAGTCCGTACAGAGCGTCTCCAGGTAACGAGGATGCCCGGGTAGGACCTGCTTCTGATCCAGCAGGCTGAGGAATCGAGTAGACGTGTCCATCACTTCTTCTATGTACAGATACATGCTGTCCAGGTTGGGCAAAGGAGGCTGTAAAACACACAAATCACATTTGACACATGAGTTTATCCCCAAACCAAAGCTGAATAAAGTACGTCTGTGTCACTAATATTATATGGAAAAGGCTATATATTAAGCTGTATCTGGAATAGAATTGAAAAAAACAGCATTAAATTAAATCAAATGTAATTTATTTCAATTAATTCAATTCAAGTCAACTGGAAAAAAACCCAACAAAGACCACCGATCATGTGGCCTTGTCATGGCCTTGTGTGCCAACAGGAAGTATATAGAAGCCACTTGCTTAAGAATAATTTTGATATATGTTTGCAGGACACCAGCTGATGAGAGTAATTCTCTTCCATCGACCTCTGGCGAGAGAATGGTGGGCACGCTGGCTGCTGGAGGACACAACAATCCGCTCACTGCCACCGAAAACAAACCACCATCTCTTCCGTCTCACAATGGCGACATTATTTCAGATATTTATGTCTCCGCCCAACCCTCCTTCATTCGGCTGCTCCTCTGCATCATTCTCAGTGTTCCTCTTCCATCCACCAGCATTCCCCCACATCTCCCACCAACAACCACAGACAAATGTGCAACGCTGAAATAAACCTTTCATGTCAAGTGTCTGCTGCCATCAGTCAGTTTCTGCTCGTCACCCTCCTAATCCTCTTTCATCTCCTCGGTTGCCCCCCCCCCCCCCATGTTTCCGTGCTCATCCACTGCTCAGTCGTTCCGGCCCATAAAGCCTGACTCCATTATGCTTTACGAGCTGCCGTTTCATTACTGCCGCGACAATAAACGATTATTTAGCGGTAATAAGCAAAACACTGGCGGTAATGAAAAGCTGACAATCATCACATTAGCCCCTTTGGATGCCTGGCGCGCCTCAGTGTGATTACTTTTCATTCAGAGACATCACGCAGGTGGCCCGTTTGTAGAAATAACTGACTGCTTTCGCTCACAAACTGGCGGACAGGTGCTAACTGGATGGGAGCTGGTTAGGCTAACTGCTGAGCTAACGCTAACACTCGCAGTCTAACCAGCTTATGCTTCCCGATTTGATCTACATCTCTGCCTCGCTGACTCTTCAAAGTTGCTGAGAAATGCTGCAGTATTGGATGAGATGAGTGTTGAGGCTGTTAACTGGTTTGAAGGTCTGACAGATCTTTGCTTTGTCTGCACCTGTATTTTCCGCAGGTTGCTCCTGATCTCCACGGTGCTCAGCTGCAGCAGTCGGAGGTAGTTCCTCTCAGACTGCACCAGCTCCTCGATGGCCATCTGCTGCTTCTGAGCCGCCCTCTCTTTGGCTGCCGCTTCCTCCTCCTCCTTCTTCCTCTTGGCCTCCTCCTCCTCCTCTGCCAGCTGCTCCTCTGATATGCTCCCCTCGGAGAAACTGTCGTGCGAGGAGATGCTCACGTTCTTCACAGAGGCCTCCAACTCCGAGTCCTCGCCCGATGCCTCCACAAACACTGGCACGGCCGACTCCTCTTCCAACTCATCTTTCTCTGCGTTTTCATCCATCTTCTGTTGACTTCCTTTAGTTGGGTATTTCTTGGAGATCTCAGCTGCTCCGCGGGGCGACAGAACATTAGAGGTTGATTTGGGAAGAGGGAGCGTGAAGGAAGAAGGTTGAGGTCGTCTGGGCACCTCCATGATGGTTATCACCGACAGAATCCCGTTAAGGCCCCATCACACCCAGGTCCAGCCTTTCTGTAAAATAACAATAGAAACATTTGAGGTTTGACAAGCAATCAAGCCGTGCATTTAACTTATGTGCTACAGTCTGCGCGTAGCAACTGCTGCCAAACATACACACGTTTGTTTTTGGAAACAAAATCATCAGAACGGTCTCAGTCAGCCCTGAGTTATGTCTCAAAACAGTATGAGCAAAGCATCTCCCACAGTTGGTGCAACAGCGGCTAATCATCCATTACTTAATGACAGTATCGAGTGACTCTTTGGCTGATTATATGGCCAGTGATGACACTTTCATAAGTGAATCCTGTATCCAAAGGAAACTGCACAAAGCCTCTTAAACTTCACAATTGTGGTGAGGGATCTTCAGCGACCCTCTGGGTGCGTAAAATCATCACAGGATTTCCTGAGAATTTCAGGGAAAGACAAACTGGCCTTGATGGGGGTCGATGTAAAACCAGACATGTCTGCTGGGATTATAAACAGCCCTTCTCTGCCCTGATCTTGTGAAGTACAATGTCACGGCACACAGAGTATTTGCAGCAATGAGGCCGTGAAACCAAACAAACATGTTGTGTAGCAGTGGCTGCCCGTGTTTATGTGTCCTTTAAAAGTGCCTGAGCCAGCAGAGGCATCACACACGGCTCGGGCCACTGGTGCTGCTCACTGCAAAGTAAAATCCGGAGTGAGGACAGATTCGCTGTCATGGCGCCTCTGAGCTGGGACATTGAGTCTTTCGCCCACTGGGAGGCCGACGAGCTGCTTTCAGAGCAAATAATGCTGCCACCGCTGTGACAATTAGCCATTATACGGCTCCGGCCGTCAGCCTTCTCAGGCTTTGAAGGACGCATCGCGGTGACGGATTTATTTCCAACTATGTGATGGCGTTAGAACCTCTGAACGAGTTGGCGCACTTACACACTTAAAAGGATCAGCCCACTGAGGAGTCCCTACTTCAAAGCAGATCAGATCAAAGCTTATAACATCTTAAGTGCACAACGTTTGTGTCAGAGAGATAAAACTCATCCTAAACAGCTGCACGACAACGTTTAAGGCATCCAGATTCAGATGCCTCTGCAGCACGTTCAACGCAAATTACATTATTGTTTTAGCCAAGTGTTGATGTTCACTTACATTTCTTAAGAAAAAACACTTCCCATGTGTTGATGGGCACCGACGGAGACTAACAACTTCACTCACACACACAAAGACATATCATTCTGATACCGTCACATGATTTGCTCAGAGCTGACGCTTAGCAACAGTTGCTAGGCTTGGCTGATCTGACATCTTTGATGTGTGATGTGGAATGTTGCTAATTAATGATTGTAATGACAGTGTTGAGTGATGATGTTCAGTATCGCTGCCTCTTTCGAGTTCCACTTTCATTTCAACATCCCGGTGCAACGTTTGTCCGCAGTGATCAGCAGCGCCGAAAACTCATCCTTGCTGAATGTTTCCATCTCTGCAATCATCTCTGGATCCGCCAACATTTTTAGCAACATGTACAGAACAGCTCACCAAAGCATAGTGATTACAAAACAAAAACATGTTATTTCTGTCACAGTGACGTGAAACTGCTTCACATTGTGGGAATACTTTCTCATTTCTGAATGAAGTCTGTATTTTTGTAAATATGAGTTAATCCTCATTGTTTCTGTCACAGTTTGTGTGGCAGAGCCAAGTTTAATAATAAAGTGTGACAAATTTAGCAGCATGAGGCGCCTCAACGGACATTTATAAATCCAACAAACTATTACTCACACACTCACTCACTCACTCACTCACACACACACACAGCTAAGCAGAAGATTAGCTGACACTTTAACTTCCCTACATCTCAAAAACAAGTATGTCAGAGCCTCAGACTGAGACGCCTGCTGCCCACAAACCAAAATCAGAGCGACTCACTGAACCACAACACTGACAACAACAACAGCAACAACAACCACCCGAGTGTGTGTGACATTAAAAACACTCCCAGGAGCTCAGACCATCGTTACCTCGCACAGAATCCCTAGTCAGCGGCCGGGATCTCGATCTGCTCGACCTCTGATGCG
>CAESWR010001145.1:403366-431707 GCA_903171835.1 Mullus surmuletus | reverse complement strand
ACTCATCCACCTACCTACCTACCTACCTACCTACCCATCCATCCACTACCTACCCACCTACCTACCTACTTACCTGCCCATCCATCCATCCACTACCTACCTACCTACCTACCTCCCACTCATCCACCTACCTACCTACCTACCTACCTACCCATCCATCCACTACCTACCCACCTACCTACCTACTTACCTGCCCATCCATCCACTACCTAGCTACCTACCTACCCACCCACCTACCTACCTACCTACCTACCCATCCATCCATCCATCCACTACCTACCTACCCACCTACCTACTTATCTACCCATCCATCCATCCATCCACCTACCTATCTACCTACCTACCTGCCCGCCCATCTACCTATCTACCTTCCTACTACCAACCTATTTGCCTATCCATCCACCTACTTACCGACCGACTACCAACCTACCTACCCATGCACCTGCCTACCTACTACCAACCTACCTACATAACCATCCACCTTCCTACGCAGTGTTGTAGCCAGTGCACATACAAAGAGGACGTAATGTTTTGTTCTCTCCATTGCACCATGGACTTTGACCTTTCATGTAGTGCAAAATCGGATTCAAAGGGAAAAGTGTGCATTTTGGAGGGCCTGCTTTCTGTTGCCATGGAGACACAGCCACGCACTCTTTATTAAACTATAAATATGTGACAAAAATACTCCCTTGAGACACTGTGATGTGACTTATACCAGGATAGATATACAGAGGACGAGGGGTCAGAGGTCAGGAAAGCATGCTGGATTCATGTAGGTGGGAAGCAGTCGCAGACCAAGCTATAAAAATGACCTGGGAAAGCTGTTCATACCTGAATAAAAAAAAAGTGTGTGAGTGTGCGTGCTATGCTGCAAAAATAAAGCCTTCACACTCTTCTGCGTGTGATCTTCACAGCTCCCACCTCCCGTGTTCTCATGGAAACAAAGCAGAGTCGTTTAAAATGCTAAACTGAGATTAGCTCGTCTGTGCTGAATACAAATCAAAGCCAGGAGCCGAGGGCAACTTGTTTAAGAGATGAGCAAATCGATAAATGACGGCGCCGCGGACTGAAGCAGAAGGCCGTGTTTCGTCGGCAAACGGGGCAATTATCCCCCACTGAAGTTCTCACAGCAGTGAACAGGTGTTTGCACAAAGAATTTTCACCTTGTGTGTTGCGTTTGCAGAGAAAAGTGAGTACGGCGGTGTGAGGTGTCTGTGTTTCCATTTGTTTTATGTGTTTTTTTGTAATGAATTAGACGGCGAGTTTGTCTATTTATTTTAGATAAGGGGACAGGAGATTGTCTGCTGCTGAGAGTTTCTCTTTAATGAAACCAGATAAGAATAAATTACACATGATGGCAAATCTCTGCAATGTCTCGTCAGATAAAGGCGGATTAGAGGTGTGCTGCTGGAGGAGGACGTGCAGCCTTCTCTCCTCAGCGGCAGAGATGAGATGCCACAGTGATTGTCAGCTTGGAGCTCCACACAACCATGCGCAGCCACACTGGTGGACTCGGGATTATATTACTGATTGACAATCCAGATTAAAAGGAAAATGGTTTTCCAAGCAGCCGTGCTGATTAGAGAGCTTTAGATCAAATGTGAGACAGGTGTGGAAGACGGGGGCTGTAGGAGTCCTTCATGCTGTAGGTCGCCCTGCTCGGGAGTGTGCGCTGTGAGATGACAGAAGGGAGAGAATTTATCACTGTTTGTGTGTGTGTGTGTGTGTCCCTTGTTTCATTGTGGTGGGTGTCATGATGTGAAAAGAACACAGAAACACACACTGATCATTAGAAACTGAGAAAACTGACACACACTGGTGGAAGCTGCTGCAACTGTGGTTGGTTGGTTGGTTGCTAGTGTGCTTACTTTCCTATCCATTGGGATGGATGGTTGGTTGCATGGTAAATGAGTTGCTTGGCTCTTAGTTCTTGTTTGGTTCTCAGTTGATTTGTGGTTGTTTGGTAACATGGCGGGTTGTGTTCATGGTAAATGAGTTGCTTGATTGCTTTCTTGCCTGTTTAGATGGTTGGCTGCTTGATGGTTAGTTGGATTAGATTATTTGATTACTTGTTTTCTGGGTCAGTTGGTGGCATGGCGGGTTGCTTGCACCACTGCTCGTTTGATTGCTGGTTGGTAGAATGGTTACATTTCCTAAATGGGTGACACATTGTGGGTCATATGCTAAGAAATTTCCACAAACCATGAATTATCTTTATTTTAGCTCTGGCAGCTTAAACACACGAATCATTAAGTGCTGGCTCTGATTTCTTTTCATGATAACATATTCATTCTTGTCAGCCCATCCACCATTTTTCTTCCTCTCCAGTCAGAGACTTTGAAAGTGAGAACTTTAGAGCTCAAACTCGCATTAGAAGCATCTAAATCAGTGGGCTCATTGCTTTGTTTGGTTTTGTTTATGTCTCTTTAAGAGCTGCTCCCTGGAGGGCACGTGATGGCCGAACCCTGAACACAGGTCCATTAATTTGCTGCTGAGAAGCTCCTCGGGGTTCCTTGCTAATGCTCCATTTCTGCAGTCCTCCAGCCAGGAGTGGGTGTAGGCGGAAGGTGTTTGTCTGATGGCGTTTGATGGGGGTGGGGGTGTGGGGGCCCTCATCCAGGCGGTGGACCTTGATGGATCTGCTGCTCTGTGCTGCTCGGCGCGCAGCGTCACTCCTATTGGCATGTCCATTATTCTCAATGGGCGCATTAGAAGGCCAAAGGGACTCATTGAGAAACCTTTATTGATATTCTCAATCTTCTTGACATAAAAACAGGGATGACGGGGCGGCGTTGTAGCTGCAGAGCTGCACTCGCAGCCATGGAGGAAGCACAGAATCCGCTGCCGCATCTCGTATCAGCGCAAGAAAAATTACAGGTCATCAGGGTGGTAAAGCGGCAAGCCGGAAACTGTGGATTGTGGCTGCGAAGAAGGCGTTCCACTCAGCGCACATGTGGACTGATACTGGCTGTGCCACGGCCGCCTGGATAGCAGAGATACGCAGCAGGGCACGCTTCTCCCCGCGACAATGTCAATAGAGGGGATCCACTTACTGGCTGAATGCGGCTGCATCTCGTCAGCTGAAAAGCTCCCGCGGCTGCGTTGTATTTAGAAAACCTCCCACAAAGTGCTGACACAAGTGGCTGCTTTTGAGAGGAGTGTAAGCTCTGCCTCTATCTCTGTCTGTTCCAGTGCAGTCATGTAAGTTTGACATCTACAACTCAAGGCGTTCTTTTCCCCCAGCCAAGCTCTTTGAGAAATCACTGCACTGCATTATGGACATTTCAGAAACATGCCAGAGTCTGTTGAAGCAGCAGAAGGACCACAGGTTTGCTTTGTGAGAGGTGTGAGGGGTGAAAATGGCTTTAATGAGCTTTCAAGCCCAAAACATGCAGGCGACGCTCGCTGGTTACAGGTCTGCAGAAGGAATTATCACCCACAAGGGCTGAGCGAGTCTTTTCTGAGCTGACAAACAGCTGAAGCTTCAGACTATGCTCAGCGCATTTGTTTGAAAGCACCTCTGACTGAGCACCTTAGCGAGAAAATCTAAAAAGAAGAAAAAAAGAAAGAAAAGAGGTAAATGGTTTATAATTGGATTCAGTAAAGTGAGAATCACGTGAAGGTAACATATGCCTAGCATTGGTCTTTGTATCATTCACAGAGCAACTTTGATGTGTTTAATGCTGAGCAAAAATTGCTAGGTGGTAAATGAGGACTTACCCATCATCTATAGTAGTTGTGTGCACTCGTACATACACTCTTTTGACGGAGCATTAGTCCACCTGACCTGCAGATGAGGCACCGATCACTTCCAGCATGCCTTTTAGACAAAACATGCTATTGCTATTTGTGAATTTTGTATGTTTTAATCCGGGAACTTTTCTCTATTTTAGATCCATCTTCTACGTTACATCTTCACAGAGGACCAGACCGTTTCATCTGGCGTGAAATCTTCACGTCATTTGGTGCGCACAGGTCTTGTTCTGCCCCACCTGTAGTTGCAGCCCAGACGTTCCCCCAACATGCAACGATCCTGCAGTGTTTGGGTAAAATACGCAGAGGTAACGAGCCACACAAAGGATCTGATCATTGTGTTGAGGCTGACAGAGAAATGTGCTGGGGAACCCGTTCAGCTGAGCTCACAGCGGCAGCAGGTGGAAACCAAACGAGGCCGTTAAGCAGACAGAGGGAGGCTGTTTGCACTTAATTAACGTGGTAATTCTCTTAGTAACTGTCTAATAATTCATACAGAAGACAGGAATTGGATTCTCAGGCCTCTTTGTTTGTTTCTCCCGTTCCTGCAGAGATTCCCCTCATTTGTAACCTGGCTTGACCGTGCATTTGTATGGCGCTCACACTTTCCCAGGGACGTATTGATTCCCGGCTCCTCGCTCATTGGCATGCACCACCACGATAATAAGTAAATCCATCTTCTGTCAGTCCGTGCTGAAGCAAATGCAGTCCTAGGGGGAAAAGGCCAACATATTCAGGCCCAATTTTCCCGTCTTTTGTTAGGAATTACCACTGCATTGTTTGCTCCTGTACAATCCCAACAAAGTCTGCCGCCACCAGCTCGGGGGATTCCAGAGGGGACTCACATGGGACACTCTCGGGTGGAGAGAATCCAATAATCGCGCAAATTCATCCGTGGTGGTTTAATTAATGTGTGCTGCTGGAGTGGAACAAAGCTAGTTGATGGGATAAAAACCAGTAACACTTCGTAACACTTTGCTCTCCTGGTTTTCGATTAACCTAATAGAAATCACAACGTCAAACCAGGCAATTATATAACGACAATCTGTCACTTCACTACATGTTTTTTTTGGTTCGGCCTCTATTTAGTATTTTTCATTTTGTGGTTTTTATAAGCAGAAATCCCCACTTCAATAAAGCTTCCACTCTCTGTTCGCCTTGATGAATAAGCTCTTGCACTTGCAGTTTAATGTAAGAACATGGCCATCAAATCTGTTGTTGTTGTTGTTGTGACCCTCCCGAGGACATGAAGGACACACTGCTGTAAAAATGGTCCCCGGACTTCGGGCCTCTTAGCCAACATGTCAATTGTCCACTTGGCCTCGGAGAGTGGGGAGGAAGACCTCGGCACTCCATTCTCTGCTGATTGGGGCTATTTTCGCTGTTCTGCAGCGCGCCCCAGCGTGGAGGCGGTTTCACACTGCAATAATGGGCCGCTGGATTGTCAGGGTGCCCCATGGCGGCTGTCATCTGCAGCGACAGGACTGGCTCCTCTTTCAAATGTGGGTTTGGGGGCTGGAAATCACCGGTGGCTTCGTCAAGAAGACGACTGCCATAATGGAACAAGGAATGTGAAATGTCACTGCCTTTTTCCTCAGCTGTCCCGCAGCACCACTCTATTACTTTTTCAGTGGCATTTTGTCTCTAAAGAAGCCGGACCCGCCGTCACGACTGAATGAAAAGCAGGTAATAACCTATTTGCAAAGGTCACAGGCAATTATGAGATCCAGGTGGCTTTTTTCATCCCATATCTGAATTTTAAAATCTGCGACGCATGAAATGTGTGTGGATGAAACTACCCATTACCCATTTTTCCCCCTCAAAATAAAGTGGCATTATGGGAGGATGTGGCTTCCGTTTTGTCATCTAGCAGTCTCTCTGCTCAATGGATGCCTTTAAATGTCAATTCATCTACTTTTGTGTGTTAAATCACAGTCACATCACTGGACTAAAGAACACAATCAAATGAAAACACGAGTACCACTGTGAGCGACATAATGTGGAGAGAGGTATGGGAGAATGTTGACGGTAAAGGCACGTCAACAAGATGCATGTTTACGCCGTGAAGGGAAATGAGCAAAGAATTACCAGTAGATGAATAAATGTCGCAGAACCAGGAAACACAAACACCAGCAGCTCATCTTGTTTTTTCCTGCTCAGGATGAACATTAACTGATGCGGAGAAAACAGGCGGTAACACCACAACTGCTCACGGATGCAAATGTTTCCACCATGTGTGCACAAACACACACACACTCACATGCTGCGGTGAACGGGTGTGTGAGGCAGAGTGTGCACATCCGTCAGCCCCCCGACACACACACACACATACTTCAAAGGCGAGCGTGAGCAGCAGGACGTGAGGAGAAAGAGAAGACGGCAGCTGCAACATCATGTGGCCTTTTATCCCTCCTCGGCTGTTTGATGCAGGTTCAAGATTTCAAAGAGAAAATGACAACAACACGAGCGTGCGCTTTCCTCTGAGTGGAAGAAAGCGCTCTTGACTCGGGTGTTTACTCCTTGGCTGCGCTGTGTGTGCCGTTTATTTATATGTATTAAACTAATACATATTTAATCTCCCCTGCAGGGTTAAATGGACTATGTGAATGTGTGTGTGTGTGTTGTTGTTTGAATGAATGGAGCTGAAACAGGTGAAACTGAGGCCAAAGCGTGAGACGTGAGACGCCTCGTCCTCTGTCTGAGCGGCGGCTGATGGGAGTGAAGGAACACTGAGTGCTGTGATGATCTGACGTGTTCAGTGTGAATCACAACAGCCAAATGTGAGGAAGAAAAACCACACTTACATGGATTAGCAATTTAAATCACTAAAATTTATTCACAAGCCACAATTCATGACATTCGTCATTTTTGGTCCACTGGCCTTGAAACTTAACCTGAAAATTTGGCGAATTTGCAGCTGCTTTTTATTGAGTGCGACTTTAAAGAAGTCGCTGTTTGTTCAGTCGTTGATGTTTATGTTGTCACTTTTTTTTGTGTGCAATAAAACAATTACAAAACAGGTGAGGACAAAAACACAGACACTTGACAGTAAAGACAAGAAAGTCCGAATTGAAAAAACAAAAAACAAAACCAAGCAACCCAAAACAACAACAAAACAGAACAAACATACAACAACAACACACAACATGGTAATAAAACAACCCTGAATAGAACATGCATACCTGTGTGTGTGTGTGCGCGAGTGTTTGTGGAGGGGGGGGCCTTGTAGGAGATGGTGGGATGTCGAGAGGGGGCCGATGGGGGCGGGGGGGGACCTGAACTGTCCCATGTAGAAATATCTACATAATAGGGGAGTGAAGACAAATAAGACATATACAATCTGACAATACAGTTCATGACGAGGCAAACTGAAGGAGATTTGTAACATCACATAAAGAGGAACCGCTATTAAAACAGTCACATTTCAGTGATTGTTGTATATGAGTAGGTATGGTGGCTTCAAAATAAAAGAATTGTATGCTGGGATTCGGCAAATAGAATGGTTGGGTCTCCATGGCGTTTTATTTTGAAGGGTCCAGGAAAGTGAAAGCGCTCTCACAGAATTCTGCCTGTTTTTTAATAAGAGGCTCGTGTGCAGCGTTAATGTGTCCCTGTGATTAGGTGAAAGGTTGGGCAAAATGTGTTGTTTTTTTTTTTAATGTGTGTTGCTGATCGTTTGCCTGTTTGCAACACAGACTTCCTGTGATTATACTTCTTTAGATTGCTTGACATTCCTGGAATTATGATTTTTTAATAGTACAAATAAATCTAGCATGATGGAGTTCCTAGCATCACATTATAATCACATATGTTTCCATGCCAACGGGATGCTGCGGGCCGACTCTGCTGAGCTGCTGTGGTCCGAGCTGTTGAGCAGCGAATCTCTACATCCCATTTTTTAGTCGATATTTATTCACAAAATCTCTATCAAGCCCATTGTCCTGATTCACTTCTGAGGAGAGGCGTGAGAAGAAAGAAAGAGAGAGAGAGAAAGAAAAAAAACATCCTCAGGCTCCTTCTGTTATGTAACATTTAGAGTCTTTTGTGTGTGAGGAGAATGGAGGGAATGAAAGGTGTCAGAGAGCAGAGGTGTTTCTAAACCTCCATTCAGCCGAGCAGAAAAGCTTATACAACACCGACGCCCACGCAGAACCACGGCGCGCTGCCGATAAGACCCCGATGTAAATCCAACACGCTGCTGTTCGCTTCACACACACAAACACACACACAAACAAACACACACAGGCGCCGGTTGGAGAAGCCCGAGCCAGTGAGGCGCCCAGCCCACAACTTCCCCCAGCAGCCTTCAGGGGGCCGCCGAGGGACCCGCGGGGGGTCGCTCACGCCATACCTGCACATATCAGGAGCAGAAATGTCACCGGCCACTTCCTGCGAAGGACGGCAGTGTTTGGTCTGCAGGGAAACGCCACAAAAACCAGTTCATGCCAGTCGCTGGGAGGAGAGTCAGAGAGAGCCAGAACACCTGCAGCCCTTGTGTCAGATTTACGAGTTTGTGTGTGAACATATGACATGCATCTGCTCCTGGAAACAAGAAATGAACATTTTTGGAGAAGGGGGTGGGGCTAGAGAACGCATCTTTTTTTTGTGGCTATAAAGCTGAGAGCGGGAGGCATTCATCTGCCAGAGACTAACTGACCAACATCAGCTGCTTGTGGAAAATAACACCGCCCATCCAGAGCCAAGTTCTACTCGGAGGTTTCTGCTCTTAAAGGGAGTTTTCTTTGCTGCTGGTGATTATCTGACCCCGTGGTTGTGGCGGGCTGATGTGATTGGCTCAGACTTGACTCACGTGGACATCTTTGTCCCCCAGCCCGTCTCTGGGGGTCTTTTATTCGTACCTCCAGCAGCAGGACGCCTCTCACCGCTCTCACCGTCTCTCTGGTGTTTTATCAAAGCGGAGCCACTTCAAAATAGATGTTAGACTCGGAGATTTGAGTTCCATTACTGGGAACGCCGCCAGATAGAGCCTTTTTGGAAAACACAGTGACTAAGTGTTTTTATCGGAATTGAAATGCTTAGAGAGAAGGTTGCAGCGATAATTAACAAACCCGAGAAACAGCAGAAAACAAGGCAAGAAAACAAGAATTAGCGGCACCTCAAATCACCTTCATACATGGAATAAAGATTTTGCAGACACATGTTTACGTCAGAAGAGAAAAAAGGTCATTATTAATATTTATTTTCCTCTTCAAATTTTGAGATTGGAACGCCGGAAAAGCAGAATAGAAGAAGAGTCTGAAGTGAAGTTGAAGGTGTAAAACTCAAATCCCTGAAGTTGAGTCAGCGTTAGTTTGCGCCTCACAGCCGCAGGGTGAAACTGTGCTCTTAATGAAACTGGAATCCCCCAAACACACATTTTCTGGGGTCACACTCAGTTAACGATCCATCAGTTTCCTTAGTAATGGGATTCTTCTTATTCTCTAATTTTTAAAAAGATGATAAATTATAGTAAACTACGGAACCCCGAAGAGAACATGATTAAAAAAAAATGTAAACACTGTTTCCTCGTGATAACGACTTATATTTGCGTACCTTTTGCTTCCTGCTTCTCCTGACGTGCAGATGTCTCTCTGCTCCTGCTGCTTAAGCTTTAATCGCTTTTTGATCACTTTTAAATCATTCGGCAAGTCTTGGATTTGATTTTATTCTTCTTTTTATGTGAACCAAGATTTTAAAAATCCTTTTTGTGCTTTTTACTGTGCTTCTTACACTGGAGTACAAGCCCCCCCTATCGTGACTGTCATTGAGGAAGCAACAGAAGCTAATTAGCAGAAGATGCCTCCCTTTTCCACAGATGATTACCACAAATTGCTCCAGAAGATAGCAGTAGTGGAAACCAAATTCACCAGCTTGAAGTCAATGGGGAGATAAATGGTCAGTATGGGAATGAAACTACTCTGCCGATTTCCCAAAACAGTGAAAGGGAGCAGGCTAACAGGAAGCTAACCAACACCACCAAGACGCAGCAGGAGCCGGGTGTGATTGGCAATAAACCAACCAGTCCTCCCTGGAACTCTCTTGGTGCAAAGCCAAAGCACTGCAACTCGCCTCCCTCAGTTTTGGGAAGACGGTTATCAGGCAGAACCCAGCACCTGGGGCCTCATGTGTCAACGCTGTTTACGCAAGAAAAACATGTGTTCGCAAGGATCGGAGCTCACGATGGGATGTATCAACGTGAAAAGTTTGTCGATTCTTGTGCTGTTTCACGCCAGCTCCGGAGGTGGCGTAGAGGTTGGCATAAAGCCAGATTCTTGCGTGAGCTGCGCTTTGGTCCATTGGCGACACTGTGTGGCGATGTTTGGTAACCAATGCTGGACTGGGACAAGGAAGTGGGTCAGGAAATTTATGACCAGAAAGGCTCACTCTGTTGGGGGGGGGGTTTTGCACATCGGACTGGGCATGGGGAACACTGAGGCGCCCGCCCACTGGGAAAATGTTTGCCCGATGGCCAGTTTGACAACCGTGCACACATCGGGCGCAAATCAGCCATCAACACAAACACAATCGCCTACGTGGCTGTTAAAGAGCCTTCACTATTGTGCAGAATGTGCAACTGTCAACAATAGCAGCACTTGCGCTTTTGGAGGACGTGGCAAACGGCGCAATCAGACCGGAGCGACATTTCATGGAGTGCGCCGTCCCGAACGCAGGCGGTTCAGGATATGGCCGTCTTCTGGACCATGTGGCCCGGCTAAGGCTGACGGTGAACATGAGGAAGAGCCACCTGGACCCTTCCCAGCGAGTCACCTACTTGGGACTGGAGTTGGACTCCTGTCGTATGCGGGCCCAGCTGTCCCCTCGGCGTGTGGACAGCATTCTGAAGTCCCTGTCCCTCTTCAAAGAAGGCAGGGTGTTGCCTTATGTTCGATACCTGCAGCTTGCAGGCAAGCTTACAGCAGCTACCTCTGTGATCCCCCTGGGCTTGCTTGCCCCGTGCCCCATGCAGAGATGGGGACTCAGTCTTTCCTTGGATGTCAGGCGACACAGGTGCAGAATGGTCAGGGTGTCGCATCAGTGTGTCCTCTCTCTGTCCCCGTGGAGGCAGAGAGTGTTTTTGTTGGCAGGTGTGCCCATGAGTTCTGTCCCTTCATGCAGGGAGACTGTGACAGTGGACGCGTGTCCTGCTGGTTGGGGTCCAACCTGGCAAATGAGGACGGCTCAGGCCCAGTGGTCTGAGCGCGACAGTGGAAGGCAGATCAATGTGCTGGAGCTGCGTGCGGTGCATTCGGCCCTTGAACATGCCACCATGCCTTTCCTGCAGGGTCGGCATGTGCTCATCTGGTCGAACATGTCGACGGTGGCCTATATCAATCATCAAGGTGGCACCAGGTCAGTACAGCTGCTGTGGGTGGCCAGGGATTTGTTGACATGGGCGGTTCTCCACCCGGGGAGTCTGCATGCGATGTATCTGCCGGGGGAGCAGAACCTCCTGCTTGAGACAGAATGCCGATGGCTCCAGGGTTACATTATGGCCAAACGTGGCTTTCCTCCCCAAGATCTTGTCTCCATCCTATGTTAATCAGCCTATCTAGCTAGCCTGATTTGCACCCCCACTGGAGGGAGATGGTTTGCAGCTCCTATGCCCTGTGCGGGCCCTCTCCAAGCAGAGACTGTCCCACTGGATTGCTGACACCATTGCACACGCATATGTGTGTACTGCCCGGCCCCCACCGTCTGGGGTGCGGTGCCACTCTACTAGGAGTGTATCTGCATCATGGGCTACCCTGAGGGGGGGGCCCCTCGATGCCATATGTGCTGCGACCTCCTGGGCATCACCCTCCACCTTTTCAAAGTTTTATAGGGTCAATGTTCCTGCCTCTCCACCACTGGGTGCCGTCCTGGTCCCAGGACGCTTGCCTCCCAGTTTTTAAGGTGGGTTTGGATTCCGTGTGACTCTGTTGGTATGAGTCATCCAGTGCTTGAAGCACCGCCTCTGGCAGTCAGTAGGGATGAAATAGAACGAAAGTTACAACTGTAACTACGGTTCTATGAATCCTGGATAACCGCCAGAGCATTCAATCACTCAGAATCCTTGTGGTTTCGTGAGAAGATTCTGAAGGAACAGATCCGCCGATGACACTTATAGCTTCATGGGGTCATACGGGGGTCACACGTGACTTTGTTGGTATACATACTGGACCCGTGCATGCGTGAGACGGAGATATCCAGTGCTTGAAGCAGGTCATCCGGGATTCTTAGAACCTTTTAATGTTTATGTAAAGCACTTTGAATGACCTTATGTTGAATTGTGCCATACAAATAAACTTGCCTTGCCTTGCCTATTTATCGTTATGTTGAGAAAACGAAGGTAATTTTCCCAAGAATAACGAGTTTGTTTTGTGGTGATAACAAATCCATTTATTTAATTATCTTGAGAAAACAAACTTGTCTACCTCAAGATAACAAATTAATTAATAGCCCCCCGAACTGCTAGTAAACAAACTAAGGTAACTTGTAATTAGTGTAACCTAGCGATGAGGAGGTGCGCTACCTGCTTGCTTATCTGAGTTCTGTCCGTAGAATATGGTTCTCTGTTATTATGAGATAACAAAATAAATGAATTTGTTACCTCAAGATAACTCTCTTTGTTATCGAAATGAACTATTTCAAGATAACGAGAAAAATAAGTTGTTATCATGAGTAAACGGTGTTAGAAATAAATGTTAACTCATGTCCTCTTAGGGCTTCCATGGTAAACAACAATTACAATATATCTCAACATTGTTTTTCTCTAGGTATATTTGGAGCATCTGGACTGGATTGTTGCGTTTTTTCCATCTCCAGTCTCTAATATCTATGTGCACCGACACATTATGATCCCACATCAGCGGGATCTTTAATATCGTTCGTTGACTGGCTTTTAATATGCTTAAGAGAGGACGGATCATGAGAGAAAAGCACATATTTGACTGAAAAATCACACAAAAACACACACACCGCCTAAATGCTTGTGTTGTTAAGGGCCGACGAGTTTGTGGGGGTTTATTTTTTTCGGCGTACACGTCTTCATCCATCTGTAACTTCTGCTTCTGAGAGGGATTCCATCTTGTTATGTGACAAAGTGATGCATTATTTCTGGAGGCATCAGTGCAAGTGCTCATATTCAACAGAAGGACATCCCATAATGACAGACAGCCGGAAACCAGGAAGGAGGCTGATGCATGCAGCATGGACTGTTGTGTTTGCTCGATCCCAGCGATGGCAGCCACGCTTAGATGAACACGTATCATATTACACACACACACACAAAGATGAGAAAATCCATTAAAACAGGTCATGTCCGGGGAAATGACGGAGGCTCCGAGGAGAGTGAGGGAGCGGTTATTTTCCTCACACAGTGGTTTGCATAGTGTGTGTGTGTGTCTGTGTGTGTGCGTGTGATGTTGACGCGCACTTCTTTGTCTGGAATCATTGTGAGCAGCATCTCGCCTCCCCCAGTCGGTTGCAGGTCAGATGTGCTGCAGCCGTTAATGGATTTCAGAGATGTTGTTTTAATGATTCCAGTCAATTTGCTCCTCAGGCTTTGAAAAGTTCACTTTGTCAGAAAGGTTCAGCTCAAACCGAGCGGCCGTCACAACTGTGAATGTCAGGAGGGTCTGAGCAGCATGTGACAACCTCCTGGTTTCAACATCGAAGCCAAAATAGAAGACAAGCTCGCACCAAAGTTTGGGAGATGCTAGCAGAGGGTTTGTGTGTGTGTGTGTGTGTGTGTGTGTGTGTGTGTGTGTGTGTGCGTGTGCGTGTGTGTGGGGGGGCAGTCTTTCATAGATACCAGCAGAAACTAGAAGAATTAGCGGAGCCGCAGCGGAGCCGGATGCATTGTGTGGAATCGCGCACATTGATTATATTGCTTGCGTATTGATCAGGCTGCCGCTCCGGAGCGGAGCCGTTCCGGATGCGGTGGAATTTAGGGGTTAGAGTTATGGTGAGCGTCGGAGAGACCGATCACATGAATAACTGAAGGAGCCGCGATCATGAGAAGGTGTCACATCTGCTCGCCTGGATGGAACCTTCCAGCACTCTGAAGTAAACCTTTGGGAATGTGGGGAAGTCTGCAGCGTCTGTGAGCTCTCACATGCAGACGGCCGCGTGTAGAAAGCTGACATGTTGGTAATGTCAGCCGGCAGCGCTCAGCGGTCGCTCGCCGCGTGCTGTCAGCTCACAGCTCGCAGCTTCCACACTCGGATGTCGGCGGCTGGCTGAACTCTGCACTGCCTCAGGCGAGTCCGACACTCCTCAGACACTCCTCAGACGCAGCGCAGCTCCGGCGCGCTCTGTCGGGTGTCACTCCAGCCGTCGTCACAGCGATGCATCAATGTTTTATGGCGAGCAAAGTTGCTGCGCGGAAATGCTAACAGCCGACACACTGAGATGATTTAACTTTGATTACATTTAGATAAAACCAGCGACTGCGCCTAAGATGAAACGCCGAGTGTATTACAGTCACCTGCAGCGCTCGGCGGGGAGCCCCTAATGAGTCAGCAGGCTCTTATTATCTGCTCTGGTAATGGACAAACACCGACCTGACGACGATGTTTTAACGCACAAATAAAGACAAATAACTGTAACGGGCGAAGGCGGCCATGGAGGCGGCCAGCTGAGCAAACCTGCTCTTATTTCAGTAATCTTCATCAGAGAGCAGCTGTTTGCACACTCACAGAACTGAGCAGATTGCACGACTACACCGAGAGAACCAGAGGAACCTTGAAGAACCTCTTGAAGGACAGAAATACAGAGAAAATACCGTTGTGGAGCTTCTAAAGGCCTTTGGGTGGTGCATTTGGGGTAATAAGCTACATTCAAAGTGATATTAAGGAAAGAAACCGTGATTCTGTTCCACCTTTACCCCCGAAAAGGTCCCTAATATGTATTTCTCTACACTTTAAACACTTTAAATCAGGGTGCCGTCACCTTCACACCTTCAGGAATCCTCCTCATCTGCAGCTGCTCGGTGGTTTTAATGGTTTCCACGGTGAGGATCGATGGCGGCTGCAGCTCGTCCTCAATCCTCAGTGGCACATTAGCTGATGATGGAGTCTGGAATCTGATCATGGATGCGTGAAACCAGAAACGATCTTGGGGTTTGAGCGCTGGAGGGGTCTGCCGCCGGGGTCACGACCTTCCTGTGAGAAGGTTTAGATCCTGGTGGTGCAAAGCTGCTCGTCATTTGAGGTTACTGTGCATGTTCATCAATACTTTGACCATTAGATCCATTAGTTTGAAAGCAGGACGCCCTCTGCTGGAGAGAAAACCGATCGTGTTTAAAACTCGTTTAACTGACCTTTGGCTATGCCCCGCCCTCCTTAGTTACTGTTGCTAAGCTGCAGCTCTCAGTGTCGACAGTGTCGGCCTTTCCGGGAAGTTGGAGGTTTCATGCTATTGGTTTGTTTGCGTTTGAGGGCGGGGCAAAGCCAAAGGCCAAGTAGAGAATGTGCGAGTCAGTTATGATGGAGGAGCTTCATGGACCACAGCGAGCCCCCCAGGATGGTTCCACCTTACCGTGACGAACACTTTTGGGAAATCAATCACACAGATTTATTGATTTTAAAGAACATCAAAAGTAAAGTCTTCGTAGTTTGAGTCCGACTTCCCGTCAGAGTCTCCTGTGACACGGAGACATTTACTCCAGAATCATTTGCATTCTGATTGTGTTTGATTCCTCATCAGCTCGGCGGCTGATTGGAGGGCTGAAGAAGTGCGCTCGCTCTTTGTCTGCAGGTTGTGGTGACAGAACGTTCTGCTGGCAGAACATCCTCTGATTTGCATTCTAATTAGTGCGGTGACAAAAAAAAAGAAAAGAAACAGAAGTAGCCTCAAAACTGTTGTTGCCAGTTTCCGCCTGCACACTTAATTCACTCTTTAATGGCAAAACACATTTCAGGGAGAAAAGCTCTCAGTCAGGAAGTCGTTATGAGTTTTTTTTGTGATGCTCACAGGTGGCACTGCTGGGAGTGCACAGCAAACTACAACAATAATGAGTTCTTATAGCTCGTGCTTTTACTTTGAAATGTTTCAAAGACACTGAACTATTTTATTTGGTGGTTTTCAGTCACAAATCAACAAATCAGCTGAAATCATTCAAACCAATGAACCTGCAAAACTTCAGGAGGAAAACAGAAAACAAGCCCCGCCCCCTTTGAATGCCCCGCCCAGCTTGTTGCTGAGCGCACGACAGGTGTGTTAAACTCTCAGCGGAACATCGGAACACAAAGATTTCATCGCCCTGCTCAGCCGCCATGTGTGTGAGGAATATTATACAGGTAACCATGGTAACAACACCTCAGCCTCATGCTAAAATGGCAGATAATGGGATCAGTGACAGATTTACTGCCAAGCAGGTTTTGTGACTGGCCGTTTTAGTGAGAAGAAAATAAGCGGCAGGGAACCAAAGATGGTGAGCGGAGCAAAGTGGTTTGCGTTTTTTCACCTCTTTTCTTTTGTTTTTACTTTATTGTTCATAAAATCTGTTGTTTTTATTCCACAGTTGAATGTAACTGAATGTAGGAAATGTCTTGTTAACATACTTGAGCAAAAATTGAAACCAAACTTTATTTTTTCGAAGTCATCTTCTTCCTAATGTGACACGCTGACATCACCAGCTTCAGCCAATGACACAGGGCCATTCTGAGCAGTGGGCGGGGCTCCCTCGCTTCTGTATCCCTCCCTTTTCTGGCCTGTTTGACACGCCCACTTTTCAAACCCATCCAGTCAAACCACTAAACGAAGCGCTGCAGTGTCTGTTTGTCCCTGGTGGGGGCAGCAGCGAGGTTTGGCTGATTAATGACACTTGCAAACGGCAAAGTTTTTTTTTTTTTTTTTACACGACAGAAGTTTGGCTGAAGGCAGTTTGGTTCCAAAAATAGCATCTTTGGGAGTGTGTGTGAGTCCTGTCGGGCCTCACTCCCCGAGTCTGCTTCCTCGCAGGCTGGCGGCTTCATTTTTCCACCCTCAATCTCCAAATTGTTTGACTTCTCCTTCAGAGAGAGTCAACAAGCCATAAATCTGAGCGGCTGACGAGTCCGTCTGCAAACACAGAGGCGCTCTAAAACCGCACGCCGGCCCTCCGCTCACACACACACACACACACACACTCACACTCACACGGCGCTCACTCCTCAGGTTTCACGTTTGAAAGGAGAATCAAACATGGTGTCTGGTCCTCAGGAGGGAGTCAGATCAGGACACGAGGCCTCACATGGAGAACAAAAGCTCCTGATTCAGGTTTAAAGTCGCTGAGTTTCTCTGAATCTCAGTCTGACGTTCACCTGAAGTATTTCTTCTCTTGTCTTCATTTCCTTTGTGGCATTAACATGCGGCGATACAATTTCATGGGATTCATCTTCAGTGTCCACCTTGAGATCCAATTGAGATCCGATCACATCTTTGCATGGGAAAATTAATTATATTTCAGGAAGAAAAAAAATAAACGAAGAGAAAAAGGTAGCCATCCTTGAAGCTGCGCATTGTATGCTCTTTCTTTGGCGTTTGGAAGCGGCAGAAGAAGCCGTCTTCAACATCTCCAACGATGACCAAAGCAGAGGAGGATGCTCATGTCCTCCTGCTGTGGCCAGTGGCACCACTGTCCAGAGGACCATCTGGTCAAGACTGCTGGGAGAAGACTGTGATGGGGACCTTCATGGACGAAGACGACTGACGGCGGTTGACGACTGCTTTGTACATGCGGGGATAAAAAACGTTTAGGCTACTAGCTTAGCGTGCTAACCGCTGGTGTCCACCTTGCTGGTTTGTTACCTACGCATGCAATGACATATTTTGTAAGGTCAAAAATCCCTTTCTGTCGCTCTTTTTGGGAAGCTTCACTTGAACTTCACTTGAACTACAGTGTACGAACCTCACTGGTATTTGTACATTAAATCAAAGTTCCTTCAAAGCACCTCACAAGAAGCTAGCCTCGGAGTGGCCTGAGCTGGAGGAAAGATTTATGATGGAGTCAGACATGCCGGGGACAGAGGAGTGTATCCGGCAGACCGACCTCCAGTTGACACCTTCAGAACCAGCACAAAGGGTTAAAAACAAACAAACAAACAAACATATATGAGGACAGCGATAGGAGATGAGATCGCCAAAAAGAACAAAGAATGATAGAAAAATGTAAAAACATAATATAATAAAAATAACAGAACAATGCAAAGTACTTTCTTGTCGTATGATCTGATTTATTATTTTCAACTCGCATCTTCTGGAAGTCATGAGGTCATTGAAAGCATCCTAGCTCCTTCATGTTGTAATTATGCCCATTTTTTCTGTGTATAAATCAGCACGCACGGCCGTCAGAAAGTCGGTCCCTTCAGCAGAATGGCCCAGGTTTTGTGAATAAAACTCTCTGGACTCAACTTTGCCGGACTCTGCTTCTTTTTTGACATCATGCTCTTCATTAAAGAAGGTCCGACCCAGTTCCACACTGGCCCAACTGGGTCACTCCGTCCTGCCCAGGAGATCCACAGCAATGACCACCCATGCAGTTGTAGTATGCGCATACAGGCCACATTAGCATTTCCACCTGTATTTAATGTGCTCACAATGCGTATCTGACCACCTGCTGATCGGATCACAATCCATCCTCAAAGTGTCCTGAGTGTGTTTGCACCTGCTCTTTCATGCGGTCACGCACCGTCCCATTGCGATCCCATCACCCCAAATATATGTTAATGCCAGCTGGAAACAGGGCTGTGTTGCTGTGTGCTGGTGGACTGACCTTTACCCATTATGACATGAAGTGCGTTTACATGCATGCAAAAAAACCGAATTCCTGCGGTAGTTTGATTACAGAAAATGCATGTGGATGCTGTAGCTCGATTAAATTCGAGCCAGAGAACTCTGAATGAAGCATGATTCCATCCATTCCATGATTGATTCCATCCGTAGTCTGACTCCCGCAAACTCCTCTTGAACAGCTTGTGTGGTCGCATTAATTATTCACGCCAATCGAGCCAGAAGCTCAGTCAGATGTAGATGCACATTCATTCATGGAATTTATTAAGAAAAAAATATAGATTTACAGAAAAAGGAGACTTTATGAATTTGTTTAACGTATGATTTGCTGTTGTCTTTTCAAAGCCGTCCTGATTTGACCTGTTTTGGTTCATGTCTGTTTCGACTTCCTCCAAAAAATAATAGCATTGAAGTCAATGGTGTGTTTCGGAGTTTTCTATAACAATAAAACCTATTAAGCTCGAGGAAATTAACATTACAGCAGCAGGAGGAGGAGTTGATGGGCGGCTCCCTGCTGCTCTCCTGCGCGCCAGTTTGGCGGACGCGTCGATGCGTCGACAGATCATTCATCAGGATCTGTGAGGCGTTTTGGAGGCTGAAAGCAGCCGCGCTCTCTCCCGCTCTGTCAGGATTTGCATGAATACGTTTTCTGATCTCTGAGGAGCCTTTTTCTGCTGCTCTGGTGCTTGTATCGCTGCAAAGAACCAGAAGAGGCGACAATAGACCTCTCTCGTCGTCCCACTGCGTGTTGTTTGCTGTGAAAGCGTATTCAGCTTTTATCTGCTTAAACGTCTGTCAGTGATGCTGAGGGCGGACATCTTTGTTTTGGGCCAATACAAAGAGGCTGCAGAGTGAACACGCCTTCACCAGCAGCTCGGAGCAGCAGAGGGGTGTGTGTGTCTGGTACCTCCACACTCTGAGGTGTGTGTCTGTGTGTTGGTTTGTACTTTTATACTTTGGTCGGGCGGTTGTGACAGTGTGAAGTTCGTTGCTGTTTGCTTCAAAGCGGCAAAAGCGCCGACGGCTTCATGTCTGCTCTATTGGCTTTATTTTGTTTCTATCTCTTGTTTTGAATCGTGTGTGAGTGTGTGTGTGAGTGTGTGTGTGAACCCTGTGCAGAAACATACTGTATGTCTCATACGTGAGTGTGTATTATTTTCCATCCCTGTGCTGCAGAGCCTCCAAGTGTTCTTCCTGCCGATGTCATTTTCCACGACGAAACCCACTCCAACTGGGAGACTTTTGCTGGGAGAATATTAGTTCTGCACTGGGCTGACGGACCCTCGCGCGTCCTCGGAACCCCCGGCCCCGCGGAGCAACATCAGCCGCGCTGCATCGTTAGCTTTCACTTCTCCTTCACAATAACCCCTCAGCGCACAAACAGATGCATTGTGGGACTGAAGTCAAAGCGGCAGAAACCGCTGCTGCTGCAGATCTGAAGCGTCTGTCTTCTTTGTGCGTCTGCTTCTTTCTCTCAGTTCAGTACAAAGTTTAACTACAAAAATCCCAAAAGAGCGACAGCCACCTCCGTTGTCTGCTGTCTGTGAGACTGTGTGTGTGTGTGTGTGTGTGTGTGTGTGTGTGATCTGCATGCATGGCAATGTTCCAGCGGGGATGTTATGGCAGTGGTGCGTGGGAGCCTCGCAGCTCCCTGCTGTGTTCGGGCTTGTGAGGGGAACAAAGGCGGCTGGCGAAGTTTGGAGTTTCCCATGCTGCCTTGCTGCTCTCAGATCTGAGCACTGGAGGAAATTGGGCTAATGAAGAAGTTCCCACGTGGACGCGTGGGGACGGTGAGCGTCAGAGAGCCTCTGGGCGCACGGCGTGCTGTTCATCCACGCGATGACGGGATTTTTTGACATGAAGTTGTATGAGCTCCTCACCATCAGTGTCGTTCATCAGCAGTGACTTTTCCTCCACTGCGACCCGTGAGCGGAGTTCCGGCCCAGTTTCGGTGTTGCAGAAAGTAGTTCCCTGTAGTTTCTGAGGTCACACGTATAAAGCGTTTTGCTCCAAAAAACGACATGCGTTCAAAAGAGTAATTAATTTGCATCACAAATTCTTGGTCACAAAAAAGTCCGACCTCGCAATCACCCGGCACTATTTTCCCTGGGCTGAAACTCCGCTCACGGGACGCGGTGGAGGAAAAGCCACTGCTGATGAACGACACTGATGGTGAGGATCACATATAAAAATCGGAATTATTCCTTTAAACTGACCGGTTTTGGGCCGATGATGAAGGCGACGGGGAGGAAGATATGGGATCTACAAAACGATGTGTGTGTTTACTGGATGACCTCGACTGCACATGTCGGCTTGGCTAGTCGGCAGGTTTCCTCTGTTATAGGGAGTTTTTTCCATGAGTGCTACTCATGGTGGATTTGTAGACTTTAATGATATCAGCAAAAAAAATCGGATTATCTAAAATGTCCAATACAAGCAGTCCATTCCAGACTCTGCTCCAGCACTTGCAGAATAACACTATAAAGAATATTCTTCTGTTTAAGGTTCAAATGTATGTGAGTCATTGGTTAATAATGGGTCAATTTTCTCATAGCTACTGTTGCTGACTATTGTTCTCTGTTTGAGTAATATCACTTGATCAAGCCGTTTCTTATATCCCATACTACAAATAAGTTATCAAAGTATGTATGATTCAGGCTGATATCATATTGGATTGATATCAGCCAAAACTCATGGCTGTAATATCGTATCAGAAGTGAAGACGTTGTTTCGGGAAACCCTCCCACTCAGGTTAACGCTTACGATTTAGATGATTAAAGCTGCAATTTTATTAGAAAAACCTGTTTGGCTTTTGGTAAATATATCTATAAATACTTTCTAAAAATGTTCTTGCTAAATTAAGTACTGATAGGATACCTTTACAATCACAATAGAATAGAAGAAGAAGAATCAATGAAAAGCACAAGTAGATGATCTTTTTATCATTTTTTTGTCCATTATTTTATCGTATTTGCTCGTGTTTCGTACCAAAGGAGTTTGTTCGTCCAGACATTGATCGACATCCTCGGCAGAAGTCTGTCCCTCACATATATGATCCTGACATGGGATGATTCACAGACGGGTTGTGAAAAGGGTGGGGGTAGAATTTGATGAACACACACAACCACACACACCTTTGATGAAGTATTGATTTCCCTCCTGGCCAGGCTAATAAAGATAACTTCATTCATTGACAGCATGTAAGCGGCGTCCGTAAATATAAATGTGAATTAAGAAGAGGGGGCAGAAGGGAATCAATTTGGAGCACGTAGCGCTTTAAGAGCCAGCGAAAAACAAGCGTGGAGGGAGTTTTTTTTTCCCTGTCAGAATGAGCCTAAACGCCGCCTGTGCAGCCTGGGAGCTCAGCAAAGGTTATTGTGTGGGATTAGTTCTCTCGTCGTTTCAACAGATCATTAAATGTGTAATTTTTTCCCCTTTCAATCCACCCGCTAATGCAACATTAATACGGCGCTGGCGGAACGAGGCGAGCGCCGGTTATGACTGGGAGGACCTCTGCCGAGCTGCGAGATGCTTCCGAGTGTCGGAGGCTCTGCTTCGACGGCAAGCGAATAAACAAACTGCAGGCTCTTTTTTTTTAATTAAGCAAATCTGCTGCAGTAAAATGCTTGCATCGAGACAAAGCCCCTCCCCCGCCACCAATACCTCCGACCGTGCACGTATAACTACTTATTATTATACATCCATGCCTGTGACTATCTTTCTTTTCTTTCTGCTTTCTGCTCTTCTGCTCTATCTGCTTACTTTTCAAAATGAACAAAAAAACGTGTTTTCGGGTTGTGTGTTCATGGCTGTAGAAAATCATCGGCCAGGACAAAAACAAAACAATACTTCACTTGTTTGCATAGCGACTGCTTTCCAAAAACTACATTAATGCATCATGTCTTTCTGTCTCTATTTATTGATCACGCAGTACCTGCACACACACACACACACACACACACACACACACACACACAGCGCCTATGATCAGACAGCGTTTTCACATGATAGAGGAATAGAAAGCCCTTCTAAACACACAGATCAGCTCCTCCGAAACTGGTCTGGATGGGAACCATCAACTATTTCTGTGTTTGTGGCTCTGTTTGAACTACGCCGTATGATGCTACGTGATCTCATGGTAACTATTGAATTACCCGTTCGCTCCGACTGTCTGGCTGCCGCAGTACTGACGGAAGAGGAGGGTGATGACCATGACAGACCGGCAGGGACCTCACCATGGACCGGTGCTGGTCCGCAGCCCATAGTTTGAGAAACACTGCTGTAATATAACATTTTGAAATCACAGCTGATGATAAAATCCTCCATTAAGAAAACAGAAAACAGAAATGAGCACTGAGGGAGCACATGCAACATGACTGAAGTGGGCGGAGCTAATGAGGGGGATTTTCACATTATTTAGTATCTGACTGATTGCGCAGGATCTTAATTAAAGGTCTGATTTTCTTTGCTTTTCCCAACCAGCCGTCAAAAATCAGACTTATTTGGATCAATGCCGGAAAATCTTAAATGAGGAAGTGGAGGCTCGGATCAAAGCGACGCTGCTCCTCTGAGGCTTCTTTCTTGACTTCATTCAATGAAGCAGCCGGGCTTTTTGTGTTTTGTTGTATTTCTGCCAGATAGCGAGAGCTCCACAACTTCTCTTTTCTGTTTCCTCTGAGATGAGGCCACAAGATAAAATGTTTAAGAGAAGTTTCCCGTCTGATGCCTCGGGCGGCAGCCAGTATAGATACAGAGCGCGGCGCCGTGCAGCCTTTGAAACGAAGTGCCTCCTCTCCGCTTTTTTTCTCTCCTCCAAACAAGCAGTCGTCTCCCCGCCGCTGCGCTGATGCGGCGACGACAACACAGCGAGCGCGTTTCATCTTCATCCAGAACATCACAGGAGATTAGAGGGAACAGCGACGCTCTCTGCATCTCTGCGCTCGGGCCAATCAGGTGCGGCCTGAAGTCTCGTCTGGGTTTGAGCTGCACTTACAGGACGGGGACGCTTGTATGGATGCATATTTGCTCCTCCAGTGCAGACATAGGTCTGGAAGCAGCAGCCGTCCAATACGCCACAGACATCAAAGAGAAGGGATGCTTTTGAGCGGAAGTTTATATGAAAATAGTGCCTCAAATCCAGGACATTAATCACAGGTCGACAATGAATCACGTGTAACACCAACAAAGCCCTCTGTAGACCAGGAGTGCTCAGCTCTCCAATACATGAACGATATATTTTAAATTGGAACGATTCCATTTGATTCAGTTCTGAGTATAAAACACTTCGATAGTTCCTTGTTTAAAGTAGACAATCATTTGACATCATGAATTACCATAAGTGAATATAATAAATGTGGTATTGCTTGCATTCAAATTCATTTAGGAATTAGTAGAAAACAAGTAGGCTCGAGTTGTTTTGGACGAATTGTTTTTGTGAATTCAGAATCATGTCGATGTAATTAATGTAACAGATTGCACTGGAAGAACTTTACAGAGCCTCTCTGGCAATGAAAAACAAACATTTAAGTTCACTATTATAGACACAAAATAGAGCCTCAGACCTTTGGAGATCTGTAGCCTCAGATCAAAGAGTTCATTGGAGGGAGAGCGAGAGAGATGCAGGGAGCAGCTGCAGAGTCTCTCTCGCTCTCCCTCCGATAACTCTGATCCTCCAATAAACTCCTCTATGGGAGGGAGAGCCGCACATCAGCGACACCAAACCAATTCACAACTTTGTCATCGGCCATCGGCTGGTTCATACGGTGGCCGAGGGCTGCAAACGCACTGCAAACACAGAAACGCTGCAAAAAGAAAAATGCTGCAAAAGCGATACGCTGCAAAAAGAGAAACTGCAAATCCACGAAACAAAACGGAAGTGTGCCAGGCCACTAGGGGGCAGCAAAGTGAGGGCTGAACCAATCCGGTGGGATCGGCCCCTTTTTAAACCTAAACACACGAGCAGGATGTATTTTCTCTATATTAGTTAAGACTTTGAAGAAGTTGAATCAAACATTTTCAAATCCCTTTGAAATACTTGGCTCTCATCTTTAACAGCATCACAGGAAAACAAACGATGTACGTCTTTTTTTTTTCATTCAAAAAAAATAATTTCCTCTTGAGCAGCGGTCTACAATCATTAGTGTTTCTATTAATTCAAATGTATTAAATAATCCAAAACAGCTAAATATCAACTGCTATTGGGTTACAAACATTTCCTATCTATGTTTTAATTAATATAGAGAAAATACATCCGGCTTGTGTGTTTGAAGAGGAGCCAATAGGATTGGTCCAAACCTCAGTTTGCTGCCCCTAGTGGCCTGGCGCACTTCAGTGTTGTTTTGTGAATTTGCAGCGTATCTCTTTTGCAGCGTTTCTGTGTTTGCAGCGCGTTTGCAGCTCTCGGCCACCGTAGGTTCATGCTAAAAATAGACCAATTCAGGGGTCCGTGTGCTGATGCATCACATCGTTTAGACCAGATTTCCGATTCAAAGGGATTATTTTTTACACCCCTACTGTCGACCATCATGTGGAGACCAGTCTGCAATGGTAACAAACACGGAACTCACCACCAAAGACGGCTGCTGGATTCGAAGCTTCCTCACCGCTTCCACTGAAGTCCAGCCGACGTTGAGCGCTGAGAGGAGCGGCCTGGAAACTAGAGGAGGGGATTTGCTGGGTCTCAGACCTGCTCCAGTCGACAGTCAGACGGACATCGAGGCAACGCCCTCAAATTTGACGTACACTGCATTTGGGTGGAAGTTGTAGGTTACTCCACCTCGCATCCATTTTCTTTTGTCTGCTGAGACTGTTGTGGTCGGTCAAGGGGGACGGATGTAAACGCTCTATTGATCCGTCGACCCTTTGCACCGCGAATGAGCCCGACGTGACTGTGCCCATCTGAAGACATTGTCCTCTTCTCTCCCTCTGGCTCTGCTCAAAGACGTCGACTGCTCCAGAGTTTAGTCGGTGTGGAAGTTTGGCGAGGAGCTAAAGTGTGGCACTAAATCCGTCTGAGAGCGGCTCTGTGTGAGAGCTGCTGTAATAAGAGGCTGCTGCGTGTCTGTGTGCTCAGCTGCACAAAACTTATGTATTGTATCCGAGCGACGTGGCAGCCAGTAATTAACGCTCCTGTTTGGCCTCCTAAGTCCGCCTTAAAGGTGTCAGCGGCGCTCGCGGGGTGTGATGGATGCTGTAATTACACAGACAGCAGAGTACTGGATCTCTACATCTGATAACTTTTTTCTGCCCCCACATTTGTACATTTCTGGCTTCACTTTGTGGCATTTTCACTTTTCGGCCTAAAAAGGATTTTGATGTAAGCCTGCACCTCCACTGCCGCCGCTGCTCCCGGGTCAAACGGCTGAGAACTCGACAGATGCCACAGATGGACAGGCTGCCTCCAAATCTGTCGCCTAAATTTAGCGACATCAAAGAGTGAATCTAGCTGCTGAATAATGCAAATGCATGCTGGGAAGTGAGACTCCTGGCAGCTGCGTCTAGGGGAACCTGCCTAGAGACGGAGTTGGCTGGTGACAGGAGGTGCAAATTGGGGATTCCTCGGTTTAATTGCGTTGTGTTTGGAATCCCAGAGTTCCCCGAGAAATGAAGCTCAGCTCAAACTACCAAGACAAAACTTTATTTCTGCCTACGTGGCGAAACAGAGTTATTTCCTACTGACAGGAAGTGTTCCTCCAGCCTCCAGTTAAGTGCAGGATTGTTGTTAAGCATCTCGACTAATGGAGACGAATTGTTCCAGGAGATTTTTTCATGGTAAGAAAATGCGGCAGGTCCATCCCCACACGGCAGCAGCAGCAGAGGTGCTAATTTGTCGAGTTTAAGTTTCCATGAAGTTTGAAGTTTGCAGATGGAGGCCACACAGCTCCTGGAGGACCATTAGGAGGCTGCAGTACCCTGCAGTATCCTGATAAACACATGATCATGTGACAAACTTAGTGGGTAAAACTCATACCTGGACCTGCTTTCTTAAAGGAACAGTTCACCCTAAAAGAGAACTCCCGTATTATCTGCTTACGGCTTTGCGCCGCGAGGGATCGGTGCCATTGTTGAGTCACTTTGGGCTCCATTTTCATACACGAAGCAGCTGAGGTGCAAATGCGGGTCCATCCTGATTTTCAGATGCCAAACTACGCGGAGAGGTGGGGGGATGTCAGACGTATTGCATTCATAAATATGGGAACAACGGTCATCAAACCCTCTGAATCACTGAAAATATTAATTATTTAAATCATTCATTCATCAGCATGACTCTTGTCCATTGCATCTGATGTCATCAAAGGCAGGTGGGACGCGTCATGACGTTCAGAAAATGATCTCGCCTATAGTAGATTAGATCACGTTCAATAATTAATTCATTAATCCCAAACACATTCTGTTTCAGTTACATCATTTAGACACACATCAAAATCAGGGAACAAAGATCAATGAAACAAAAAGAAAAAATATAATAATCAGTTGGGGGTTTTTTTACATTTCTTTTCAAATCTTAAAGTGTTGTGGTGGAGAAATTAAATGATGTGTTTTGGTGACGTTATTGCAGAAGTATCTCTGTAACTCCCTTATATCTTCCTCTGCTTGCTGTTATGAGCTACTCGGGTCTCCACCAGTCTTGAAACTGTCATTCCTTAACAGGAATGAGAGCAGCCGGCTTGATTGGCTAAGATTGAAGTCGGCTGTGATCACACAGCGGCACATCCCTCCGAGGCTGTGTCCGAAATCGCCCCCTAACTCTTATAAAGAGCCTTAGCCCCTACATAGAGGCCTACAAAGGGGTTATAGGTACAGGGTATATAGAACCCTATATAGGGGTATATAGGTACGGGTTATATAGAGCCCTACAAAGGGGTTATAGGTACAGGGTATATAGAACCCTATATAGGGATATATAGGTACGGGTTATATAGAGCCCTACAAAGGGGTTATAGGTATAGGGCAGTGATTCCCAAACTGGGGTACTCGTACCCTCAGGGGTACACAAAGGGACGTAGGAGGTACGCAAAAAATAAAAACGTGATTTGAAAACAGCCTGATTTTTATTTGTATGTTATGCATGCTAAATGTGGGATGTGGGGGTGGCGGCAGGCTTACAGACACATTTCTTTTTCTAGCTGCTATAAGTGCGTGAGAGTAGGGGGTACATGACTGGAGGTCGAATGTCTGAAGGGGTACGGCTGTGAAAAGTTTGGGAGCCACTGGTATAAGGTATATAGATCCCTATATAGGGGTATATAGGTACAGGGTATATAGTGCCCTATATAGGGGTATATAGGTACAGGGTATATAGAGCCCTATATAGGGGTATCTAGGTACAGGGCAGTGGTTCCCAAATGTTTCACAGTGTCTAGTAATTGTCTAGTAATATACATGCACATAAGCCCAAGTTTGTTTGTGTTTCAAATCAGACACATTTTGTTCAGTAAGTATATTTCTTCAGTTGGTCCATCATAAGATCATTCTTATTTACCATAGTCACCATGTGTTTCAGGGACAAAGGGAGGGGTCAGCCCGGTACTTCCAGTACTTATACCCTGGTGACATCAGTAGTGATGTCACTAGGTTTGACCATGTATGAGGGAGAGGTCAAGTACTCAATAAGGCATTTGGTGATTACAGTTTATGGATACATGGTTGGCAGGGTGCAGCACAGTTTATGGTAAGCTATGTATATTTTGTTGTAAAGCAAATGGCTCTGTAACCTACCTGACAACAGGGAGAGAGAATCACCTCCAGGATGGGACAGTCTAACAGACAGGCTTATTTCAGCAGAGCCTGCCAGCCACATATATATATTTATATATATGTATACATATATATATA
>CAESWR010001145.1:353652-375332 GCA_903171835.1 Mullus surmuletus | reverse complement strand
CCCTTCTCTCCATGTGTCCAGCATTATTTGTCTTCTTCTGGCAGACATGCTGCTCCTGCTCGCCATGTCAGGTCGCCTGCAGGTATCAAATCTCTGGGTGAGTTTGCATGCAGAGGAGCGAGTCGCCTCACATTGCTTCCTACGAAGCAACTGAGGGCCACATCTAAATCTAAATGGTAACTAATACTTTCCGTCTTCAAAGGTACTCTCAATGCCCTGTTCCCAAGATAGCCACCCTACCTACTGAGCCATGCGATCCAAAATGTTGGCAAATGTTAATAAAAGTACACAACATCCCCCCCCCCACACCCACCCCCCCAAAAAACTACAATTGAACAACACATTTCTATCAGGTATTAGGTAGAAAGTAGTTTAATGTCTTGGTCAGCTCGGCTTTTCTAAGCCAGAAGTGCTCAAAATGCCAATGTTTCAGTATTCAAAGGGTGAAAGAACAAGAACGTTTTTACTTTAACCATTCTGTTACATTGGATGTATGTAACACTGACGTGATCGGAAACATCGCTGTGTATATCTGTGATTACTCACACCTGTACGATGCTGACAGATTCTATGACGGAGCTGCCAAGCAGAAAATAAAGCTGATGAGGTCAAAGGCTACATCTACATGCAGTCAAATAAGCCTTTTCTAACCAGAATATTCGCAATACCCCGGTTGCACACGGCTCTGCAAACACCAATAACCCGATTGAATAACCAGAATATGCTCATATTCTGTTCTTTACAAACCCAAATATTCCCCCTGGGTTACTCCTCTTGTAAAGCTGAATATTTGATCACGTATATGGGATCTCCCCGTCAGAGAAACATGAATTTATGTTCTGCTCATGTTCCATTGGCAAGGAGTCTTGGTCTTTTGAGTCCCAGAACTACTTGTAAACAAGGCCAAAGGCAAAAACAACAACATGAGCTCTATGTTCATAGACCAGGTACAATACTGGTGGAAGCGGCGGCATCGGTTAGATTGGTTAGATTGAGAGAGGGAGGGATGCGCCGCTGTGGGTGTGATCACAGCTGACTTCAATCATGGCATATCAAAGAGGCTTGTTTCATACCCTTTAAATGCATCGCGCGAGTCGTGCATTGACAGTTTGGCTGCCAGCGTCGCGTCGAGACCGACAGCAGGTTGAGGAACTGCACATCGCTCCACTTCACATCACTTTAAGAATTGCAAAGACATTTAAAAATGCAGCGTATTATTTTATTCTATGTTTTTGTTTCATTAATAGACCAATCGTTCATCATTTTCGATGTGTCTAATAAGTAATTAATCCCAACCACATTCAGTTTCAGTTACATCATTTAATCAAATGTGATTGAATCTACTATAGGCGAGATTTTCTGAGCGTCATGACGCGTGCCACCCGCCTTTGATTGGCATCAGATGCGATGGACAAGAGTCAAGTTGACAAATCACAGGGTTTGATGCCCCACATATTTATGAATGAAATACGTCACCACACCTGTCGGCCGAGCACCGCATTTGCACCGTGATCAGATGCACCAAAATCACGTTAGATCAGCTGAGCTCCACTGCAAGCCTTAAGCTGGCATGGATAGCAGGATACGCCGGCATTTGCATCCCGCCAGACTCTATGAAATAGAGCCTCACGCCACACTTTTGGAGTGAGGAGGAAACCAATCACTTCAGTGTGATGAAAGACACAAACATCCTGGCATTTGGAGATGGTAGAAAGTACTGGAATAGCCAGATCCACAAAAAGGGGAGCGCAAAGTCGTCTGTACGAGACGTTCTCCGTGCATCGCTGGTTTGATCAGGATAGTTCAATTGATTACAATGACCATGTATACAGGAATGACCCTGGTTGCTCACGCGTGGATTTGCGAATGTTTCAGTAACGGGAATATTCTAAAGGAATGTTTATTTACCTCACAGGACATGGCTCAGCAGGGACGTGTGCAGGCTCATGTAAGTTAGTTATCATTTGTGCACATGTTGAAGACAGTAAAGCTTGTTTTCTGACCAGACTAAAGTCCTTTGTGATGTCCTCTGACCTTTCCATCATCTTCTCGCTCTCATTAGCCATCACTGATCAACATTCCATTTCGCTCGCCTGACTGCGGGAGAATTTGAAATCAGGGGGGATTTGGATCTGTAAACCCCCTCACTCGGCAGGATAATCAGGGCAGATAATTAGTCCTGCAGCCTCCAGTCAGGAGCAAACTCCCACACCTCGGCCTCAGATAAGCTAGCTTCTCTATCGCAGGAGATGCGTTTAGATGAAGTGGAATGAGGCAGATTCCACGAAAAAACACACAAAAAATAGAGTGAAGGGATGATCACAAGCTTCTGTACTACATTTTAGCGAATTGATGTCAGCATCCTCCATCTCTCACACAGAGCGGAGTGTGTTAACGAGGAGTGTGTGACAGCGGCGGGCACGGATGATGTTATTGTTTTAATAGGACCATTTTGTGTAATAGCAACAATTTGATGGAGTACCGACGAGATCCTACTTATTAGATGTTCATTTCCAGGTTTCAATGACATTAAAGTATGCAGAGATAATGATCAAATTCCTGGTTACTTTTCAGGCCTTTGCCATAATTTGTTTAAAATGATGCACCCATTTAGAGGCGGCACATTGTGTTTCGGCGGCAGGCTTAGATTTTTGCTCGGCCTGGATGTTTTCGTGCAGTGGTCTAGAGACGGCAGCTGTCAGGAGAGAATCAATCATGAGGGCCAGCGAGCTCTTCAACGGATGTAAATGCCAGATGTGTTAATGCATTCACACCTTTGGAACATAATGCAGCGCCCCCGCTCTAAAGCCAACGGCTCCGTTTCTGAACATGGATTTCTGCACACAAAAAACACTTAAAAAGATATGATTCCCTAAAAGCAGTTCTGCAAATTTGAGGTTCTTTCCACTAAAATAATGTAATTCCATTGCTTAATTTTTCCAGTTATATAATTGCCCAGTTTAACATTGTGATTAGATTAATGGTGCAGCACTAATTTCAGTCAAATGTCTTCATTACAGTCTGCAGCTGAGAAGTTTGCAAGACCAAACTAAGCCGATAAATCTGTGGTTTCGAAACAGATATGGAATACGTGACATTTGAGAAAGTCGGTGATGACCTTTAATAACTTTTTTTCCCTTCTCAAACTTGATGTCTGGAAATAGAGCTGATATATCTCAGATTTCAATTCCAGCATTTATGAGTGTCGCGGGTACACCTGTGGCCCACACACACACTCCCTGAAAGGACACACAAGCTGCCGTTAAATATTAATCATTTCTATTAATGCAATATGTGGCTGCAGCGAACAAACAGAGGCTGAGCACTGCAGTGGTTCAGATTGATCATTTTAATTAAGCTGGTGGAGGTACACAGGCACCTCCATGCATCATGGGGCAACTTGTTATTCATTATTGCTGTCACTGACACTTTCTCCAGGCCTTTTCTGCTCAGGCAGCACGACTGTATGCTGGGCATTCACGAAAACTTTACTTTTTAGATTTTGGATCCCACCAAGAAAACAATTCTGAGAGGATCTCCTCAGTCAACGTACAAAGAACACAACTTCAGACCTTACATTCATGTGCACACAAACACCAAAGTACCATTGGGAGCAGGACACCGAGTCAATCAGATGATGCTACAGCTGGAGAGCAAACTGAAGTCATAACTATGAGGCTTTCTCATTTTCAACTGCAACCATGTAGGTTAGGTCCAACATTAAACCAAAGCTGGGACCCTTCTGGAATGCCAGGCAGCCAACCAACCAACCAACCCTTAATGCTGTCTCACATTTTCTAAAACATCATTATCTTTCTGTGTATGTATGTAGTCTTTATCAAAATGAAACATTTCATTTTCCACCATTTGCACTGTACTAAATTCTGAATTTGAATCTCCAGTCTCATTGTTAAATTCGATTTGGGGAAAACTGGGCAGAACTGTGAGGTAAAACCAATATGGAAGCACTGATGCAAGAATATCAACCACCAGCTGATGTGTGACGATGTGAGCGATAATAAACAGAATGTTTCAGACCTGACTAGACTTAAACTACTGGATAATATTTGAATCATGTTTGCAATGTCTTCAGTTTCATCCACAGTCTCCTAAAAAAAACATCATTAAATTCTCACATTTAAACTGTTGAAACCTGCAGGATGATTTCTGCCGTTTTCTGGGAAGCAGCCAAAGTGACTCAGCCCTGATCAAACATTTTATTTTTACCATCACTGGCCTCGTACCCTACTGAGAGCGACTGCAGAGCAATGACAACCTCTGTGGTTTGACACTGGCGTTCCTGAGGGGCACGGCTGAGTTTTCTTACAATCAAGAAGAAGAAGAAGAGGGAAAAAAGCAAGGAAAAAGAAAGGAAAAGGAAAAAAAGCCCTGCAACCTGAGAGCTGTGGTCCAAATTCTGATTGCCCTCTATCATGTTCAATCAGCTGCTCCAATCTGCACTCTGCTTTTAGGAAACCCACAGAGTGAGAGCTTCTTTTCTTCACTCTCTCTGACAAATACAAGACCAAAACTGAATCTGCCATCTCTCTGTAACCCTGTGCTACATCTCAGGTCCATCTTCTCCAAACGCAGACTCCACCAGGTCGGCCCATTCATTTATTCAGATATGGATGAGGACTGATGTCAGGTCTCCATGAAGCTGGAGTGACTCAATGCCTCGGTGCCAAACCAGTTAAATGTCACTCCGGTGGTCCCATCCTCTTGTCTCAGCCGCTCACCATTACCAACTCAGTCTTAAGTCGTCGCTGTCAAACTGAGCTGACAAAAGCACTCATTTTAGCCTTTGTGCTGACTGTCAGGTGTCTGCAGAGACCATTTATGGGGGGGAAATCAAAAAGTCCCTCAAAGCAGCGGTGATGACTGATGCCTCCTGAGCTTGGACCTCTCAATCACAATCTATTAGACCTTTTAGTGCCCAGGGTTACTTTATGTTTTTCTCAGAAAAACACAAAATGGTGCTGAATCCAAATCTGAACAAAGATTATTGGCCAACCTGTGGCTGGTTCCTTTATGGAAACTCAACATAAGAGCATGGAAAATCAGCTCCAAATCACAGTTCCCTTGGATCTGCATTGCGATTCGTCTCACTCCTGCTTGTAAGGATAGAGGTGGAAGGTAGAGGTGATTGATGTGCTTCTTCAAACCTAAAGAACATCCTGGAAGAAGGGAAATTACTGCAGAATTCTGTACAGCCATTTATTTTTGTTCGCCTGTGAATGTCTGGATTTGTCTCCCTGAGGTGTTTGTCTGGAGTTTTAGAAGTCTGATCAGCCACAACACAGCGACAGCGGCGCGATGAACTTGTAGTGAACCCTCCATTGGAGGAAATCTACGATGGCATCTCGAATATGAAAGCAAACTCTCCGAGCTGCGATATAAATATTTCATCCTTTGCAGTGTGCGCTATTCTAGCTGTGGGAAATAAGCTAAACGTAACGCATTTGTATTCTCCTGCCAGTCAATAATAAAGCTAACAGCAGATGTGGGAGTTCTGGAGGTCAAAGGAGACAATTCAGAGATCAACCAATGTAAGTTTGAATAAAAACGATCCAATCAAAAGCTTTGCAGGGTCTTATCCGTGGACACAGTTTTAGTTTCAGTGCCGCCCTTCGTCAGATCTTGGATAACAGGCCTCAAAGCGACAATGTGGGAGAGACAAACATCAATCAATCACTCAGCCTACTTACGAACTTGGAGAATGAATGGTTTTCTTCCTCAGGTGGTCACTTGTCATAAAAGCTGGACGCCCAGAGTTGACAAACAAAACTGTTAATGTATTTTCAAATGTGTCCACAGACATGGTGACGACTGCATACAATGTAAAGTAAAGTGCTTTTCCTTTCAATGTTTGTCCCTATAAAACAATAATGGGAAAATTAAAGACCAAATATAGCGTAACTATTTGTATGGTTACAAAATAAGACATTTCCAAAGTAAAAAGTTGCACACTATTTCAGTCAGCAAAAAATATAGCAACACCTATGGCAAAAAAAAAAGTGACATCTTACATTTCTCTATAAAGTGTAAAGTAAAGTGATATTCTTTTTTGATGTTTGTGCCTGTAAAACAAATAGAACATAATTATTTGGATAGGCACAAAACAAGACATTTCAAAAGTGAAAAGTTGCACACTATTTCAGATGTGTCCAAGTTTGTGAAGGACACAGAGAAACACAATGCAAATTGGATATAAAAATGTTTGAGGTTCTCGAGTAAAATCCCGTCTGAAGTTTGAAATTAACCTAACCTAACCTTTGAACCTAATTTAGATACTGTATGTGATGTTTGACTAGGTTATTGCATTAAAATATATCTTCACACTCAGTCGTCTGGTGTAACTTCTTTAATAGAAGTTATTCACCTGTTGGCTGCTCCTTCACCGTGGCTCGCATAATCGCCTGCTTCATTTCACTACATAAATCTGGATTGACACCGAGCTCAGACTGGCTGCACTGAGTCAGCAGACGCATTCCTCCCACCAGTGTCTGAGTAAAACATATAAAACTTTAATTTCCCCAAGGGGCAGTTTGCTTTACCGACAGAGGCCGACACAAATACATACGACAATTTAACACGGACAACGGATCCATATCTTCCAAACTGGAAACAGATGGCAGAGGGCAAACGCTCTCCACATCTGGGGTTATAATTGGTTTAAAAAACCAATAGCAGTTTGGACAGAGGACGATCTGTAACTATTAGTGTTGCCAAAGGGGAGACTGAAGCTGTGGCTGTGGACTCACAATTCACACAGGTTCCAAAGATCAACATTTCAGGTTTTAAGGTTGATTTCTTTCGTATTGCTCGCATTTTTAAAAAACATGGTGTGCCCATATTAGCCACGAAGAAGTTACAAAAGAGTCAAGCAGTTCCATGTGGAATGTGAGACACAGTAAGCTAGCATAATATAGATACATAGATCTTAGCTAAATAACGCATTAATTAACTAATGATTGAAACAGAATTGGCTTTTCTTCCAGGCATTTCCACCACAATGCAGAAACCAATATGCTGCACCAGTGAATTGTGGGAAGATTATAGTTGTGTAAATGCAAATGCATCAGTGTGTCATTGGAGCGTTGAAGAATCTGGGACTATGTTGTCACGCCAGTCAAGATACCAGTGTTACCAGCTTCACTCGTTCATTTGATCACATCATTCAGTGACACTCACATTAGCTCAATCTACACTGGCTCAAGCTACGCTAGCTGAAACAATGCGAGCTGAAGCTACGCTAGCTGAAACAATGCTAGCTAGAAAAGATTGGCTTTCTCCCCTGCACTTCAATGGGGCTCAAAGTATATGAGCAGGGCTGCCTCATATTTTCAAACTCTATTATCTAATACTTTCTAACTCTATTAACTGACATTTTTAGCAGATAAAGCTAATACTTCAATCAATGTTATGTCAATATCACTGTGCATCCCCAACACGTATGTTTGGCCTGGGACTGTGTGTTAGGTCCCGGGGGGCGGGGGGCGTAGTGGGCGGTTGATGGATGTAGCTGATGGTCTGCCATGTTGTTATCATGACACAGACCTGTCTGGATATCTCCCAGCTCCAGCTCAGTGCTCCCTCTGTGAGCATACGCACCACGGATGCTCCCTGCAGAACTGATGATTCCTGTGCTGCCCACGGTAACTGATGAGTCGTCAGCGCTCCAACAAAAGGACCCATTCAGAAACTCCCACAAGAGCATTTAGATTTTAGCAAACTCTCTTTCTCTCCGAGACAAGGCGCCAATTACACACCCCTCATACACTCCGAATAAACATCGCCCCCGCGACACACCCCACAATCAGCACTCAGAGAGAAGAACTGGTTGTTTATCAAATGCCTCTCCAGTCTGGTTGAGGCTGAACAAAAGAATGTGAGCGGAAAGTAAGAAAAGGACATGATTATATCACTCTAATCATGTGCTCGTGCTCTTGTTGCTGCCCAGTGTCTCTAAATAAAAGGCTATTTTTAGCAGATGTAGATCATTCAGATAAAAAACAGGAAAATATGTAGTGGAACTAACTTTGTACATGGTTTTGTTGGTAAAGTAGCACTATATCAAGATAAGAACGTGCCAAAAATGACAAAAACATACATTCAAAACCCAAATCCCTGCTTCCTCTATAATAGAACATTACCACTAATACATAAACCACTTGTGTTAATACACAAATGGACCCAACATGACAGATTATCTGAAGGTCACACTCTACTACAACTGATGCATTCATGGGCGTGTCGAGGGAATTTAGATTAAACTTGGTGGAAAAACGTAGCAGATGTACAAGGAAAGGCTCATTATATATTCTGTAGAATGTATTGAGGAAAACTGCGGGGGAAAGCATCTGTTTTGCAGTGAATTTGAAATGGATTGCAATCCCAGAAACAATGGGGGCAGCACTCCAAGCAGCAGTTAGCTCACCTGTACCAAACGGATTGGAAATGGAACAAGATGAGAAAATACAGTACAATCGAACAGCCTCTTGTGAGCTTGAAGTAACCTGACAGTAAATAGTACTTATTCATGGTGTTGCGATGTTCAGCATCTGTGGTACATTTTAGAGAACATGAAAAATTCAGAAATGCTCCAGAGCAATACAAGACTACAGTAAAGGTAACTGTATCTTTGTCCAAAAAAAGATAATAAAGAGGGGGGGGTTATCATGCATATGTTTGGTGTATTGCGGCTCCTCGTTTGGAACATATAAAAAACAGCTAACATCGGTCGGCACAATGTTACTGTCGTTTGTTTACACTACGCACCTCTTATTGTCTCAGTATGACGTATATTTTGTGAGACATCTGCTTCTCTCCATCACGCATGCTTACTGTAAAATGATGATTTTTAGGCAGTTATTTTTAAAAAATTAAATAAAATGGCTATGTGCTATGTGCTTAAACAACAAAAGCACAAAAGCTCACACTCCATCTAAGTCGCTGCCAATGTGTGCAATTGAATTAAGTTCAAACTAACCTGTTAGTTTTGATTTTCCACTTAATGCACGATGAGAGTTTAAACTGTTTTACTCAAGTAGGTCTCACTGTAATCGGAATCTATGAATTTATGATGCGCTTTAGGGAGTTAAGAGTATGGTGTTTAAAGATTGCATGTTGAAAAGGTCAAACTGTTGCAGTATTTATTGGCTGCATTTCCCAGCTGTGCTTTCCGATTCCATGGCAGTTAGTATTCGTACCTTTGTGTGAAGCAATCTTTTAACTAGGGTTAGGGTTCTACCTCTAGGTTTTCGGGCCCCCTGAGTTCAAGGAGCTTGGTACTGAGCTTCTACGACTCTGTGTTCTGGAGATACAACCCAAATATGATAGTCTGAACATGCATATCTCAGCACTGGAGCCTCCGAGAGACTCAGGACCAACCCCAGTGTGTGTGTGGGGGGGAGGTGCTGGTTCGGTGTATTTTGCACATTTGCATCAGAAGTTATGGCGAGTGTTTCCAATTTAGGGTTACTGTTACTGCAATGACAGGGGGTCAAAGGTCATGTCTGCAACAGAGCGCCGTAGAGACTCAGGACCAATACCAGCGCATGTTTTCAAGTTAGGGTTACCGTTACTGCAATGACGGTGGGGGCAAAGGTCATGTCCACAATGAAGTGTTGTTGAGACACAGGCCGATTCTCAATACCCGCATTCGTCTCTACTCCCGTCCTCGCCAACTTGTGATACGTCATCAGTCGGAGCCCAAGCAGGATTCCAATCCTCAAGTTGGCATCTGACCAAGTAGAGACCAAATCCCCGGATGTCAACTTGATCCGCCCCGATCCTCCCACTTCACCGAGTCTGCTCCAGAGCTAACTCTTGCAGACTTTACACAGCAAATTACCCAGAATGCTTTTCACTGCGAGATGGTGACGTCATTGAGTAGGCTGCAGTTCCAATAGCAGAACTACCGTCCTCCCGTCCTCCCGTGCTCGGCAGTCTCTACTCGCGGCGACAACTTGCAAGTCTGAACTACCAAGGAGGCGAGTCTATGCTTCCCAAGTTCGGGTATTGAGAATCGGCCACAGGATCAATACCAGTTTGTTCAGCACACCCTAAAACCTGGGAGGGTCATTGTTTCCAGGCCTCTAGCATTTTCTGGCCAGCATACAGGGACAGTGCACAGGGACCCTTTGGAGGTACTGTCGGGCCTCAGCCCCCCTCGCGACCGCTGCCCCCGTGAACTCCTCTCTGCCTCTTGATTTGTATGCCAAGCTTCGTAGGTCTGTGACCCTCCTAGCACAATTCCAATCACTTTTGGCTGGCGGTATCTTGGCACTGTTAGAGGAACCTCACGAAACTCATATCGTAGCTTCATGGAGGAGGAGTCAAATTAGTGATTGTGGCAAAACACCTGAATTTGCCGTGTCGCCACGCCCTTCAGTGAAGAGTCAAAATATTAATAACGTAGCAACTTCAAAGTGTTTTGAGTATTCTGGGCTTAGTTTGAGGCCGGCCGGCGAAACACAGCTCAAGTTGAACATGTAAATGTAAAAATAAACCTTTTCTGTCGCTACAATGTCAAAAAAAGAAAGTTTGTTCAGAAATGTTTTCAGGCCCGAATGTGGCATCATCCAAGAAAGTTTGAAGCTGGTAGGTAAATATATGAGCAAGATATAACACTTTAAATTTCTTCAAAAATTCCTTTAACTTTGGGGCCTCCTGGGAGCCACAGCGCTTTGAAATGGTCGACCGCTTTGAATTGGTCGTGAGAATCTGTAGGGGGCGCTACTGAGCCATTTGCGTTGCTTTGATTGGGAGACTGTTAAATATCAAATTTTTCGCCAGGCCCAACTATCCTGGAAGATTTTGTGACTTTTCAGGCATGTTCAGGGGGTCAACATTGTAGTTATGTGCGAGGGATAAATGATAAATTCCCATGGGCTTTTTTAATGCTTTTATCATTGTGTGCTGTGAGTTGCGAGTTGCATTGTAACATGAGGCCAAATACATGAATATTGGACTGCTTTTATGGTGGACAGAGATTACTTTTCATTTTGATGGAAATTCAATTTACAAGCAGTCTAACTCATTAAACAAATAGAACATAATAATGAATGAATAAAGATAAACACTTTTCATTCTGGGAAATTCATCCAATTGCTTACGTTGGCTACCCCAGTGTGTGGCGTCTCTAACGGGATATTTCCTGCCTGACATCAGACCTAAAAGGTGTGGAACATGCAACTACACTGTAACTACAGTACAGATGTTTCACTTATTAGAGTCATGGGTCTCTTGTCACGGTCAAATCAAAGCTGCTCAGGTGGATTTTTACCTCTGCATTTTGGTGAGAAGCAAATCTGGATCAGAGTTCGTGTCTGGCAATGGGATTGGTGGAGCGCGGTGTTCCGGTCGGAGACGACTGCAGCTTATCTTCCTCCCACAGCCGACACTCCTCACACACGGCATCAGGAAAATTTTGTTTGAGCTGTAACTGACAGAACTTCACTTCTATTCATGCCGTACACTTGGCAAAGACACAAATAGAAGTCCTTTTTTTTAGGGGGGGGGGGCTTTTAGCTGTTGTGTGGGCTGTGGAGCCAGGCCTGACACTTAGAGGGGAAAATATGGTGTGTTTCAGAGTCTGCAGATGATTCCATGACAATCGCAGCTGACTAGACATCAGCGCTCAGTGACGGCGCCACGTATTTAGCAATTAATCTATCACTCTTAAGCTGCAGCCACTCCTCCATCTGTGGCCTTTCAAGCACTACGCCACTCTCTCATCCGAAAATGACTATTCTCCAGTCAGTACATGGACCTCAGCGACCTCCTGTGATTCAGAGCGTAGCTTCCTCTCACATGAAACCGAGCGGGGGTCTAATCAGCCCGCTTAGCCGGCAACGACCAGAATGGGATGTGCGGAGCCTTGAAGAAGCAATCTGGCTGAACGCCGCCATCATCTTTAACAGCGAGCAGTGTTTTATTTTGTTGTGGTGTATGCCCCATTGACCCGCTGCAAAGCTAAACTAATTACTGAAATTAAGAGGTGGAAATGTGAAGCATTTTCTCCAGCTGGAGGATTATGGTGTGGTTCTGACTGCAGTTGCTCCATCCTGGGAGGGTTCAACCTCCTGCAGGTTTAGCTACTAACTTCAATTATCTGGAAATGCTGCTGCTTATTGTCAGTTTAAGTTTAAATGGGCAGAGACTGCGCACACAAGCACTTTGTAATGACCAGCAAAGGGAAGTCAAGTCTTGAGTGAGGTATGACTCTCCGAAATTCGCAGTAAAGCGAGTACACACATAAAGATAATTGGGCTGTTTTTTTCCCGACTTTCCCGACCAAGCACGGAAAATGCCAGATTATCTTATGTTTTATAAGATGTTTTATAAGAATACACCTCAGATCCTGTGGTCTGAGTTGTGTTTAGAGTTAATTTGTCCCAATAATCGGCTCTGAAAAAGGTCAGAGTCGACAGTCGTGAATATTAAACTTGTTCAATATTTACAACCAAAAAATGTTTGTGGGAAAGGCCGGCGACTCCCAAGTCATGACTGTGAATTATGACGTGGAATGAAATCTAACCAATCAAGAATCGAGCTGACTGAGGAACAAGGAAGCAGGCGTAAATAAAAACAAGCTAAGTTACGTTGAGGCGTTAGTGTTACTAGAGTAATAACAGCAGCAATTAGTTTCATTTGAGAACCACTCAGCTCTAGCTCACCCAGTACACTATAAAGTGTCTCCAGGATTTTTTTCCACTGTCTTTTCCTTTTTTTCTAGCTCAGGATTTTTCCATCAAAAATTGTCCCAAGACCACCATCATTCTGTTCCGTTCATTCTTTAAGTGCTGTGTTTTCCGGTTGTTGCTATATTTCTTCTTCTTCGTTTTTGTTAGATCACATCAAGATGAGATCAAAACATGCACGCTGGCTGTGGGCGATATGTAGCTGGCTGAAAACTCTTTGAAAACTATTTCTTTTGCTTTGATCTCAACTGCATCCCAACACTCGTGCAGGCATTTGGCTTGTTTGTGAAGGAAACAACGGCAAACGCGGTTACATCTGCAACGTGGCACCTTTCCCTTCATTTCCAATGTTTGCTGTGGTTCCTTCTCAAGTGGAGCCGACACGTCCCCACTTAGACACAGCAGGGAAATGGTGTCACAAAAATGCTCAAGTTTACAAACATTGAAAATGGATGACATTTTCTTAACCGTTTGAGTGATGAAAGAAACGATGGTGTGACTTGAAACACGTCACACACAATCAATCTAGCAGTTCTGGCTCTTCCACACAAACCGGTCACATCTGGACTGGGAGGAGCTAAGAAGGAGGCGCAAAGATGTTAGCATAATAATAATCCCACTGTGAGAAAACAAGCTTTTGTCTCTCTTGATTTATTCTGAGGAAACATTTTCATTATCACATCACGGTCTTGTTGCTGGCTTTAACTCTTCTTTGGTCCATCAGGCAGCTTCAGTTTGTGAATTATGGCTCCGGTTGGAGTCATAGCAGAGTATTTTTAAGAGTGTGTTGATCTTGTGATTGAGACGTCATTAAAACCAACGTTGCTATGGCTACAATGCAGAGACTTTCTGCATCAACACATATTTGATTGGATGTTACTTGGGATTTTGATAGCAAATAACAATCATCCCTGAAGGATTATTATGATATATTTGGAACTCGGGATGCATCGATCCAACTTTTTCTTTACATATAAACACACATAAAAATGGAACTTGCATTCAAATATAACCTATAAAAGCAAGAAACCCTCTGTAGAAGCCCAAACAACTTGATGTGAACGGATCTGCCAAATTGTCTGGGATCCGATGTGAATTTGTGTTTGGTGCGTCCCTGCCTGGAGCGTCCATGTTGCGCCTGCTGCCGGGGCGCCCAGAACATGCTTACTAGAGGTCACCAGGGCAGGCTCGACTACATCACAAAATGGGACAACAACATGTAATGCAGGGCTGTTCTCCTTCAAAGGAAGTCAAGGAAACCCCTTCAGACCTGCTTTGTTTATGATTCCAACTATATAACATGTTAAACTATTAAATATATCAAACTATTTAAAATGTTTACTATTTATAAGTGGGGTTGCAAAAGAGTGGAACATGTCTGATACATTTTATGAAAGTTTTCTGAAAATGTCCATAGGAATCTTAGCTCGGGAATATTGGAACATTTTTGAAGGGTTTTGTTGCCGTCAACTTCAATGAATTCTTGAAGACAGTGAAGTCCAGGTCCTTGATGAATACGAAGCATGGCCATCTTGAATGGGAATATTTTGGGGGAGCTGAGAGGAGATCAGGAATATGTCTGGGCTATTGTAAATACCTGAACCTTCTTGCATTTTTCACCATCCATGGTTTTTTTTTGTTTCGGTGAAAGAAACTATTAAAGTTCTACAGTTGTAAAAACTGATGAGTGGCATTTATAAATGTTGTATCAGGCAATTTGTCTGTATGTTTGCTTATGACAAATGTTGCTGCCTACATTCATGACAGTGAATTTTCAGGAATTTTCCTTAACTGAATCTTTCATAATGTCAGTTAAAAATATTGCATTAGACATGTTTGCTTGCATGTCTGCTTGTAAGAACCAAAATGTTTAATATTTATACATGTTTATGACCAGGTAGATGCAGTTAAATTCCCAGAATTGCAACCCTATTTATAAAAGAACCGAGGTTTTGTTCATTAGGCTTCTACTGCACAGCACAAACTTCTAGGACCTCGATGAGATGGTTTAAGTCACGTCCACCCGACGAGGACACAAACATTTCACAAACAGTTCTCTCACTCTCTGGCTGGGATGTGGGCGCCATGGTTACTCAGGTGGCTCTGTGTGGTTTATATTTATGGGTTCTTTAGAAGATTGGCTCGCATATCAGTAAAGCTGTGCGCGGGTATTAAAAAACACATGAATCACGAGCAAAACCACAACCAGGGGCGGGTTTTACTGGTGAACAGCATTGTTTTGATCCGGCAGCCTTGATCTTCCTCATCTCCTCCAATAAATGTGGCTCTCTCCCGGCGAGAGTCGATCCTGCTGCCCTCATGCAGGTCAGTGCTGTTTCTCCACAGCCCGCTTTACTCCGCTGTGGAGTGGAGCGTTTGCTGCAAACTGGGCCGCCTGCACCGCTACGAGGCCTTTGGGTCGCCCAGATGGACTATTTAGTTTTATTATGTGGAAAAACACCTACAATTACTGAGCAGTAATTCAAGGAGTGCTATTTAATAATGCAGCCTCGCTCTTTGTGAACACAAATTAATAAAACCTGCACTTCTTCAGGGACACAAACAGTAAAACATTACAAGGCGTGGGGGATTATTTGGCAGCAGGAGTCTGGGGTCCAGGACTGTTAGCACATTCCGCCACTTGCAGATATATTTAGTTGTATTTTGTGATGATAGATCCAGACCTGCACCATATGTGGATTTCAAGGAAAACAGACTACGTCTTTTTTTTTACGTTAATTTTGGGCAGGTCCATATTCTGATTACTGAAACATTGTGAATAACCTGTTTCCATGTGTGAGCAAACAGGGTTCTTCCTGTATCCATGGTGATTGTAATCAATGGTGATACCCCGATCAAAGCAGCCACGAACGAGTTGCTTAGCGTTACTTTGCTCTCCCCTTTTTGTGGATCTGTCTATCCCGCTACTTTGTAGCGTCTCCAAATGCCAGGATGTTTGTGTCTTTCATCACACTGATGAAGTGATTGGTTTCCTCCTCACTCAAAACGTGTGGCGTGGTGTCACTCTCGCCTTTGGCCATGTTTACAAGGAGTTCCTGGACTCCAAAGACCAAGATTCATTGCCAATAGAACATGAGCAGAACAATAATTCATCTTCCTTTTGATGGGGAGATCCTGATAGGAGGAGACATCATCACATCTTCACCTTAGAGAAGGAGGAACCCAGGGGAAATAATTTAGTTTGGAATACATTTTAATTGCCAACAGTGATGTAATTTGTTAGGGTTTGTTTGCAATGATAGTGCTGTGCAGCACTTTAGATGAACTGTGTTTGCATCACTTCAGGAAACAACGCACAGCAACGCAAAGCAGACACACAATGTGTGTGCAGTCACACAAGTGTCACCAAACAAACACACACCCACAGTCGAGCCCTTCTCCTCCAGCTTGCAAGTCAAACAGCTCCGTCCTCGAGGGAAATCTGCAGGCCGAGTGCCAAGCAACCGCTGCAAAAGGGAATAAACCAGGGGCCACCTCCACTCTGAAACACAACAATCACTTTTGGAAGGTCGGTGGAGATCCTCAGATGTTTGTGAGGCTGAGGGAGAATTACAGCTCCTCCCACCAACATCTGTGTGTGTGTATGTGGGGACAGAACAGAGCTGGAAAGACTAAATCATGGTGAGTTGGCCTGAACTGCATTAACAAGACGTCGAGGGAGTGTGTGCGTGCGTGCGTGCCTGCATGTGTGTATCAGGTGGAGGGGATGCTGCTGCTGCATGTTTGTCAGCTCCAACACTCCAATTTGCTAATATTTGCCTTCCTATGTGAGACTCTGAACTGTTCTAACAGGTAAAACAGCTTTTTAAAATCTCGAGCCACAGTGTTTTCTTCACCTCGACACAGACATTTCTAACAGAGGCTGAAAAATGAAAAATAATGAGATCAATTGAAAGCAATTAGTAACCAACATAGTGAACCCCAGTCTCCTTAGAGAAGAAAAGAAAATCCTGCGTTAGAAGCTTTTGTCCACAAATGACTTCAGACTGAATCCTTTCTGGCAGAAAACATTCAGCTCAAACTTCCCCCATCACCAATCATAGGAGAAGCCATGGCCTCATGAATATACGAAGGAGGTATATTTCAGAGTTTGGATCTTATTCAGGGTTCAGGCATAAGTGACTTGTCCAGATAAACTATTGCATTGTGGGTAACCATTTTGTCAAGGGGAGAATGTGGGATTAAATACATTTTTGGTTCTACCACAGTGATTGATCAGCATCCCAAGAATGTGCTTTGTTAAATCACTGTAGTCTTAATTGTAATTGTTTCTGCTTTCTTGTTGAAAAGTACACATGGGAAAGAAAATACATGGCATCATTTTAATGAAATTCTCTTAATACAAGTCAATACTCAATTGACATTTCACTTCTGGGTCAGAAATACATCATTTGCATAGAATAAACAAATAGAAATACTTGTACCAATACTCTTCCGATGAAGCTGTTTACACATGTATCTATGAGGTTTAGATTTCATTGACAGTGCATGCTAATTAAGATAAATTAACATCATGATCATGTAGAAAAGTGCTCTTGTACTTTATGTAGTGCACAAAAGAAAATACAGGAGTTTGGGAAGTTAAAGATATTACTTGTAATTTATGTAAAAGGTTTGAAGATATTGATTCCAAGCGACGTTGTATTTGGTTTCAGGAATCAGGAGCCTTGAAATTAAAAGCAGCCGGTCTGAGGCCTCTGGAGGCAGTTCTGAAAGCTAAAATGGCAACACTCCAATCAGGTGTTTATGGTGAGGTGAGGTGAGGTGAAGTGAGGTACATCTTATTAATCCCCGTGGGTGGGATTCGCTCCCTGCCTGTGACCCAGCATCAACCAGGAAGTGGGAGCAAAGACAAAAGAGACACAAAAATCAGTGACTAACCATTCATACACTGTACATTCAGATACGATAATGTACACTGTTCGAGTCACGTGACACCCTGCTGGATGGGATTGAATGAGATGACTCACCATTTAGCTCAGGGGTCACCAACAAAGGTTGCCCCCAAGAACCACATGAGGTCCCCACGGCGCTGTTCTAGAATTTTATTTCATCCTGTTGCTATTCTTTTTAAATCACACTTGCAATTATATAGACTCAAGAATGACAATATCTTAAAAACCATCTAACGCAAATATGTTTATCATACATGAAGTTTAGATACGGTTAGGTGAACACTGGCCTATTCTTGTTCAAAGGTCAGAGCAAATTTGTTATTTCAGAATAGTGCATCAAAGCCGTAGCCCTTCGTAAGTCCATGAAGAAGCCGTCAGTGTCAAAGAGGTTGGTGAAGCTTCAGCTAATAGCCTTAGCTTAGCATCATCATTTGTAAACATGAGGCCCATTTAAAAGAACTGCAGTCTTCCTGCAACTGCATGACTTGTTATTCAGATAATGTTAGCATTTCAGTAAAAAAAAACAGGACAGAATTCTGAGAAGCATCCACCACAAGCTTGTCTCACTGGGCGACTCCTATCCATCATTTCGGCTCAACAACCTGCTGACTGAAAACTCACCAGTGGCCAAAAGTAACGACTGGAAAAAAGGAAGACGTCAATATGTTTTAAACATTTGCATCTGAATCAGTACACACACGCACACACACACATACATAGCTGTGTTAGGCAACGGTTTATCAATAAGATTGATCAAGAGACATAATGCATATCAGACCAGTGCTTTACTGTGGCGAGTGGAATAGCTTTAAAAAATCCCTTAATGCGAATTACTATTGATCACAGTCTGTAATCAATAGTCATCTCAAAGGCTGATGGAGAGCACAGGGACACAAATGACCTCTGCTTTGGCCAAAAGGCATCCAGGGACCGTCTGTTCCTCTGCGGGAGGACAGTTTGTCACTAATGAACTCATCTGTGTGAGAAAACAGAGAAAAATCAGCCTGTGTGCTGCAGTGCTGCTCGGAATGCAGAGAATTACGAGCATTTCTGCAGAAACCGTCTCTGCAGGGGCTCTTATTAATACGAGAGCACCACGTGGCCATTGTGTTTGCCGTTCAAACTTCATGTGTGATGATGAGAAATATTAGAATTAACTTTATCTCCCTCTGAGCCACGGTATTAAGGGGGGAAACCTCAAAGGGGAAATTGAAGAAGCCTAATTACCTGAGTTTGGCAGGCAGTTCAACCCATTTTTTTCCCCCTGCAAAGATTCCACAAGTGCAGTGAGCGGTGGAGATAAAGTGCGCGCGGGGATTAAATATTCTTTACATGCACACTAATTCCAGGAAACATGTCAAGCTCCTGTTATACAAATGAGCGGAGGAGGACACGGTTTTACGTACAAATGGCACAAACCAATGAGAGAAAGGGACGCTAAATGAGCTGCACCTCAAAGGCTGTTAAGATGAGAAATTTCAGTGTCACAGCTTTGCATAAATTTGCAGAGCACGTCGTCTCCTGGAAGGAGTTTAGTTCATTCAGAATTGTGTTTGTCGTCCCTGGAAAAGATCAGCCTCACAGGTTAAACCAGCAGGATCCAGATAGGGAGGAATATTATGAACTGGGAACCAAAAGGGCTCAACTGGTATTATGGACTAAAACAAGCTCAATAAAAATCAGATCACGTCTGCCTCTGTACCAGCTCAGGAAAGTACGGGGGGGGGTAGTGTTTCCTGCGCAGTGTAGCGCTTCTGTTTGACTAAGCGCTGGTTGAAAATGAAAAAGTTCCATTTCATTTCTGCTCTTGTCAGAATGGCAGTAAAACACATAAAACAAGGTATTGTATTCTCTATCTGTAGCTGTAAAACGGGGGTATTAGGTCTGACATTAATCCTAACAATGTTAGAAAAAGACTCTTGGTGGACCCCTCCCCCCCAGGTAGGCATGAGATGAAACCATTTGAAGGTACAAAAGGTTGTGTGCAGAAACATTACAGGCCTCCATGGCAAACCAACAGAATGGTTCTCTTTCCCTGTAGAACATGTAGGGGTTCTGGGTGGAACGGGTGTTGCTGCAAACCTGTAAGTCTGATTGACATGTTACCAGCAAATCTTTATAAAACCAGCAAAGACCTGACAGCAGCAGCTACGAGCCCTGTTAATAGTGAGGTTTGTATTTGGACCCCCTGTAGGCCGGGGGAGAGAACAACACCCGAGACTGTACATGAATGAAACTGTAAATGCCTCCTCGGTAATTAACTCTGAAGAAGAACCACAATTATTGTCATTCTTGCACAATGTGCCGACTGAATGCTCTGAGATTAACTATAAACTCTCTTTTCCTACAGATAATACGTTAACTGCCAGCTGCGGTAGTTTCTGCTCCCACTGGGATCATCTGATTAAGGTGGTTTCCGCAGTAATAGCACAACAGAAAAACCTAAACCGCAAATTGTGTTGCGTGCTGCAGAAGAAAATATCAGTGAGTGGAGGCACAGAGACGCTGGTTCAATAAGATTCACCGATACAATCACTAAATCCTCGACCTGAAAGGTGGCGCCCAACCCAGAGGTAGCTCTTTCTGATTTTTATTGTACCCAACGTTTTGTTCTTTTAACATGGAAGAAGCTTTACCGCAGCACTTTGTACTGCAACATCGATGGAAAGGGACAGTAAAAATGAAAGGTACAGTGGTTTGTTCCGGTCGTGTATTATTACGTAAACTAGCCTGAACTATGCTAGCCTAGCTACAGGGATGTGAAGGGAACTTTCTTACAGCTTGTATGAACGTTTAGAACAAGTGTGCAAAGTGGACTTTCAATGTTTAGCGAATGTCAAATCCTCTTAACTAGACAATCATACACGATGTAAGGTTGCCTACAAGAGCTAGTTCTAATAGTGTATTTTAGCTAGGAGGTCTTCAGCCATGCTAACTCCGTAGTGCAGTTCTGGTGTTAACGCTACAGAAAGAGTATTGTTTAAGTACTACTTCTGCGAGTAGTAATTGGCTAAACTGGCACACTTCGAAGGTTACTTTGATGTTGACCCCACTTGGTTGTTTGATATCCGGTACGTGAACATCCAGCCGTCGCTCCGTACCGCGCTATGCTAGCTATTGCAGCACGCACAGGGATGTGAAGGGAACAACACTTTGCAACACTTGGTTTTCTAAATTTGCTAGCTTGTATGACCTTTTAGAACGAGTGTACCACGTGGACTTTTAGTGTTTAGCTAATCGTCTTAACGAGACATTTGTACACAATGTAATGTTGAGTACAAAACACATGACTACACGCTGAATCCCGCCCTCTCCTGCTGACCGGATCCCCCAGAGACACGTCCCTCTGCATCCGACACACAGCCACACAGCGTGGCGGCGCACGCACACACACACACACACACACACGCCCACACACACACACACCCGCACCGGAATGTAATCATTTAAAATGCTCAGATCAACACAAATGTAAACCGCAGTAGCGGGGAAATCCCCAGTGTGAATGCTAAATGCTAATCAGTCCGGTCAACCTGCACCATGGTGTCATAAATCACCAGGTGTCAGAGCACAGTAACCATCTCTGAGCAATGTGGCGTTCAGTGAAGCAGGTAAAGACAGCGCTGATTGGCTGTCGGGGCACAGCCACACGTGAGGCCGCCTAAAAAGTTCGATTCTTCAACCTTGGTAACCAAGTGCATCAAAAGGGACCCGGTAGCGCAACCAGGTCGGGGTCGCCCAGGTGGCGTCCGTTGTGCCACGTGAGGGCGGGTCCCGCCCAAATGTGGCTCTACACTGACTTTGCATGTAAAGTGGTCGCCCAGGTTACGTCCGGCGTGAGCACGGCTCATCAGTAATATACGAACTCCACAATGTCGGAGTGGTTCCTCTACTAACTCCACAGTGTCGGAGTGGTTCTTCTACTAACTCCACAGTGTCGGAGTGGTTCCTCTACTAACTCCACAGTGTCGGAGTTGTTCTTCTACTAACTCCACAGTGTCGGAGTGGTTCTCCTACTAACTCCACAGTGTCGGAGTGGTTCTTCTACTAACTCCAC
>CAESWR010001145.1:318409-331542 GCA_903171835.1 Mullus surmuletus | reverse complement strand
TGTTGTGGGATCATTCTAGCTTGAGGTGTGTATGTGTGTGTGTGTGTGTGTGTGTGTGTGTGTGTGTGTGTGTATCCCTTCAGCGCTGAGTCGTGGCACGATTCATCTGTCTCCCGGCAAAACGCCTGAGCTCAGGTGATGTCTCCAGGGAAATGACTCACCAATCCCGATGCTGATTCTCAGCTTTCAAAGGCGGAGTGTGCCCTCACTGGCGGGTTCCAGTCTGGGCTTTTATACGTCTCGAGCAAACACTCGGTCTGTGATCACCCACACACACACCCAAACACACTCCTGCCTGCAGCGCTTTAGAGTGGGATTTGCATTGCAACGACTTTAAGTTTTGACTCGACAAACCTTCCCTTCTATGGCTGCTGCAGCCACTTTTGGTAAATTAGAAGCTAAAAATACACCAACTATGATGTAGGAGAACTATACTAAAATCAAAAACCCATTCAGGCCATATGTGATGGTCAGTCTGTTGTCATGTTCTAAGTGTATCTGTGCAGTGAGAGATGTGCCTACAATGAAGCATTCCATTTGGTTTCCAAGGTTTCGAGTTGATGGCTTCAAGAGGAGGTTTTTAAGTGATGTCGAGGTTGGAGCTGAATGGGTTAAACAAAAACCACCTCACACGATCAAAATAATAATACTGTGAAAGCTTTTCCATTTATCTGCGAAGTGCAGTAGGTCAATCCTGGCAGGACTAATTTCTGTGACAGCACAAAGAAGGCAATTTAGTGTGGGACTTTGTAACAGATCACAGCTATTAGGCCCCTTTCTATGTGTGCTTTTCCTCCTCCGTCAGGCTTTCTTAGAGGAGCACAAAGCTAAAAAGCTGAAGGTCTTGGATGTGCGTTGGTTTGCTGTGAACCTCTGTGGAGGTACACACACACACACACACACTCACGGGAGAAGGGGGTGTTGAGAAAAAACTGCTAGGCCGACGTGGGTGGGAGTGTGAAGTTCTGCCGACTGTTGCTGCTTTATGAAGCTTCCTGGAGAAAAGCGGACATCTGCAGGTCCAACCATCATTACATGACGCTTTCCACTGCAGGATGGGGGTTGACGGTGGGTGGGGGGTTGGGGGGTTTGGGGGTCTCAAATGCTATTTTCCTCCCATGATGAAATAATTGCATTAGCTCAAATTGAATTGGTCACCAGTAGAAATGAGCAACCAAGACGCCAAAGGGAGAAACTCTGGGAAAAACACGAGAGAAAAGAAGGCAAAGAGAAGATGCCAGCTGACATAATGGAGCTTTAATGAGTTTGCAGATGTGTGCTGAATGGCAAGTGCTTCCAGTGAGGTTTTTTTTTGGAGGGGGGGTTAAATATGTCACTGGCAGCAGAGGAGAGAGGCATGAAATTAGCCCACCTAATCCCACATCACCGGCTTAATGAATCACAGAGGAGTGAACCGAAATAACACTAAAATGAAACTACAACTCCTCACATCTCCAAACAGAGCGGCTGGAGGAGGTTGGGTCGTGGAATCAGAGAGACTTCAGAATGAGCTGGCGTGTGGATCTCGGCCTTTGTTAGGCGGTGCAGACGCTGCTTTCTATGTTGCATTCCTTCATCGAAGCTTCGTCACCTTGAGATTACAGGGAGCCAATTTAGAGTCCTGTTTTCATCTGAGAAACATCCAAGTCTTTGCTTTATACTCGAGCCACTACCACGAGAGAGCAGCAGCTCAGTCAATTCACTATCGTTGGATGCAAATGTTTGGGCAACAAAGAAGCTTTTGTTGAAAATGGTGCAGAAAACACAAAGCGTCCTCGTTGGCCATCTTGTTTTTGGCAGTTTGAACCCCTCACAGCCACATTCAGATGTGTTGTGACAGACTTTTGGACAGCGCCATGCAGCGCTGGAGAAGCTCACAGCCTCTTTGTGTATCCAGCTGAAGGTCTTGCATCACGTCCTTGCATCGGGCTTCGCTCTCCTTTCTTGCAAAATGCTTCTGGCTCGGCAGTATTGTGTTTTCAGATCCACCCGCAGCTCTACAGTCAAAGAGTTGGTGCAATTATGTCTGGTTAAGAATAATGTTTTGTGTGTTTCACTTTCAAAAGAATCACCAACATCTTTTGAATATCCTCCTTGTTTGGGATGCAAGGGGGGGGGTCCATGGGAATTTTCAGGGTTTTGTTACCATTGAAGACAATGAGGTCCGGGTCCTACTAGTAGAAATCATGGCTTAAAGAGAAGCTAAACTAAATATTTTTGACATTTTTGAATTGAAAACCATTAAAGTTGTGTCATTTATAAATGTTGTATCAGGCATATTTGCGTGTATGTTTGCTCATGACAAATATTTATGCCGATATTCATGACAGTTAGACTCAGTTAGGGAATATTCCTGAAAATTATTTTATTGAATCATTTAAAATATTGCATTAGACATGTTTGCATGCATGCTTATAACAAACGAAATGTTTAATACATGTATATGACCAGGTAAATGCATTTGATATCAGGGCTGTAATATTGATACTCCAAAATATCTTCATATTTCCCGACGGGATACAGTATAGATATCGTATTAATATTTTATATTTTGTCAGCTGTTTGCTTGGTGACAGTAGTTTTGTGTTTTATTTATGCCTCCAACTACTAGTTGGCAGCAGTCTCAGCCATTTGGCTTTCTCCCTCCTTCCACTCCTCTCCTCTCGCTAGACAAAAAGATCTCGCGATGCCTCGAAAAATTGCAATATATCGCCTTGCTTATATTATTCCAATATACCGCAATATATCATATCACCCGCCGTCTTTCAGGATGTGATCGCATCACCAGATTCCTCCCAATACACACCTCTGGTTAATATGCAATGTCCCCATTGTGGGATGATAAAGAATAAAGACTATTCTATTAATATAAGTTCCTGAAAATTCCCATTAATTCCCGTTAATTTCCCAAAAGTTCCAATGGAAAGTCTCCGACCTCGAAAATTCCCAATTTTGCAACCCTCATCCTCGTTAAAGGTTTTCTCAGAGCTCAGAATCCCCTTGCCTTGCTCAGTGGTGTCTGAGTGGAGGCGGTGCTGGGCAGGGTTCAGAGGGGGCTGCTGGGTAATATATTCCAGGTCAGGCGTGAGGGTGAGAAGGATGGCCTGCTGTCAGACGTTTAGTTCGACCTCGCCGCCCCGCTGCCCAGAGAACGTGCAGACGGAAGCAATTGCATGTGATTATGAGGGAGGAAAGGACACACTGGGCTTCTGGAGGACACTTGCTGCAGTCTGGTCACCTCGCTGACTTCCTCGGGGAAGACACAAGAGAATCAATAGCAGCCCGGGGTCACACTGAAGAGAGAGAGCTGCTCTTTCTATCACCAGAGCGATTATGAGAGCGAATTGGCAGCTTTGTTATCAGGCCGCCGCACAGTTCAGACGTCAATGCCACTTTTTGTCCTCCAAGACAATGGAGAGGAGGTATCTTCTCAATCCAAACTGCGCTGTACAAAAGCAGGACGAGTCCCACCGGCTCAGAGTGACCGAGCAGATGACAAAGTGTCGATGGAGACGACAAAACACTCGGAAAACATCTGGACATTTTCAGCACTCAGGGACAGAGTTAATTTGCTACACATCCTTCTGATTACACAGAATATCTTATACTTTCATTTGGCATTTGTCAGTGGAAGAATGTGGTAGAAGTCAGGCAGACGCCGCCTCCACAAAGAGAACTTTTTGCTTTGAAGTGCAAATGAAAAGAGATCTATAAAGCTCCTCATAAAGCTTGAAATGACAACAGTTATAAGATTAAAAAAAGCATCGCAAATGGTGTTTACCTCCACTAAGGAGGTCATGCTGTCGCCCGCCTGATTGTTTGTGTGTCAGCAGGGCGATTAACGAGGGGGAATCGGCAGCTTTGTTATCGGGACGGCCCACGGTTCAGCCGTCAATCAAACTCCCATCGGGGCTGCGAGAGGCAGACCCTCCTCCCATGTCTGAAGTTCTCCACCTATCCGTGTTTGATTCCCCGAACAAGGCAGGACGGCAGCAACTTGTGACGAATGCAGGCGGACGAAGCTGTGTTAACTGTAAAGAAGCTGAATTCAGTGAAAATAATTGTAAATGGCATCAAAAAGGTTTGAGGAAAGCAGAAGACACAAAGGGATTATTTGCGTGTGAAGCCCGCTGCGTCTACAGCGCTCGTGTTTGACGAGGGAGTTTTGTTTTGGTAGAGAGACCTTAATGAGAAGAATGGAGGAGGAGATCGCAGACGAGAGCGAGCCTCATTCGGAATGCGGCGGTGACGGCATGCGAATGGTACAGCTGCTAATTACTGGTTATTCCAGCTGCGGCGCAGAAAGAGATGACATGGAGTCATGTGACAGGAGACGTGTTGATGAATTAGCGGTTGATTTGCAGTGGTCCTGCCGGGGGCTGCGGCTGCGTCACATCAAAGGCATAAACTTCGTGTCAACAGGTTTGGAGTGGAAATCACAGCGGATGTGGGTTCACAGTTCACTTCAACGTGGATGGAACCCTCATTAGCATCTAAATCCATCTAGAAAAATAATCTAAGGTGCAGGTAAAAGTTAAGGCGACCCTCAAAAATGATACTGATGCCGAGCTTGAAATGAAGAGCATGTAAACAAACACGCAGCCTCACTGACAGCCGCACGGGAGAGATCTCAAAGCAGAGTTCTGACGAGCCGCCGGCCTTTTGTGAGGAAGCAGAGAGAATCCAACATGTAAGAACATGATGCAAGACATTCTGCCGCAAACACCGAGTGTTTGTGAGCTGCGAAATCTGCCAAATAAGGTCTGCCTTTGTTTGTTGCTGTCCACAAGTCTGAGAAGAAAGTTAGATTGGGGTCCAAGCGATTCGCCCGGCCATCAACGGACCTTTGCGAGGCAGAATAATCAAGAGCTGCTTTGGTAAAGCCAGGGTGACCCGACGTCCCGCTCGCCTGTTTTCACGTCCTGTCCAGGCCGTCCTGGTTTGGTTTCTGTCAGATAGTGATGAAAATATCCTGGTTTCCTTGTTTTTGCTAATAGCTCATATTATTTCATATTTTTTCGTTATTTAATTGGTAGTCGCGGTATATTGATGATCATTTGATATGCATATGATCATTTTGCGTAAATGATCCAGTCACTGCCACTTGAAAACAGTGTGTGCGAATCCTTTGTTTATCACTTCATCTGTTACCGCAATTTTTGTATGCAGTTGCACAGTTACTGTTTTCATATTGTCTTAATACCACTTTAAACGGTATTTTGATTGGAATTAATCTGCCAAAAGAGAAAAAAATCATAAATAAAGTTAAAGATCGATTTCAGTGATTGTACCATTATTATTTACATTTTTGTTGATATTGCAATAACATTGTTGTGAAAAACTGATATTGTTTGGGCTGTGACAGCCCTAGCTATTTATTTGTCCAGTAAGACTTGAAAAGAGGTATTATTTTCTTCGCCGATTATTCTAATACAGATGAGACACGCACACACACGAGTCTATCCTTATTTCATTCCAGAGATTTTATTTTCTGTTATTTTTGCACCATTGACACTTGTCAGAGATATTATTTTAGGCATAATAAAACATGTTGAGTAACCTCTGTGAAGCCTATCTGAATTTCTAGATGGATATTTTGTATTACAATTTGCTATCAATACAGAGGAGGCAAACTTTAAATGTATTGAGTGTCCTGGTTTTCGCTAATCAAAACATGGTAAACCGAGGTCAAACGACTGTAACTGTGATGATGCCCCTGCACCACCAGGCAGCTGTGCAGCTACTAAAGCAGCATCAGAGATGGAGAGTCGGAGCTCATTTTCATCTTGTGTCAGGGATGGAAGATGTCAGTGGGGAAAATCTCCCTCTGCAAAGATGAACCGCAGAGCAGACGCAGCGATATTCACAATCCTGCTTCTGATTTGAGACTCCCGATCATCCAGTGAAGTGATCTAACCTCTGATGACATCACTTCACTTCTCATTTGACACCTTCCAGCTCCCGTTCGCCCTCTAAAACACTGCAAGTCTCTACCCGGGGTTAACTTGTCCCGCCCCCCACCACTCCCCCGTCCCGCCCTGAGGAATAAAGGTTAATTTTCCGAGTGAGTTGGTCCTGTCACATACATTAATGCGGCGGCTCCTCACGCGGCGGCCCTGTGTGTGTGTGTGTGTGTGTGTGTGTGTATGTACACGGCAGCAGGCGGCGGGTCGGCCTCGCTCGCCGTGACTCACTCGCGGCTCGCAGACGTCGAGCCTGTCAAAAGCTCTGACCGGCTCAGACCCGCGAGCCGAGAGAAAATGACTCCAGATAAACAGGCGGCGTGTGATGGTGAGCTATTTGTGTGTGACACTGGTGTGTGTGTGTGTGTGTGTGTGTGTGTGTGTGTGTCGGTTTTGTCCTTGAAGCAGATAAGCAGAGTTTGGAAGTCATGAATATCTCCAGCATGCGCCCAATAAATCGGCTACGTCCGGATTTATCAACGTTCGAGAACAGCGATCGTTGTCTCTGTGCGCCACAACACAAAATCATTCAATTAAAAATGCAAGGGCTTTCTGCACAGATTTACAAAATATTTGAGGTATTTCATGGTGGCAGAGGGCTGCAAACACAGGAACGCTGCAAAAAAGAAACGCTGAGAGAAACCGGAAGTGCTCCAGCCCACTAGGGGCACCACTGAGGGATGGACCAATCCCATGGGATCGGCCCCTCTTTAAACACACGAGCAGGATGTATTTCTCTATATTAATTAAGACTTGGAAGAATAGAACAGAATAGAATTGTCATTACACAAATTGTACAACAAAATTGTAGCGCTTCTCCCTTTTCAGTGCACACGGTGAGAAGAATGAATGTAATGACAAAACACATGTAACAAATAAGTAGAAACAATTTCCTGATATAAAATTATGAAATTGAAACCAGATAAATACTTAGGATATAAACAAGAAATGTACTAATGTATTGCAAGAAGTGGAATGAAAAGTCCCTGAGTGGCCTGGCACACCTATGTGAATTTGTTTTGTTTGTGTTTCTCTCTTGCAGCATTTATCTTTTGCAGCATTTCTGTGCTTGCAGTCCTCGGCCACCGTATAGACAGACAATTTTCTGCACAAAAGTAATTGGCCGGCTTCGTGGCAAGGCGTGGCCTTTTACTTCGCTGTTGCTACAGCTCAGGCGCCAAGCAGAAACTTTAGGAACATTTTTGGTGCATTATTAAAAAGTGACACGGGCAGAGCGGAACTGGCTTTCATCGGGTTTTTCCAGGCTCCGATACACCACACTGACCTCAAAAACCCTCACGCTTCCTGTTAAAACTTGTAAATTCAGACAGCGGGAGACCAACGTTTGCATTTTCACACAAGAAATCACTGGAGATCGGAGACGATGTGCTGGAATTAGCCATGCAAAGAGAGCCTGAGCAGATTCAAGGTTATTTTCATCAAGTTATTTCCAGCTCTGAGGACTACATTCGCCGTGACAATGAATTCATGAAGATCCCGCCGCCTGCTCGGCTCCGGCTCCACAGGAAAAGCAGCCTTCGTTGGAGGAACGCAATGGTTTTCTCTCTCGTGGAACAATCTGGAGGTGAAGGTCGGTACCAGCGCAGTGACAACAGCCGCTCAGATCGGCTGTAAAGGAGGTGAAGCCATTTCAGCCTTTCATCCAGCAACACAGCACCACTGGGGGGAGCAGACTCTGGAGAGCAGACTGGGATGTTAAGGGGAGAGTTGGGATTTTTTGACATGAAGTTGTATGAGCTCCTCACCATCAGTGTGGTTCATCAGCAGTGACTTTTCCCCCACTGCGTCCCGTGAGCCGAGTACTGCTCCGCGTTCCGGTGTTGCAGAAAGTATTTCCTTCTAGTTGCTGGGGAAAGTCATCAGCTGACGTAGAAAAGAGGTGGAAAGAGACTCAGCGGTCTCGTTCTGAGCATACAAACGCCGTAAGATAGTGCCGGGTGATTGCGAGGTCGGAGTTTTTTGTTGCCAAGAATTTGTGATGCAAATGTATTAATCTTTTGAACACATATTGTTTTTTGGAGCCAAACGGTTTATCCGTGTGACCCGGCAACTACACTGATGGTGAGGATCTCATACAACTTTGAGTCAAAAAATATGAACTATCCCTTTACAGCTTCAGGTCATGTCAGCTGTTCGACTGTAAACAAAAGGATGTTAGAGCAGCGCTCTGTTCCGGCGCTAATCCTTCGCACAAGTTAAAGGATCAGGAACAAGTGAGAACACTCTCATCCTGCCGAGCAGTTTCTCCTCGTGTTGTCGCTCGATCCCGGATTCTTGTTCTTTGCTGTTATTGCCTCCAAAGAAATCCCAGACGCTGCGTTCATGTTGCTCATTTGCGCCGTTTGTGGGCGCGGTGAGCGAATCCCTGCACATTTGTCATTCTGTCTCTCCACGTCTTCTTCCTCCCCGCGGGACGCTGCAGGTCTCCTGGCGTATGATCTTCCATTTTATGTGGAAAATCTTCCCCCCTTTGCTTCACACGATCATTTATCAGGGTTCATCAGGAGGACATGATAAACTCCCATTAATGCCCCCCCGCCCCCCTCGGAGGGAATAGAGTTCCAGCACCAAGCATCCATCTTTGTTCTCTGTCTAATGATACCCGGCGGCGTCCTCGCTGACCTCACCTTGACAGCCTCCAATGATCCATCAGCAGGCCATTTATAGTCGGCCAGCTCTGATGTCGTCGTGAGGTCGGAGCCGAAATCACTGGATGCAACTGAAGTCCAAGACAATGAGGTTCATCGCCAATCACAGTTTCTTTCCCTTCTTTTACTCCAAAAGCAGGCAGCAGCAGGTGGGTAAGGCTTCCGCCCCCACTTCACCCCCCTCCCACCCATTGTTTGTGAGCCGCAGATCACTGTTTCCTTTAAAAGCTATTGCAACACGTTGGGTAAAAAAATGTGTATCATTCACTGCAAATGCACCCATATTACAACAGTACGGTAAAGAGTTTCATTCATTCACTGCAGGAACGACACAGAGACGGTCAATCAACATGCACATTCTCTTTGTCTTGACGTCCACTTCAAGGCAAATCCACCGCAAAAAATTCGCACTTTGCTCGCACACACACGTCAAAGCTGCATTCATTCGGTCGACGCTTCGGTCTGTAGACCTTCATCAGGACCAGCGTTCTACAACTGGTGGATGGATTCCTTTTAACTCGTCAGCACACTCATGTAGTTGCTTAGAAGGAAGGGACATCAATAAACTGGGAAAAACAGAGAGATGAAGTCAATACTAAATGCTTAAAATATTAATCTGTTTATCGAATGCCAATGCATGGACTCAAATTAAAGATTTTTTGGGTGGAAATCTAGAAAAGAGAGGGAAAAATAAAGAGGGATCAAGTATTGAGAAAAATAACAAACACCAGCAAACCTTCTGAAAAAATAGGAAGAAAAAGAGAAAAAACACAATACAGAGGTGGGTCATTGGGACACAGCCAATCATAGATAGAAATGACACCGCTTGAGCGTTTAGCCAAGGAGATATGGATGCAGAGTGCTATAAAAACAGGGAGTGGGTAATTTTTTCTTTGCAAAACAACTAAGCGAGCCTTCTGTGAGATATGCAGATTTGCAGGTACCGCCGCGACCTTTCTGTAAATGTCAGTCGAGGTAACAGTAATGAGTGAAACGTGTTGCAATATATGGGCTGAATAAGGTGCAAAGAATAGGGACGGTGAAAGAGCTTAACACACAGCAAACCCCCCCCCCACGCCCACCTCTGAAATGAATGCAGCGCCCACCCACCACCACCAACTCACCACATAATGGACCTGAAGTAGCCTTTTACCACAAATACTTGTCAGACCAAATCACAGCCAAGCAGCAGAGAGCATTTGCAGCGTGATGGACTGTGCTGGTTAGAAGCCCCTCGAGACCACTGTCTGCTTTTAGAGATATCAAGATTAGGGTTTCCATATTGTGATTAGCCAAAACCAGGACACTCGGCCCGACAATGAGACAGGAAGTTTACTGGCTGACGCCTTATAATTTCAATACATTTAAAGTTCTTCCTCTTCTGTATGGATCGAAATTTGTTATATTGCAAAATGCTATCTATAAATTCAGACATGCTTCTCATAGGCTACTCAACATGTTTCATTATGCCTAAAATAATATCTCTGTGACAAGTTTCAATGTCTTTTAAATCTCTGGAATGAAATGATAGAAATAACTTCACTTCTGTGTTAGAAAGATCGGCCTGTAAGAGAATAATAGCTCTCTTTTCAAGTCTTACCTGACAAATAAATGATGTAAAAATCTGAAATAATATTAGCTACATTAGCAAAAACAATGAAAACCAGGACATTTTCATCCCCTTCTAAAAAAAACCAGGACGTGTAAACAGGACGTGTTCTGGGAAAACCCTTTGGTCGCCCTCATCAAGATGAACATTTGCTGGCAAATACTGGCCGCCAGCCGAGCCGGTGGTTTTCCAAGCACAGCGCCGAGCTCTGGCTCAGCCGTCTGTCAGTGCGCGTCCGTGGCCGGGCGAGATGTTAAAGGTTGCACACGCTAACTTGGGCGTCACTGTTGAGTAGCCTTGACCGATGTGTCCCTCGAAGAGGAAGAAGCGACAGATACAACAAATAAGCGACAATAACAAAGATTTAAAGATGGATGCATCAGTGTACTTTGTGACATCACTGACTCATCGTGCCTGTGGATAATGTCAGCTCATTAACAGCAGCTGTCAAATGAGGCTGAACGCCGAGATGATGGTTTGCTCATATATTATTACAGCGCATCTGTGCTGGAAACCAAATTCTGCGGCTCATTTAAATGCAGTTAAACATTTAACTTTCCCGTGTACGTAAATGAAAACAGTCTGGCACCGTGACGAGCGACTGTCAGAGACTAAAGTAGGGCGACCAAACGCCCTGTTTTCCCAGGACATGCTGCTGTTACCACGTCCGGTCCGGTCCGGTCCGGTGCGCTCTGTCCTGGGGTTTTTTAATGTCGTGGTTTTCATTGTTTTTGCTAATATGTTTAATTGTCCAATATGTTGAAAAGAGAGCTATTATTTTCTCACAGGCCAATTTTACATAATACAGAAGAGACATTATTTCTATCGTTACTTCATTCCAGAGATTTTAAAGTTATTTTTGCACGATTGAAACTTGTCAGAGATATTTATTTAAGCATAAAAAACATGTTGAGCAACATCTGAGAAGCCATTTAGTATTTTGAAATATAACCATTTTCTATCCATACAGCGGAGGCAAACTTTGAATCTATTGAAATTATAAGGCGTCTTTGAGTAAACCTCCAGAATCACTGGAGTCTCTCATTGCCGGGCCGAGTCTCCTGGTTTTCCGGTAATCAGAATATACACTCTGAAAATGAAAAGGTTTGAGAATTCACACGTGCGCGCTGTAAAATGGAGAATTGCAAAATGGAGAAGCAGTCAGAATAAATACATAAACACCAAGAAATGAGAGGCTTCGGGCCAAAATGACGCCTGTGTGTGTGTGTGTGTGTGTGTGTGTGTGTGTGTGTGTGTGAGAGCGGCAGTGTGACGTCTTCACTATGGGCTGAGTTGCTGTGTTCCTGAGCTGGTTTGCTGATCAGGGCGGCGCTGCCACATTAGGCGGCTGGTCGGGGCGAGGCATTGGTATTCCGTGCAGCCGCCGCTCCTCTGCCAGCCGAGGTCAGCGGCGTGGATGAGTCAGCGCCGCAAACCCCGCCGTCACACTCTGCTTCCCTTTTCCCCCCCGCCCGGCGTCGCCCCGCAGCCCCCCGACTCAACTCTGCTTCCTGCTTCCTCGCTTCAATCCGTCCCCGCGTCACTGATTGGCACCTCCTCGCCCTCTCACTCTCCTTCCTCTCCCATCAGGCCTTTCTCCTCCCATCACACGAGAATTGGATATTTTTTGACGGTTAGAAAAAGACAGTTGGGGGGGTGGGGGTGGAAAACAGGCAGAGAATCGGACCCCGGCCTCGATTCTTGGTTCACCTCACACACTTCCTTACTCGGTTTCTCGCCGGTGAGGAACTTCAAAGGGCAGCGGGAGCAGCAGCCCGCCGGTCGCACGGCTCACATCAGAGAACGAGCGGAGACGCTCGGCGTCGGCAGGCGGGGAACAGGCTTTTTGGTGGATGAAGCACAGCGGCCGAGGTCCAACCGGGCGGGGAGATAAGGTCCTTTTTACTGACAGCCGACAGATAAATGCTGTTTATTTGAGATCGCCGGCATTCATCCTGCTATTTACCCTGAAACGCTGCAGCGCTGGTTTGGTATGAATATCAGAGGTCAATGATTACATTTGGCACCATTGGAGGGCACAGCAACCGCTCAGTCCGCCGGCGTGGAAATACAGTTTTTTTGGGTGTAAATATATCAGCTGCTCGTCTCTGCAGGTGTGCCAGGAAATGATTACCAGCGATGTAAAGCAGCTGCCTCGCGTGTGAGTTTGCAGTGGCTCTAAAGCCTCCTGCAGGCTGGAGGCTTCTACAATCTCAGCTGAATTTAGAAAGCAGAGCGCTGACTCCTCAGCAGATGTAAATAGTGTTTAATATTAATGAGACCACCAGAACATCCTGGGTGTTAATATTATGCCCCCACTCACACACTACTGGATTATTGGCTGCTTCGTTTGTTCCAACCAGCATGAATTGGGAACCGTTCCACGATTTACAAGCAGAACAAGCTGGAACCAAAATCGCCGTGAGCATCAGTGGACTGAACTAGGGGTGTCCCGGATATCGATATCAGCAAAAAAATGAATATCGAATTATATCGGCCTGCATCTAAAATCTCTGATATAAACACTCTGATACAAGTAGTCCATTCCAGCTCTTCTGTGTAGAATATTCTTCTGTTTAAGGCTCAAATGTATGTAAGCCATTGGTTAATAATCAATGGGTCAGTTTTTCTCATAGCTACTGTTACTGACTATTGTTCTCTGTTTGAGTAATATCACCTGATCAAGCCTTTTCTAACATTCGCTACTACAGACAAGACAAGACAAGACTGCAATATCGGTTTCATATTGGATGTGAAAAAGTTGCTCGGCTGAACCTTCCAGCTGAAATATTGACAGTCAGTGTGTGTACTGGCCAGCAGGGGTCGACACCTGCAGCAGCCAAAGGAAGAACGGGGCGTGGCCACTGGCACGGTGAAGTTAAAATAATTGAA
>CAESWR010001145.1:285637-296620 GCA_903171835.1 Mullus surmuletus | reverse complement strand
AAAAAAAACCTGCCCCCCCCCTCCACCCTGCAGTCTCACCTTCCTCACCCCTCCAGCTGCCAAGTGTCCTGGAATCAAACTACGTGATTTCATCCTTGATTTAAAACCTGCGGCGTATTTTTTCAGAGCGTCTAAAAGTATGTCAACTTCTGCAGGGTTCTTTTACTTCAAGGCCAATCTGGCGTGGTGTTCTGGAACGCTCGGGCACCTGGAGTCACCCATCGTCCACCTTTTGGTTTGTAAATAGTCTCGGGTCATAACTGAATACAAGAAAAAGAAGGAGAAGCGAATTATATATGAGTGAAATATAACATAACGAGATGACTAAGAGTATAAGCCATATTTTTAACTTTAAAGAAATTATCCAAATCATATCAAAATTTAATTGAACGTTCCTGTTTTGTTGTTGCTAATATTTGATACATGCGGTGTGTATAAATACTTGCATTTCTGTGGGTTCTCGGTTGTGAGGATTCAGCCCATGACGTGTCACATCATGCTCTCGTCGGTTTCCTGTGAGTGTGTAAACACGAGCAAAGTCAAAGTGACACCTGTGATCCAGGAAGTGAAGGAGTTGTTTGATTTTTTATTTGATTTTTGTTCTTTTAGCATGCAGTAAAACGTGCGTGAAGTGAAGTGCTGACAGATTTCATTTGTTAAGGCTACGTTGATATTTGAGGCAACTGCTTTTATTTCACCGACCTCTTGTCCGCCGATCGACTCTGCGTCTGAAATGTTCTTCCACTCGGGGGGGAAACGTCTGTCTCAAAGCTTCTAAGTTCCTCCGTGTGTGTGTGTGTGTGTGTGTGTGTGTGTGTGTGTGCGTCGTGGCGTCGCTCGCGCTGCTTTCGCAATGTAAACCTTAGATCAGGGTCGTCCGTTATGATTTCCTTGCTCACTTATTTTGTAAAAAAAAAGCTTGAGCCTTCACACACACACACACACAGTGTGTGAGCGTGTGTGAGCAGACAGTGGCAGCAGTGCAATATGAACCAGGAAATGAAGTTGTCGTGTGTCCACTGGCGTCATTGATGGGCGTCGACAGACAATCTTCATCGTTACGTGTTTTTGAATTTACTCCTAAATGTTTAAGTGGATGTTGGAGGCGGCGCCATGTCGCCATGGTGACAGTGAGGCCTTCGCGGGTCACACATCTTTGATTTCAAAAGCAAAAAACAAAAAAAAGAGAGAAAGGGTGGAAGGTGGGACGATTTGTTTTTCGTGTCGTTCAAAGTAAACAAGTCTTGAGTCGTTCATCAGTGAATGTGGAGCACCAGCAGGTGTTCAGAACCACGACCAATCACAGCGAGGCGTTCGGAGAGGTGACTCCGCCTCCGTCCCGCCGGCCAATTCCCGAAAAGGCACAATTCAAAGGTGGTGGGGTGACCTTTTGACCTCCATATGCCTTGTTTTTTTAGTTCCTCCTTCATTCCACGGTGTCTTTTTGAAACATTCCAGATATTTCCGACATTCCGCCAGACTCGCGCTGGTTCCACACAAGCGTTCGGGCCTCGGCCGATGCCTTTGTTAGCCTACGAATACTTAAAATTGATGTTGTTATAACCAGACGATAGAAAAGTATAATAACATAATCAAATGACCAAGTTAGCTAGCTGTTATGCACAAGAAAAAAAAATAAAGGTGATCCCACTTTGCGGGAGTATAGTCGTGCAGTTAGCTGTACAAGTGGAACATTTTGTGGTAAAGTTAGCTAGAGACTGTTTTTGTGATATACAGTAATTTTTCCGAAACAGCTTTTGCGTTTTTTTTATCTCGCTAGCCAGAAAAATTAGCGGAATTAAAAAAGGAGGGAGCTTAGTTTCTCGTCAGCGTTTCGTGAGCTCTGTAACCGTGGTGACTAGATTTGCAGATCACTGAAGCGCACCGTTAGCCGACTTCCTCGTATCGCGTAAAACTGCCTTCGCTAGCCTCCGTTAGCCGACAACTTCGCAATTACAGAAAACCTACACACGACCATCCACGCTCATCCAATCAGACCAAAGAAAGTGCTCGCTCTGTTCTTTCTTTTTTAGATCATTATTTTCTGCATATCTTAACATTTTTCTTTGGAATTCTCAGGTATTCTAGCCTTCATATCCACATTATGGCCATGACTCGCCTTCTTTTTTAGCATAAAAACCCCACGTTAGCGCCTTGCCATCCCCGCGATTCTGCCCAAAGGCTACGGTTACTGCCTGGTCAATACCGAACAGGACTTTTTTTTCCCCAAAACAAATCATCCTCATCCTCATCCTCATCCTCATCTTCATCTTCGTCCACCGTGTAAATGCCAGTTGCTCGGCTCGTAGACCACTGCCCAAACAAGCGTTACCGAAACTCGCCGCCCACCTCAGTGTTGCCCATTCGTGCCGCTCACACAGCCATTACTATGATAAATAAATACTGCCTGACGAAATACAGTACGCCACTTAAAAAGTTACAAAAAACCAACAAACAAAAACTCCTTTGATGTGACTTGAATGTACGTGTCTGATGTTTCTCTCCCTGCATCTGTCTTTGTTCTGTACTCGTTGAGAAGATGCATACTCTGGTGCAGTGATTTCTACGTCCTGTTTCTGTCCTCTGGTGGTCGTTTACAGAGAAAAAAATGTTTTGTACTGCAAAATCTTCTCACCTTCCCCCCCCACCCCCCCCCTGTATCTCCCCTATTTGTTGACAGCAATGTATGCATGCTTATGGTGTGCGATGATGTAGGCAAGGTTGTTGATATAATCGTTTCGGTGTCCTGTGTGTTCTCGGAGCTCCACCTGTTAGCCTCACTGCATGCCATCTTAGACAGATATTTTAGTCTGTAACTTTCCTGCAAAAAAAAGAGAAAAAAGAAAAAAAAAATGGAATCACCGCACACTCTGAGAATAAAGTGATTTCATATAATTTGTGATTGATTGTCTTTGTGTTTCTGCGTTCCCGCGGCTCTCGGGGCGAGGCGGCGCCGGCGCCACGTCAGCTGGAGGAGGGGACGAGTGCTCGGAGACATAAAACCTGGAGGGAATTTGGAAGATTGATGTTGTAAATGTACTGAGAAAGACAGTAGAAAGTACTGCCCTTGCAAGAAGATTTAGCCAAACATATCTTTCAAAGAATCAGGTCTTCTAGCATTTCCAATCATCAGCTCAGAATAAAAAGTTATTATTACAAATCCAGACGTTTTTGTACATGTCATACCATCATTCTTTAACAAAGGCTGAGAATTGTAGATGTAGTACTCCATTGATCCCACGATGGAGAATGTCTCTATCTCAGCAGGTAAAGTGCAGATACAGGAGTACAATAATAATCATGATGATAATAATAATAAGTAAATATACGGTGATATATACAATATTTAAGTATAATTTGACTTTATAAGGTTTTTTTCTCCGAGTGTCTCCTCCCCTCAACCTCTCAAACCTTTTTTATATCCATTGTTGCCGCAGTGACCCTCGCGCCGTCACGGTGACCGTTCAAAGGAGGAGCGTTCAGGTGATGCAGGCGGCCGTGCACGTCAGCTCCGGGGGTCAGAGGTCACCTGTTACCCGCTGACGTGGATCACTGTTATCTCACATGTTACTGTTTCTGTCACTCGAACCTGTTTTCTACGTCCACACATTGTGATTTTTTTTTTCTGCGAAGGAATTTCAGCATCTATTCAATAAAAGCGAAAAGGGCTGCAAACAGAATCTAATGTGTCGTTGGAATCCTCATCTCAGGGATTTTTTTCCCCCCAAAACCAAGTGGTCTCTCAGAAACTCAGAAACTGAGAACTCAGAATCAGGTTTTCATGATGTTTGCTGGTTTGTTGCAAAAGAAAAAAATGGAGCAGAAATCCAGTGAAATAGAAACATTGCCAGTGTGGAAAATGGAAAAATCGGATCCATGAATCCAATATAGATCTGTTAACGAGAAATCATCAAGTCAAGTCAAGTCATCCAGGGTCGGCCAAAAAGGGTTGGTTCTTCAAAGTTCTCCCTGGTTCCCCAACAAGGAGCTCACGTTCTCTCCTTTCCACCTCAACAAACACTAAAAATGGCAAAACAAGTTGAACCAGGAAAAGCTTTGTTGAAGATTCTCTTTGATGATCATTTCTTAAAAAGTTCCACCTCCACCATGAAACCCTTTACTGCTGCGGGACTCTGTGACTACGTTTCCAGTCAGTCAATATTCAGCTTAACGTCCATATTCTGGTTACTGAAACATTGGGAATAAGCCGTTTCCATGTGTGAGCAAACAGGGTTGTTCCTGTCTCCATGGCGATTGTAATCAATGGTGATATCCCGATCAAAGTCGCCAGGCACACATAGTCACATCGCAGGTCCAGCAACGTAGGAGACAAATGAAGTCAACGTGTTGTCATCTAATTGCGAGGTCACCCGACAAACACTGCGACCCGCCAATCAACATAGATCTTAATCAGCTTCCCGAAGCAGGCCACGCTTTCACACATGCAAAATGAGCAACAAAGAAAATGAGCAACAAAGAGAAAATCACTGAAAACGAAGACAAAGCATAACATTAGTTGCTATTCAAGTCATCTGGTGAAAATTCCATTAATTGTTCACATCGCGATATATATTGCAGGGTTATCATCATCAAATATTCACTGTAGAAAAGGCGGAACCCAGGGGGAATATTTGGGTTTTTAAAAACAGGAAAATTAGCATATTGTGGTTATTCAGTGGGGTTATTGGTGTTTACATGGGTCGCTAACCCAGGTTATTGTAATATTCGTTGGCTTAGAAAAGGCTCATTTGATTGCATATAAATGCAGCCACTGGTCCAGAGTGGGCGGGGCCAGGCTGCAGGGAAGCAGCAGTGAGGTTGACGGAGGTTGTGGAGAAGAAACGGAGCTCCTCCTCCTGCAGATCGCACGTTTCATGTTCCGAGCCGGAGCCTTCAGACAAATATCATGGAAAAGGCACTTTTAAGATCCTACACGAGGCTGCGGCTGCTTCTCGGGGTGTGAGAATCTCTCGGGTTTTTTTCCCTCTGCGGCTCCATCTGATCTATCTCATTTTTCCCAGCTGTCATTTATTTACCCTCCGCTGAGTAAATCCCGCCGTTAAAGGTTGGCTGACATTTTAATCGACGCTGCGGCTGCTTTTTTGTTCAGAGATGATGAATAATTTAACATCAGAATGAATCTGAAAGTTTCTCGGTGTTGAAGGTGATGCAACAGTGAGACTTTCAACACCTCTGATTAGCTCGACCATCAAATGCTTTTCTTTGGTTTATCTGACTTGTCTGTTTGTATCCCCACACTCACACACACACACACACACACACACACACGTTCAGCTTCTCCTTTGGCAGTGGAAAGTCCACGAGTCTCCCTGGAGGAAATGGAGGTATAAATCAATTCCATTAGTATTCATGCTCTGAGGAAGCCCTGTTCACAGCGAGCCGCCTTTATGCTCTCAACAGCACTCAGGCTGCGGGGAGCTGCCACCGCCGCCGCCGCCGCCGCCGCCACCGCCACCGTCCTGGAGACTCGCAGCAGTCAATATCAATTAATTCCTCTCCACTGGGCAGCCGGAAGCCGCCCACGGGGGGGGCAGCCCGGCCTTTCTATTCATTTTTATCTTTTTTTTTATGGACGAAGCGTCTCAATCGTCCATCATCAACCAATGACATCTGATATGATGATTGGTGACCCGCTGACCTCAGAGTGGTGAGGACCCGCCCCCCTTTCTGACGGTGGCAGCACAAAGTTATAGACAAAATAGAATTTTAAAAAAAGGGCAGAAACTTTTTGTTTTGGTTTTCAAAGCTTTTTTGTTATCACTCATCAGTTTGGGGTTTTAGTGTCTAACTGCTGTGAAGTGGAAGCCCCGCCCACTTCACTGCAGTCGCTACATGTTATTGGATGAAGCAAGTGCAGACGCAATGATGTCAGCAGGCGTCACCGTTTGTTTTACAGGAAAAATATTGGTGAGGTTTTGATCGGGAAATACACTTTTCACTCACAAATCTGAGTGCACACACACACACACACACACACACACACACACACACACACACACACACACACACACACACACACACACACACACACAATCATGCGTTTGAGTAAAATCCTTCTGAGTCTCTCACTGACGAGGAGCTATGATGGGTTTGCTGGGTGGACAAAGCCCTCCACACACACACACACACACACACACACACACACATCAGCTGCCGCTCTCCCCCAGTGTCAGAAGCTCACGTCTGATAGGCCGTTTAATTTCAGCCTGGGTCTCCATGGAGACGTCTCACCGTAGAGTTTTTTTGTGTTTCTTAGAATAAATAAAATTCCCTCAAAGAGACCTCTTGACCTCAATTAGCGAACCTTCTAGCGAGTCGTTGCCACGTCACCTCCGAGGCGGCTAATCCTTGCCGAGGGCGGCGGCGGATGAAAAGCAGCACGGGCTTGGCGAGGGTTCGGGCAAAGAGGAGGTCTCACTCTCCTCTTTAAAGGCTCCTGCTGCTTCCCTCATCGCCGTGGAAACTTCTAATACTGCCGCGCTACTGTGGCTACGTTTCCAGTCCATCGATATTGGGGTTACGGCCATTACTGAAACATTGGGAATAAGGCGTTTCCATGCGTGAGCAAACAGGGTTGTTCCTGTCTCCATGGTGATTGTAATCAATGGTGATATGACGATCAAAGCAGCCACGCACGGACAAGGTCTTCTACAAACCCTGCTTGGCGTAACTTTGCTCTCCCCTTTTTGTGGATCTGTCTATCCCGCTACTTTCTAGCGTCTCCAAATGCCAGGATGTTTGTGTCTTTCATCACACTGATGAAGTGATTGGTTTCCTCCTCACTCCAAAAGTGTGGCGTGGTGTTGCTCTCGCCTTTGGCCGTGTTTACAAGGAGTTCCTGGACTCCAAAGACCAGGATTCCTTGCTGATAGAACATGAACACAACACTAATTCATCTTCCTTTTGATGTGGAGATCCTTATAGGAGGAGACATCATCACATCTTCACCTTAGAGAAGGAGGAACCAGGGGGAATATTCGTGTTTCTAAAAACCGGAATACAGACATGGGACCAAGTCACACATGTGAAAGTCTCAAATAAGTCTCAAGTCACTTTTTCTTGGGCAAGTCAAGTCAAGTCAAGTCAAGTCCAAGTCGAGCCACCTTATTTTACCCGCACAATCTGATCCTGATAAAGTGAAAAGACAAGATATTAGTAACTGACAGAGGGCCTGTTTCTCTGATACACACGTAAGGTCGGCAGAGAGGTCATGACTGATTGACAGGGTATTGATCTAATCAACGCCATTCTCAGCCTGCGCTCGTACCGGGTAATATTAATATTATATTTATATTCAAACTGAAAACACAAAATAAACAACACTCAAGTCATTCAAGTTATCGTGTCTCAAGTCAAGTCAAGTCCCGAGTCTATAACTTCAAAGTCCAAGTCAAGTCACAAGTCATCAAAACAGCAACTCAAGTTGACTGGAGTCCAAGTCACAATGACTCGAGTCCCCGTCAGGAGTATCAGCATCAACCGGTTTTTCAAATGGGTTATTGGTGTTTACATGGTCGCACGCAACCGGGTTATTGCTAATATTCCGGTGAGAAAAGGCTTATTTGACTGCATGTAAACGTAGCCACTGTGTGTGTGTGTGTGTGTGTGTGTGTGTGTGTGTGTGTGTGTTTGAGTGTGTGTCTTCATCTGTCTCTTTACCAATTCCGTGTTTCCGGGCTGGAGGGGGGCGGGGCCTCTAGAGCAAACCAGCTAGATGTGTCTAGAAAACAAAGCAAACATGGCCGCCTGCAAACATCTGGAGTGTTTCAGGCTGAGCGGCTTCACGTCTCGGAGGGAGGAGATCAGCTCGTCGTTCTCCGCCCGTCGCCTCTGATGTGAGACTGACGGGACGGAGAGACGGGAGACTGTCTCACAGCGGACAAACACCAGCATGCAGGCGTCCAAGCAGCGACGGTCCAATCAGGCTTCATTTCTCTTATTTCCCACACAGACAGATGGCAGAATCCTGTGTGTGTGTGTGTGTGCATGTTTCCCAGTGGAAACACTCTGCTATCTTATCTCCAAAGTGTTAACATCTGGAAATCCTCTGCCAGAGTGGCTCCGCCCCCTCGTCCCCTTAACCCAGCCAAGCTGTGGACGTTTGATCCATCCAAGAAAAAAAACCAAAACAACCACAGGCAGAGGTGGACTAATTGTCTCAAATTTAATTTACGGGGGCTGGTTTGTTCGGCAGTCGAGGGGCCGTTCGCTACTTCAAGGAAACAGACACCTTTGAAATTGAAATGCCGGCTGGTGAGTGGGCGGAGCCAAGAGGCGAGGCCTGCTCAATCTGGAGGAGAAGGTCGTCATGGTGAGGAGCCAACGTGATGTTCAGCAGCTGTGAGCCCCTCAGTTCACAGCTCGCCTCACAGTGTGTGCGCACGTGATGTTTGTGTGTTTTTACTATTAACTGATTAGAGTTTAAAGGGATATTTCAGATTTTTGTTGTATGAGCTCCTCACCATCAGTGTGGTTCATCAGCACTGACTTTTCCCCCACTGCGTCCCGTGAGCAGAGTTCCAGCCCGGTTTCAGCGTTGCAGGAAGTAGTTCTACAAACACACACCTCCCTTCATTGGCCAGGAAACACGGTGGCAGAGATGGTGGGGGTGTAAACCCACACATGGAGGCGGGGCTTACTGGTTTTCATTGGTGCCAGACTCATCAGGGTGAAGTGAAGCTACAAGCTGCTTTGTGCATTTTGCTTTGTGGTGTGTGTGTGTGTGTGTGTGTGTGTGTGTGTGTGTGTGTGTGCAAGTGCGTGTGTGTGTGTATGTGTGTGCGTGTCCTAGATTGAAGCACTTGTCGACTCCTTGGAGGTGATTGAAGTTCTGTCATGAGATCCAAAGTCACCTCCTTATGACGATGTGCTATTTTCTGGAGAATGAAAGCGAGTGGTGATAAGGTGGGACGCTGTGATTCCAATCAGCGCTCGCTCACTCACTTGTTTTAGGAGTCGCAGATGAAAGTAGGACAGCCGTGGAGCCGGACCGGGAGAAGGTTTCCTAGATGTTGTCACAGGGAGGCAGAAGGTTCCTCTGGCTTCCTCGGGGCCTGTGTGAGGTTGTGTGAGGTTGTGTGTGTCAGAGACGGCAGCAGTGTGTGTTCTCATCGCCCTCGACCTTATCCTGAGAAGCCCTGCAGGATACGAACCCTGCAGACAAACAAGCCTCTCAGTGTCTCTCGGTGGAAGCGATGACTTTTCCGTCGGCCACAGAAGCTGCTCGGCCTCCATCGAGAATTAAAAAAAAGCATTTTCCCGGCTGACAAAGACGCCGCCGCCAGTGTTTGTCTGTTTAGTGGCTCTGATTTAATTGGATTTCTTTGAAAGTTATGATTAGCCTCCAGTGTGTGTGTGTGTGTGTGTGTGTGTGTGTGTGTGTGTGCATGTGCGCGTGTGTGAGATAATATCTTTCTGTGGTTCTCAGAGCTGCTCTTCATCACAACGAGGCTTTTCATTGATTCTGCCAGTGCCGCAGGGTCACTTCCTGTCCACCACAAACAGCGATTCATGCAAAAACCTTCACGAGCTGCTACTTATTTTTGGAGGATTCATCATGATCAGGAGGTTCAGGCTGCAATCAGAGTTTGCAGGGAGGAAGATGAAGCGGAGCTCGCAGCTCGTGTATATTTGATTATCCTGTTTATTTCAATTTCTCACTGCGTCTTAGAGCTCGTTAATATTCAGTCGGCCCATAATTACATTGATTTTAATCAAGTGCTTAACGATCAGGATCTAAAGCCGCGGGGTTTGGTGGTCCTTCTTTTCCATCAAAGGTCTCAAACCCGCTTAAAAAAGTCCCAAAATACACATACTGACACTCATACGTATTTATACATGTAATATACATATTTAAACTACTTTTGTTTAAAAGTGTTTAAAATGAGATAATCTATTCATTCCCCACAGGCGCTTTTTGTCCCTCCACTGAAAGTTAGAGAAATGTAATAATAATAACAATTTAGAATAATGTAGATTAAAATAAAATGGAGTGACATATCATACATTATATATATATTATCATAGAACAATCATAAATAAATAAACAACTGCTTTTCTCTCCCTTTAGCAGCTGAAGTCCCGCCCTTCTGTTTCCGGTGCATGGCTCCTCAAGAGCCACGGATTTCACATCTGTTGTTTGTGGATTTTAAAGGTCATTTTTCATGCAAACAAGACAAAAATGCACAAAGAAGTTTTACAATGTGAGGTTTTGCGTGAAGCCGCTCTGTGAACTACAGCTCTTCGCTGCTCTCGAACCCTGGGACAAACACGGCGATCTCTCTGCTCCACTTCACCGCCTTTTCCCGCATCGTGTCGGATTATGTGGAGAGTTTCAGTCATGCTGATGGCGAGAAGAGGAGGGAAAGAGCGATGACGTGACGTCACATATGCGACATGTAGTCTTTCCCATCGCGTGTTCTCAACAGCCTTTAACTGAAGCAATTCAAACGTTAAACGATGTAACTCTCGACATGAAAAATGATGATTTAAATCCACAAACAGCGTATGTGTAACGTATAATCTCTGGGACCAGAAAAGAATTACTTTCTCGCGTCTACTGGAAGGGGCGGGACTTCACCTCTCCATTGACGCTGCATCCCGGCACCGCAGTGACTGAGGACTTTGTTTGTTTGTTCCTTTCTCGAGAGAATTCTGAGGAGGTTTCCAATGTCCAGGCTTTGGGACAAGTGATTTGGAACAATGCGAGCGAGGTGCGTCACGGCTGGACGGGTCTCGTGCTGCTTAATCACATCACATGGCCTTCTTTGAATCTGCAGGATGGAGTCGTGGACTGAGAGCCCCGACATGAATCATTAACGTCTGGTGACTGAGACGTCTGCGGGTCCTGATCTCTTCATGCTGCGATTCTCCCATGACTGATGTTTGGTTTTATTGAAGCAGAAAACCTTTAATAATCTGACATGGGGGGGCAGCCGAGTGAGCCCCCCCCCCCCCCCCACC
>CAESWR010001145.1:201273-214204 GCA_903171835.1 Mullus surmuletus | reverse complement strand
CACACACACACACACACACGTTTAAATATATAAAAAAAAAAGAGCATGACAAAAACCTGTCGTTTGCCTCCGTCTGCCCGTCAGACCATGAAATTAGCCCAGTTACCCAGAGGCTGACACACACACACCAACACACACACAGACAGAGCCATCACACAGCTGTTAGCGACTCCTGACTAGGTGATGTGATCTGGTATTTGGGCTCCACCTGATGAGCAGAAACCAGCAAAGAAATAAACGTCCACGCCCCCCCCAGGCAGGCAGATGCCCATCTTTCAGGAAAGCGTGCAGCTCTCTGGACTCGTCCCCGCAGAGTTTGGAGCCCAGTTTCAGCCATCGGGGGCCACAAGAGCACCGGCGAGGTCCGGCAGGGACAAAGATCACAAGATCTGCTGCTTGTTTAAATGGGGACTTCAGAAGAAACTGACCCACTGACCCCCAAAACAATCAAAATTGATATCTTTAATTTAACTCTGTACAAAATACTCTTTGAGATTTAAAACCTCTTTTTCAGAGTGACCTGGCCAAGACGGCAGCACAAAAAAACAGAGCTGTTACTGCAAACACACAAAACTAATCAAATATGATCACACACGACAGAAAAACAAGTGGGATTACATGATTACACACTGCAATCACAAGATCCAATTGAGTTTATGTCTCTGTCTTTTATAATTCTTGAAGTCTTGAATTCCCCCAGAATTACAAGATGTGTCCATTTCAAGACCTTCTGAACAGCCTTCCAGGTAGACGGGTCAGTAAATTTAAAAGCCTTCCTGCCCAGTTCAGTTCTGACTCTCAGGATCAGTATGAAGTCCTGAGAGCGCAGGCCAGATCGGCTGAGTTTTCTACACGTGTAAACAGAAATACAGTATATAGGCAGAAGTCCAATAAGCTGAGCTTTATTTATTATGTTAAAAAAAACTATAATGTTATAATGCAAATTAAACAAAAGAACAGAGCCTGACAAAGACAAGGTCCGCAGCCTCGGTGAGGGTCACACGTGCTCCTCCTCACCAAACCCTCTCTGATTTGCTCTCCGGCCCGAGGCAAAGACACGAGAACTTCTGTCTGAAAACATTTTTTTAAAAATCAGTTTTTTGTTGCATCTCCTCTCAGACACCAGAGCTCAACTCAAAAAATCTCCCCCTACACCATCGATCACTTGTCTGTCTGCTCTGAAATTTCCCTCCCGTCCAACCAGCACACACACACACTCTAAAATCAAACATCTGCCCTTATGATGGATGTCGTTACCAAAGGATAACTGGCATCGATTCACCTTCCCGCACAGATCCCTGACTGAGTGCTTGGTAAATAAAAAAAAAAATCTATGTATTTATTCTAATGTGGATTCTATATGCAGCTTTTTTAATCTGCAAATCTATCTATCGGCGGAGGTTTTCCCAGGTTTAATCTCTGCTGAATGACTCGCAGAGCGTCGCCATGTGTGTGTCTACTGTACGTGTGCTGGAATAAATGAGTGTGGTGGGGGGGGGGGGCTGCTGCAGCGTCCGGGGTCGTTTCAGGACGCCAGGCGGCCGCTCGCATCCTGCACAGCAACAGGAACAACAACTCTGAGTGGAAACGAGCAGACCGCCGACAGCCACGCGCCGCTATCGCCTCCAGCCGGGGACATCTGTCTTAATTAACCATGAGAGCTGCAATAAAAAGGCAAAACGCCAAAATCTAAAAAAAAATTAAATAAAAAAAAGAAGCTTCCATTTATAGGAGCTGGTGTCGGCGCTGCAGCGGCTCTGTGAAGCGCTGCCAAGTCAGGTATCAGAGTGGCGCCGGTTTACAGCTTTTCCAGCAATTAAACCCCCCGAGGGGCCGGGGGTCGGGCTGCTTCTTCACTGCCGTGTCGTCTGACCCGCTCTCTCAGCGCTGCACACCCTTACGTAAGCCGCGGTACAGTGGCCCACATTCGCAGAGGTTGGACTGGAGGATCTGCGAGAGCGTGAGGACGCTTCGGATCGGCCCGTGGGTCTGCCGGCCTCGTCGTCACGCCGCAGTGATTCATGGCGACGCTGCCTCAGTCACGCGTCCTCCCACTCAAACTTGTTTGGCAGCCCACGGCACCACCGAGCAACCGTTCGCACACACTCTCACACACAAGCCGGTCGCTCTGGTTTTATCAATCACCCTGCGTGTTTGTTGTGGTCTGGAGTTGAAAAGGCAGCGGACAAACGGGCGCCCTCAGGCCACATCGACGGCCGATTAATCCACCGGCTGCGACGGATTACCATCACTCTGACCTGGATTCCATGTTTAAAGGAGCAGTGTGTAAAGAGTAAAGAGTATTTGGCAAAAAGTCATGATACGCTTCTGTACTGCAACGGTCTTTTGCTCACTCGTCTCTTTCATAGATGTTTCCAAAGCTATGTTGACCTTTGAGGACAAAAAGGAGAGAGGCGCAGACTGCTGCCTCGAAAAATGGCTGGTCCAAGATGGCAGCTGCCAGTGCTCCCGTGGATTTTTAAATCAATAATTCTAAAATAATCACTCTAAACACTGTTCACACACACCTATCGTTAAAATCAATGAATAGGGATGCACCGATACCGATACTGGTATCGGGACAATACTGCACTCGTACTCAATACTTGTACTCCGTCACCGATACCAAGAACTGATACCCACTTTACTTGTACTTGTGCTTGCACACACTTTGTGCGCTGCGTCAGCTGATCGCCGCTGAGCACTGGACAGCTGCGGACACAAAGCAGCCAGAAAGGTCGGAGTTTCATTCTCCGCCATCCTGTCGTGACTGACACCCGTAGAGTCGGTCCAGCTAAGGTCCAGGACCGGCACCTGCCGATCACTGGGTCGTCTCTGCAGAAGAAAGCAGTGCTGCAAGCAGGCGCCGTCCGAGTGCCAGCCCGCGTTTCCCCATACTGTGAGTTTTCCGGAAGCTCCATTGGACATCCGACGCCCCGTTGTGGCTTCCACAGCAGATACCAAGGTGCGATTCTCTCACAAGCATCACAGAGGATGATGTGACAGACGTCCACGCGTTTGGATGCATGAATGACTTTTATAGATGGGGGTGGGGGGGGGGGGTCACAGGGTTATGACAGGCGGGGAGTGGGAGGGTGGGGGGGGGAGACGATGATTGTGTGTGCAACTGTCAATTTTCACATTTTGCATCCCTAATTTGTGTTTGTACTGCAGTGAATCTTGTGACAGTAGAAAAGAAGAAAAACATATTGAGGAATGTTGTTCAAATAACAGACAATATCTGTGGACAAAATGTTCAAAAAATTCTAAGTAACTTTATGTACAATGAAATAACTACTCGGTATCAGTGATTACTCATATGCTAGTACATCTATACTACTCGTTTTGGAAAAAAGTTGTATCGGCACACCCCTATTAATTAGCACATATTAATATTATAATTTCTTATAATAACCAGGTAAACATTATTACACAGTGCTCCTTTAAATCCATATCTTCATTTGGAAAACTCAAAAATTTGGATGGAAATTGCAGGATATTGCAGAGTACCTCAGGTGGTAGCACAAACGGAGCAGATCAAAAACACACTTCACACCCACCGATGAGTGTAATGTGTAAATAGTCTCCACACTCCGACATGAAACTCTCAGACGTGGTTAGAATTCTAAAAAAGCCTGTTTGCAGCAAGACGCATCCCATTCGCAGGATCCACCTACTGATCTTCACTCTGCCTTTGTGTTTTACTTTCTGTACTTTATCATGCATCTGTGCATCTTTTCAACCACAGAAATGTCCGCGCTGCTGCACATCACTGCATGTGGGCGTGTCGGCGCTGCAGCGCTGCACGCAGGGATCTGTGTGGTTTTTGTTTACATGCACTTGCTCAAAAAAAAAACATGCAAAAGAATACGGCAGCCTCCACCCCGCAGGAATGCCAGTGTGTGATATTCGGCGCCACATATGTGCGAATTCAATTCAGCGCTTGGGCTGCAGAGCTGGAGATGGAACAATGTGTCAGAACGAGCTAATATCCGCAGCTGTTTGCTTTTAAAAGAGCTATTTGTTCAGTTTGAGTCCTCTGCAGCCGCACTGGATGACTCGAAGGCTGACTGCAGACTAAATTAACCACCAAAGAGTTCAGCTCAGTTCAGAGACGAGGCTGCAGCATCCAGGGTCACCTAAGGACACCAGACGGCTTACATCCTGCACAATAACACGGCCACACTCGCCATCGTGCTGGAAACAACCGCCGCCGGTCTTCAGGTCTGACATTAGGAGCGCATCAGCGGATCGGGACTGCAGCGCCCAGCCGTCCCGGGGGACACTAGCTGCACGCCGCTTCGTCTCTGCGTCCATTTCCTGTCTGTCATAGCTGTCATTGGTGCAATAAAAGCAAGAAACCATTAAAAGAAATAAACCCTGGTTCTGGAGCAGCAGCAGCCCCATTGGAGAAAGCTCCTCCAGTAGAGTCCTGCAGAGCACGACTGGAAACAGCTTTGTTGTCAACGCGTCCGTGAGGCTGGGAAAAGCCAAATCTTGACAGGCCTCTTTGGCGTTTTCTCAGTTCTTAGGGGAAGAATTGGGTCTCTACAGGATTGCGCGTCTACTTGCCAGCGCAGCATGTGGCCAAAAGATAGCACGGTGACCTTGTGGACGATGAAGCTGAATTTCTGATTTCTGTAGTGAAAAAGTTGTATATATACAACTTTAGCACTTCCGATACGATACCGATATCGCAGCCTTCAGTGTTGGCTGATACTGACATCGATCAGATACAATATCAGCGCGAGTCATACATACTTTTATGACTTATTTTGTAGTATGGAATGTCAGAAAAGGCTTGATCAAGTGATATCACTCAAACAGAGAACAATAGTCAGTAACAGTAGCTATGACAAAAACTGACCCATTTATTGTTAACCAATGGCTTGCATATGACTGCATATATAGCGGTGTAACTTGGTGGCTGTTACATCATACATTTTCATGCATGAGAAATAGCTGGTGTCGCGGGTGAGAGTATGAAACAGTTCAAAAAAGTTTCACTCTCTGAATGCGTGAGACCTAAGAGCCATATGTAACATAAGGGAATTTCTCGTCTGGGCGAGCCCCTAACATTGCCGTACTGTTACCCAGGGGTTTGCAAACCACATAGGAGCACCTGGACTAAAAAAATCACGACTGATCTCGCAGATGGGAAGGTATCCTAGTGGTTATGTGTGACCCAATAACATAGCTGTAAATGTAGCAGTGTGTTTGCAGTTGACTTCTATTAGGGGTGCCGGAATGCCCCGCTTAGGAAAGTTCCCCATTAGGGTTTTTCCTTCTTTAATTTTGGCCAGTTACGGTCTGGTTAGAATAGCAGGACCTTGAAATGTTTAGAAATCTTTTTTTCAAAATTCAGACGTGATCAGATATTTACTGGTCTTGTTTCTGGACTCTAGGAGGTTTGTCAAATGTCAAATACCGCTTTTCCACTGACGGGTATCTGCTCTGCTCAACTCTACTCGACTCGCATTTGTGTGCGTTTACACTGAGAAAAGGTACCTGGTACCTTGTGTTACTTTCTTTTGTACCTGCTTCTTCAGGGTTCCAAAAAAAAAAAAACGGTACTTTCGGGATACTAAAAGGTGACATACCTTGACCGTGACACATTGCAGACTGGGGCACTGATTGGTTCAGAGAATCGTCACAGCGTGAGTGCGTCATCAACAGGAGCCACGCACGGAGTAAACAGAGCAGCGCAATCCCCTGCCCACCATTTTTAAACAGCTATGCGTTTGTTGCAGGCATCTGCTCTTCTTTCTTCTTCCTGTCCTTTGTTATAATGGCAGCGAAAAAGGGCATGTCGTGGTTTTTTGAGGACGTACAAACCATCCTCATGTTGCTCACTGACGACCGCACATAGAAAGAGCTGGACAGCTAGCGAGTGTACCAGCAGCTTTCAGAGAAAATGGTTGTTCACAGCTACAATCCGGACCTCCGTGCAGTGAAAAGTTAAAAAACTTAAGAGCGGGGGTTTCGTTGTGCTGAAATGACGTCACAGTAGATTCGTGAGTCATCCAGGAGGTACTATTTTTGCTGTGGAAACGCTCCCCCAAAAAAGTTACGACTCCAAAAAGTGAGTAGAGTTGAGCAACCCCCCAAACTGGATCATAAAGTATCCCACCCTATCCTGGTCCACATCGGTTCTGCACAAAACTGGTGGAAACCCAGGCGGGTTTGCCAGGTGGCACCAGACAGAACCGCTCACGAACCAAGTCAGCCGAAAAACAGCAACGTAGGCAGATGCACGTTACACCAACAACTGTCATTTCATTGACAAGCTGCTGCTTTAAGAGTTTACTCAGGGTGCCGACAAAGCAAGACTAATTGTGTTAAATAATTGCTTTCCTTTTAAGAGCCAAACCATCAGGATGCCACATTAAAGCCTTCAATCTTCCACACATTTAGTCGCCGGGAGCCGCTGACGGATGATAACTCCTGCCTTAAACAATGCAAACATAGACACGAGTCCTCTGGATGCAGCCAAGCCTGAAAATTAACAGCATTTGTAGTCAATCATGAACTGTTTCAGTAGCCGATAAGTACACACAGCGGCAGCGCCACACACACACACTCGCACACTCCGACACACTCTGGCATCACAAAGAGCCCCTGTTGGCGTGCCTGTGGGTATTGGAGTGTTTGGCCTCGGTATGAATTGGCTGCCAGCTGGAGCGACGGACACTGAAGGCCTGCATCAGTGGCCGGAGCCAGGAGGAGAGGCATCTTTGTGTGTGGAAGCTCTTGGCTCAACTTCAAAACACACTCCTCGGCAGCGCACACACACACACTAACACACACACACACACACAGCAAGACACGGAGAGAAAACTGAAATACACTGGCCCGAGTTTCACTGTACACACATTTATGATGGTGAATGCGCATGTCTAACCAAAGCAAATCCTCCATCTCACACACACACTCACTCACACACCCGTACATACACACACACACACACAGCTATTGTCTCATCCTAATTCCGTTTGATGGCTCTCAATCCTCGAGCCAGGACTCGGTGCCTGGGGGAAATCAGTCAGACAATAGACTGGATCCAGAGAGAGGCAGAGTGCAGCAGGCCAGGAGGCCGCCCGAGCTGCCAGCAAGCAGCAACACTTGAATAATTGAGCTTTGAGTTCAGGTTGTGAGGGCCGGCCTCAGCATTAGAGGAGATGAAGAGTAACACGCCTCACAGGTCCACCAGCACACACTCAGTAACTCAAATATCTACACTTTGAGACTTCGGGTGCACGCCTGCTGTCATGTTGTGCTATCGAGATGTTCATGTGCTGTTCTGGCACACTGGTATTATAAATAGGAGGTATTCATATGTAACAAAATGTTCCCTGTGATACGGTTACGTGCTGTATGATACTAATGCCGTGTTTCCACTGACGGTATCGGCTATACTCTACTCTACTAAACTCGCATTTGTGTGCGCATCCACTGAGAAAAAGTACCTGGCACTATTTTTTTAGTGCCGGCTTCTGTGGGGTTCGAAAAAAAGCAGCCCAGTACTTTCGGGTACTAAGAGGTGATGTATTCACATTGCCGACACTGATTGGCTCAGAGACTCGGCACAGCGTGAGCTCATAGCCTCGCACGGAGTAAACAGAGCAGTGCAATTCTTATTTCTTCTTCTTGTCCTTGTCTTCTTCTTGTTATAATGATAGCGAAAAAAGGGCATGTAGTGGTCTTTTGAGGAATTTTTCTCATGTTGTTCACCGACTTTCTCGGAAAGCTGCTAATACACTCGCTCGTTACCATATCTTCAAATGTCAGCTGAGGATGATCCACCCACCCCTACCCCCCACTCCGCTGACTTCTGCCAATCAAGGTCATGTTGATCAGCACCCAGGAACGCTTGCAAAACCAGCCCAAATTAATTCCAGTCGGTGGTGGGACCCAGGAACGAGATGGGGAGATTTCTTCTGTCACGAACTATGTAACACTGTTTTAAGTGTTGCTGTATACTTTAGTATGTTCTGGTCAATGCTGGTTCCTGCTACCAGATGGATGAATCCAAACAACTACAACAATGACAAACTTCTCGAAAATAGTTAGCCGCATCAGGACCCTGTCCAGTGTTTTTCCAGCTCACAACTGATGCAAATATCACCTCGCCCACACAAACCCTTAAAATAATGATTTTTCATGATCCTACTTTTCTGTAAAGCAGGTGTTTTTCAATCAACAAGATCATTGGTGATTTAGATGTGTGGATATTTTTTGGTGAGAGTTAATAAAGTCATTTTATGACTCCTCAGGAGTTATTTTGCAAAGAGCCAAGTTGAGAAGCTTCCAATGGCACAAACCCAACTAAAGTCAGGAGTTGAATCTCCTTTTCATACATCTTGGGCAGCGATCTTGGATTCCTGAAAAACATTTCTGAACCAATTTTTTTTTTATCACCATCACAACCTTTTTATTCATGTCATCCAAGGTTGCTGCAGTGACGCAAGCTAGATCTGTTTTGGAGCGAGTCTGAAGGCCAGAAATACTCTGCTATTGATTGTAAGACTCGCTACCTTCTAATAAAAAGTGTAGCATAAAACGGTCACTACTGGGAGCGGTACGAGCCAGGAGTCACCGAGTGCTCAAAGTGTGCTCAAAATACACAGAGAATTGAACAACTTTGAAGGCCAGAGTTTATCTTGCTAGTCTTCTGCCGCTCCAGACAGGATGAGCCTCATTGATCCCGGCGGGAAAGCTGCAGCAGTAAAACTATCTGGGTTAGTGGTTGCCTTCTGCTACCAGCTCCACGGACTGGAGACAGCACTCCCACTAAAAGGGTTAGGGATTTCCCATCGGAGCCACTGGCGCACACTCACGACACTTTAAGGAGCTTTGCATAAACGTTTCTGCTAAATGGCGTGTGCCATTAGCTTTGCCAAATGTGCTTGTTATCTGGCTCCTCCGAGTTATCAAACACGACTTTTAGCGGGCGGTGGTCCTACTGTGGGCACAAACACGGCCGCTTGTTATGAGACCATATCAAGCAGTCTTAATATCCAGGCTCAGGACGGCCAAACGCAAGAAGAGCAAAATGAGGCTGGGGCTGAGGAGCAGGGGGCTCTGTGGCCAGTACATCTGGATGATTAAGATGGTGTGGCTTCTATCAAAACATCTCTGTCATCACTTTGGCGAGGGTGCAAACAACAGGTTGGCTTTCAATTAGCAGTTAATCGTAGTTCGTTTGGGAGTGGAGGTCCACCGCCGCAAAACTAAAGTGGGGTACACACACACAAGGATTTTTTAAATCTTAAGAGATTTTCTTTCTTTTCGAGATCCTAAAATCCGGCATTGAACAGTTTTGATCGTATTGTGTGTTGTGCTCTAAATATCTCAACACATGCAACACACACACAACGATTCTGTCTCACCACCGATCTACAATCTCGTCCTACAAGACAGAAATCTTGCATGATCTAACGCGATCTAACAAAAACGAAGAAGAAACACAGCAACGCATAGCAACAAGCGGAAAACACAGCACGCGACATGGAAGAAGACATAGATGAAGAGAGAATGATGGTGGTCTTGGGACTATTAACGGAGAAATCCCGAACTGAAAGACTGGAGAAAATCCTGGAGATAGCGGGAACACAGAATTTACAGTCGACTGGCCTGGCAACCTGCACTTTCATTTGTTGAGGTTTTTTTCTTTCCTCCAGTTTGAGTGAAATGTCAGGCTTATAAAAATATTTTCCAAAATTCCATTTACATTTTTCCCACATTATGTTTATTTTCCTGAGAGACACGTTCCTTTTTATTCCGAAAGATTCTATAATGTTCTACAATTTCATTTTTAATGTCCAATTCTGTGATTCTGCCTGAGATTCTGTGATCGCGAATTTTATAGGGCTATATAAATGTCCTTCACGTTCTCCAGTTGTGCCTGCTCTACCGTGCTGAGCAGGTAGAAATCAGGAGCCTTCTCTCTGAAAACATCTGCAGCCAGACGCCACCATTTGACGACCCAACAAAGGCCGCCAGACACCTTAACAATCAGCTTAAGAGACTTTAAGGCTTTGTAAAGCCGAGGGAGAGCAGTGGAGCGTCAATTACCTCCCGCTCACGGCTGCTCTGAGGCAGCCAACTAACTGTAACCGCCTGAATGACAAATAAACCCTGAGTCAACATCAGCGCTGACCTCTAGACAAGTGGATTTGATGATCGCCTGTCAAAGACAGAGAGCATCTGACTCTTCCTCTGAAATGTCAAATCATCTTCCTCAGAACCGCAGCAGCTCCTCTCCATCCCAAGCAGCGCTCGGCTACGGCGCTCTAGCCACCGAGAGTTCAGCTTAGCGGCCGTGTTGGAGGGCGACCAACTGGCCGAAGAAAGGCTCCTGAAACGATGCCAACGCGAGGACGAGGAGAATGTTGAGACTGAGGGTGTGTTGGATGGAAGCAGGTCCAACCACAGAGAAGGTCCATGAGGCGATCACACACACTTCATACAATCTATTAATTTCTTTTCAGTTATAAACCTGTCAAACACAGGAAATCTGGAATCATTCAGTTCGATCTTTTTTGACCGATCTAAGACGATATCCTCGTCTTCACTATATTGGATTTTGGATTTTCGTGAGCTGCAAGTATAAAAGAAAAGAGAAAATATTTGTTGTGAACGCTCTCAGGAATTGCCAGTCACAGACGCTGCTTGCTGAGCAAAGAGGAGCCTCCCCAGGATGAGCCCTACTCAGAAGGAATAAAGTCTTTGACCAAATTTGAGGCGTCCCGCCGAGCAGCAGGACTGTCAGGATAAATAGCGTCAGCCGATATCGTCTAGGTAACGCTTTCCCTCCCGTCTTGAAGTCCATGTGCTAAACACAGCTTAGCAATAAGGTGATTTCCAATGAAAAAGAGAAAAAAAACAGACTTTCGCGTGGCTATGAGCTGATGGGGGTCCACCAACAACCGCCCCCTCTCCCACGCACGCACGCACGCAGTGCAACCTAGACCATTATTTACCCAAGGAGGTTTGCTCGTCACTCTCCTTGTCACACCCAGTGAAACCAGTCAGCTATCATTACTGACTCAGCAGAGCCTCTCGTGCAGGCGAAACCCCCGTACGTCATCACTTCTTCACAGCAGCTTGTGAGTGTGAGTGTATGAGTGTGTGTATGAGTGTGTGTGTGACGCTTCTTAAACCTTCATCTCTGCTCTGACGCCAACGCTGATTGGGGCTCTCACGTGCCGCCTCTGTTCGCCTCACAGCAGCCGAGGGCGGGATCCGATGAAAGCCCCCAGATAAAGAGGAGTCAGAGCGCGTTCACAAGCTCTGTGTGTGTGTGTGTGGGGGGGGAGGGGAGGGGGTGGCAGCCCAATCCCACTCATTCATGTGAATGGGGCCGAAACAGTGGGGGTGCGTAACAGGAGGCCTCAGCACATGAAAGAGAGGCGACGCGACGCTCCGGCCGGACGGCAGCGCAGAGCTCCAGCGGCTCAAAGATGTCAATGGCGCTGCCACACCGACAACGCCACATCCACAGACCCGCGTTAGGGGCCGCTGAGCCCAGTTTTGGCTTCACACAAACCTCCCATTTATCACAAGGTTCGTCAACAGGCTTCACCACAGTGTGTCAAAGAGCAGCAAGAGCTCACACACACACGCACGCGCAGGGAGTCAGACGGAGGCTATTTCTTTCTGGATATCATCTTACTTTCATACAAGAACACGGACGACACGATGGCCGAGGCGTGACATTGGCTCTTGGCTGATATCTTATATCGATAAACACATGTAGGGGTGTCCCGGTCCAATATTGATATCGGATATCGGTCCGTTATCAGAGGAAAAAATGAGTATCAGATTATATCGGCCTGCATCTAAAACTCCGATACAAGAAGTCCATTCCAGACTCTATTCCAGCACTTCTATGTAGAATATGTTTGTGTTTAAGTTAAACTAGTGGTTATTTTGCACTTAAGAAATATATTTTTTTGTTTATTATTTATTGAGGTTATTTTTCAGGGTCTTCTAATGTATTTTGGATTTATTTTATTCAATTGTAGAATATTCTTCTGTTTAAGGTTAAAATGTTTGTAAGCCATTGGTTAATAATATATGGGTCAGTTTTTCTCATAGCTACTGTTGTTGACTATTGTTCTCTGGTTGAGTAATATCACCTGATCAAGCCTTTTCTAACATTCCATACTACAAAATAAGTCACAAAAGTAGGTATGATTCGTGCTGATATCAGATCGGATCGATATCGGTATCGGCCGATACTCAAGGCTGCAATATCGGTATTGTATCGGAAGTGAAAAATTTGTATCAGGACACCTGTAAACACATGTGCTAGTAATTTTAAAACACCAGAAAAGAAGAGCAGCTTTTCTTCCCTCCAGAAATTGTGTTCCATCCTGGGTGACGCCTTTAATATAGTTCCACGCAGCTGATGTGTTCAAAGTTTGTTGTGCAGCCTCCTGACCCACACTTTGCTCTGTGTGTGTGTGTGTGTGTGTGTGTGTGTGCAGAGTTAATGGCATTGTCCGTACCCAGGATGCACTGCAATCGACACACTCAGCAGCTGTTTTCGTTGCCACATTTAAAAGGATCAAAAAAGAAAATGACCAGAGTCTTTGTTTTCACTCGGCAGATGAGCCGATACAAACAAAGTAATCTGTCGGAGTCAGACCACCAAATCATGAGCCTAATTATCTCGGCGGCCAGAGGTTTCACCTCAGGGAGAGAAGTCTGCTCGGCGGGACCACCGCATGATCTTCTCACACCGCTGCTGCATCACTGCCGCATCACGACACAAACCAGCCGTTTCACTCCACCACTTCAGGTCCAAGTGGAGCTCCTCTGAAGCTCTTGGCCTACTGACCTCCAGGATAATGACACCAGGCGGGGCTGGGGGGGGCGGGGAGGGGCCCGTTCCAGCAGTGCAAGCAAGTCTACCGGGGGGGGGGGG
>CAESWR010001145.1:170332-182965 GCA_903171835.1 Mullus surmuletus | reverse complement strand
CAGACACTGGCTGCGCTGGCTCAGCCGCTCATCATCTTCACGCCCACCAAGATGGCGGCGCTCTGGTTCCCCGACCACCAGCGCGCCACCGGCAACACCATCGCCTCCATGTGTGAGTGACGCTCCCCTCTTCTCCCCTAGAAATGAGAAAGGAGAACACGAGACAAAGACAAAGAGGGAACAGAGAGTTTTGTGGGCTGCGTGTATTCCTTACATAGAACTTCTACTTCTCCTTTCCTGCACAGCAAACCCTCTGGGCATCCTGCTGGCTAACATCATCTCTCCCATGATCGCCGACACCTCCGATCGGATCCCAGTGCTGGTGAGCCCACCTTCTACGTCCGTGACGGTGACAACTGTAAAGACCAGGTGCAGCACATCCTGCCTCTGTTTGATATCTCTGTAGTGTCTGAAACGGCTTGATTTAGCTGGCCTGGAATGTGTTGCCCCCCTCCATGCACGCACTCATACGCACACACACACACACACACCTCCCCCAGGCCATTATGGGATTGCAGCTGCAATTAGATTAAAACCACAGCAGTTGAGCTGGCTAACCACGATGAATGCTCCTTGATTTAAGGTGCTCACATCCATTTGTCACCACATTACCTGCGTGTCTCACCCATCCCACTGCTCTGCCTCCAGATGCTCGCCTATGCCGTCCCAGCATGCATCATCTGTGTCCTAGCAACCGTGGGGATACGGAGCAGCGCCCCTCCAACGCCGCCGTCGGCCAGCGCGGAGATGTCCGGATCCGAGCCCTTCCTGCAGGGCATCAAACTGGTGAGGGCACATAAATCAGCCTGGGCCAGGTGCACTGTGGGAAAAATTACAGATAACAGTTCTGCACGACAAAGCTCCAGCGTGCGGTCTTGAAAGTGCACTTGAAAGAACTGTGGTTTTCCAGTTTAAACATCCTACCACAAAATGTTCTGCTTCTGTTAAAGCTGCAGTGTGTGACGTTGTGCTATCTAGCGTCCGTGTGTATTGCAACCTTGGAGCTAAAGCAAGGTCCACACATAAAGACAGTCAGGCTGTTTTTGTCCCGACTGTTTTTGTCAGGCTGTTTTTGTCCTGAAGAAAGGCGAACGCCAGATTATTTTATGTTTTATAAGATTATCCTATTAGATCAGAGGTGGGCAAACTAAGGCCCGATGAACTATTTAATCTGGCCCGCAGAGCTTTCACAATAATTTCTCCAAAAGCCAAATTAAGAAGGTTGTACTGATACTGTACTTGATTGGTTAGAAAAAGTGTCAGACCCCCCCTTCACCTAGCATGCTAACATGTGCTCTCAAGAAGGTGGAGCCAAACATCATTTGGAGCTTCATCATCCATCTCGAGTTGGACCAATTTACCAGCTTTTCAAAATATTTTTTCTCTGTCAACTGTCCATCAAGTACGATTTTTAGTTATTTTTAGTCAGAGGTCCTGCCCGGTTTCGGTGTTGCAGAAAGTAGTTCCGTCTAGTTGCTGGGTCACACAGATAAAGTGCTTTGCTCCAAAAAACAACATGCATTCAAAAGAGTCATACATTTGCATCACGAATTCTTGGCTGCAAAAAAGTCCAACCTCGCAATCACCCAGTACAATTTTCCCTCCCTGTGTATCACTGCGCGCACCTTTTCCATGTGTCAGTTACACGTGTTGAATCACAATCTCTCTTTAAACATGCGAGTCATGATACGCAAGTGGCTAAAATTGAGAAATGCTGCTACTGCCCGCTTAAAGCACTGGTTGCATGTTGTGTTTTTCAGGTATTGCTATGTTTCTCCTTCCTCTTCGTTTTTGTTAGATCATGTTTGATCCCGTGAGATTTCTGGCTTGGAGGATGAGATTCTAGATTGGTGGTGAGACAGAATCATTATGCGTGTGGTGTGCTGTGCTGAGTCCACTACACACATTAACAGAAAGGAAAGATAAAAAAAGGGAAAAAACATCAACAGAAAAATGTAATAAAATTGAATAAAAGTATACATACATCCACATTTCCAGGGTAAATCCTTTCCAAATCCTCTGCTCCCATAATCACTAACCCAATTCAATTCACAGCCAAGCCTTTGTTACGAATAGAATAAGTCATAATTCACGTAAAAATCGATCTGCAATGTTTCTGTGATTATCCATCTTGTACGTGATGCAAATAGGGAGCCCATCATTTCAAAAACACCTCCTCTCGGTCATGTAGCCTAAAAGTCAACCTCTCATAGTTGGCAATTTTGGTCATTTCCTCCAACCATTCATTGATCAATGCCTGATTTTTTGCCTTCACGTGTGGAGTCTATAACAGATTAAAAAAAATCTCTTAACATTTAGAAAATCCTTGTGTGTGTACTCGCTGAAATGAATGAAAGACTTGTCCTCCACCTGCAGCTGCTGAGGAACAAGGCCTACCTGGTGCTGCTGCTGTGCTTCGGCTCGGGCATCGCCGTCTTCACCTGCTTCTCCACGCTGCTGGACCAGATCCTGTGTGTGCAGGGATACACCAACGTCAGTGCGGCGCGCCATCGTCATAGAAGTTCAGAGCCTGATAGCAGAGCATGGGACGGAAATGTTGGAGGGATGGATACTCGGGTTGTAATTTAACCTCTGACCTCTGATGGCTGCAGGACTTTGCTGGCTTGTGCGGCGCGCTCTTCATCGTCTTTGGCATCGTGGGCGCCGGCCTGCTGGGCGTCTACGTGGACAAAAGCAAGAGGTTCACTGAGGCCACCAAGATCAACCTGAGCTTCAGCGCGCTGGCCTGCACTGCTTTCTCCGTGGTGAGGACGCCAGCAAGTTTTAGTTTGGTGGAACGAACAGATGAGCTCCAACAAACGGAGGGCAAAGAGAGAAAAGACAAACCGCACACATCGGAGTGCTGATGGAGCCTCTGTTCCTCTGCAGGTGTCGCTCATGCAGCAGCAGAAAGTGGCCGTCGCCACCGTCTGCTCACTCTTTGGTTTCTTCGGCTTCTCCATCTACCCGGTTGCCATGGAGCTGTCGGTGGAGTGTTCGTACCCAGTCGGCGAGGCCTCGTCGGCCGGACTCATCTTTGTATCAGGGTGCGACACATTTTGAATGCATTTATTTTGTTGTTACTTTTATTAATTTAAACAATTTGATAGTTATTACATGGATTTTTGTGTTCATTTATTTGTTACGATTATTTATTACCGGTCTTTCCTGCTGTTCTCCAGGCAGGTCCAGTCAGTCCTCCTCATCATCCTCCTTCAGGCTTTGACCAAGCGGATGGCCGACTCCCCTCGCTCCACCTGCGGGGGGGTCGTGCTCAGCTGGAGGGGTGGGTCATGTGATGCTCTGTCATTTACAGCAAGGGATAAATGACGTCCCTCTCTCATAGCTCATACCCAGAATGCACTGCCTTGAGCCCATGATGCTAGAGGTGTCTCGATACCAATACCCGATACCAATCCGATCCGGTATCAGCACGAATCATACATACTTTTATGACTTATATTGTAGTATGGAATGTTAAGGGCTTGATCGAGTGATATTACTCAGACAGAGAACAATAGTCAGAAACAGCAGCAATGGGAAAAACGGACCCATTTATTATTAACCAATGGCTTACATTTACACTTACACTTACATTTGAACCTTAAACATAGGAATATTCTACAATTGAAGAGAATAGATAAAAAATAAATGTGAATATCCTGGACAGTAACCTCAATAAATCCAATAGAAATAAAATTATATTTCTAAAGTGCAAAATAACCACTAGTTATTACCACTAGTTCTGGAGCGGAGTCTGGAATGGACTACTAGTACGTGAGTGCTAATATCGGATGCAGATGCTTATATTTAGGTGCAGGCCAATATAATGCAATACTCTTTTGGGATCGGGACACCCCTACATGATGCTGACCACGTTATCTTTGTCACGATTGAAACTAATCCCAACAACTGTGTTGCTCCTCAGTGCCGATGTTGGTGATGGCGGGGATCTGCTGTTTCTTCGCCTGCTGCTTCACCATCTTCTTCCGGACACGATACCGACGGCTGGAGGCCGAGGAGGCAGCCACCTATGGGACCAGACCCGCCCCTGCCCACAACACCGCCCCTGTACCCGCCCCTGCCCACAACACCGCCCCTGTACCCGCCCCCGCCCACAACACCGCCCCTCTACCCGCCCCCGCAGCCACCACCGAGCACGCCACCAGCGTGGAGACATGAGCCTGCCGAAGGTCTCAGCGAGCCTTCACAGTGAGGCGGTACAAAGCAGAAAAACAGCTGGTCATGGTTCATCCAAAAATAGTTTTGTTTTTTTTCTCCAATCAATATTTGGACCAAAACTGATTCTGACTTTAAATACTCGTTACTGTGACCTCTGGGACATTAATAGTGACAGGCAAAGGTTCTGGCACTGTGGTAGACGATGCTCCTCACAAGTGACTATAATGGCAATAATATTTGTATAAAGATGAACATCAATGTAACCAGGGGTTACATTGTGCTTCACGTGCCAAATCTGACTGTTTATATTAAAAAGTGTATTTAATTCGCCATCAGGTGCCCAAACTTGTGTTTCTAGATGTATGTCAATCCTTTGAGCAATTCAGGACCTCATGCAAGAGACGCTCAAAGTTTGTGTGTATGAATCCTGGTGCTCCGATTTCTTCAGTTTCTGTGGTACTGTATTGGTGTTTGGGGGGGAAAAAGCTAACACTTCAACACCTAAAACTTTGCACATCTGCTTAAACCAACAAAGGAGCCGTGCTTCTTGAAAACGATGCAACTCTAAGGTGAGTTCTCACACGAGGAAGAGAAGTTCCTTGGTAGGAAGAGGAAACGCACAGCCACACTTATGAAACCACATTGATGAGGTCTTTTGAAGTGAAAATGCTTCAGTTTTACTGCTCAGAGCTGAAGTGTGTGCGTGTCCACAAGCACAAACTGAAAAATATTTAGGCACTGTCTAGTTTCACTTCCAGCTGCTCAATTTGTATGATTGTACTGACTTTAACCTTCATTTAAAAGGTTTATTGTTGTTGTGTTCTGGCTCTTTTAAAAGCTTTTATTTGTGTTGCTTACATAGTTTCTGTACCTCAGATGTTGTGGGTGGATTGTGGGTGAAGTGGTACTCTCAGTGACTGCAAAAAGCAAAGTTGGTTTGTCTGTGTGTTCTCAAAATGAACTATAATTGATGCAAAATGTGGGACTGTTGAGGGTGCGAGAGTGGGATGATTTTATACCTTTTTGTAATTTTTTTTTGTGGGCAAATGAAAATAAAAGCATCTAATATTTCAGGAGTCTGTTAATGATGTGATACAAACACCGTCAAAGATGCAACACAGTCAGTCATCAAACAAACAGTTAAAATGACCTTTATGAGAAAGGTGGAATATGTCCTTCATTTAAATAGTCAAGTGAGTGTGAAGTTCAGTGATTTGTTTTTAAAATGAGCTTTAACAACTGTGGTGGACAAGATGATCCTATGAAACGATTAATTCTATTATTATCGTCCTTCAGATTGTGGATGAACAAGCTCACATGAGAAGATTTAACGGTGAAACCACAACCACAGAAAAGAGAAAACACAAACACAAGGGCGGTTAAAGGACTCTGGAGAGTTTTAATTCTTTTCCAATTTCACGTAAAACAAATATAAAAAAGTAGAGTGCTCTCTGGATTTAGAATCAATCAGAGCCGACCTGAATCCTCCTCCTCGTCCTCCTCGTCCTCCTCGTCCCCCATAACCGCTTCTCCAGCTCCGCCCCCCACTTTTAAAAACACCCATTCACATGGGTACGAGCGCATAAAAATCAAACAACAAAAAAAAACAACAAAACTAAAAGCAACACTACAAGGAAAGAATATACAGACTTTCGTTTTGAGTTTCTACTCTGAAGATCAGAATTGTCCTCCAGTGCGGCAGCACGTCTGACACACATGTCCGATGGCACCCACTTACAGAGGTTAAAAAAAAAGAAACATAAAAAAACAAAGAGATTCTTGATGCAAGAGCTGGTAGGTTCTAATGTGTGTGTGTGTGTGTGTGTGTGTGTGTGTGTGTGTGTGTGTGTGTGTGTGTGTGTGTGTGTGTGTGTGTCTCAAAGCTGCAGGGCACAGAACTGCTGGTAGACAGCCAGGATGTGGTGGTCCAGCTCAGCAGTGAACAGCAGGTTCTCCAGGGTTCCCATGTACTGTTGGATGGTCACATGGTGCTGCCAGGAGAAAACACACGTTAGTCACACAACATACATGCATGTTCAAAATAATAGCAGTGTGTTAAAAAACGTGAGTACAGATCAAAATCAGAAAAATGTTTTTTATTTCCATGCACTGGGGACACTGCACATTGTATTCTAAATCAAAACATGAAGAAAAAAGTAGATTTCTTATTAGAGAGTGAAGTCAAATATATACGGGCTGTTGGAAAAAAAAATGGCAGTGTCTTTCTTTACAAATTCAAATATTTACTGTATAAACTGAAAGATCTCTAGGATTTCGCATTCCTGTGAATCACTAAACTAATATTTTGTTGTATAACCACTCTCACTGAGAACTGCTTTGTATCTGTGCTGCATGGAGTCGACCACCAAAATGGATCAAAGGAGAGTCGATGATCAGCTCCAAAGAGATCAAAGATGGTCTGAAGTGACCCGTGAGTTGTGGGACTATTGAAGACGCCTTTAAGAAGCTCATTTATCAGCAATAAGCCCCTGCAAAATCCCACTGTAAAAAAAATAAAATAAATAAAAGTACTGAAGAGGATACAATTTGCCAAACAGCACATCAACTGGCCTAAAGAAAAATGGCAAAACATTTTGTGGACTGATGAAATTCAGATTGTTCTTTTTGGGTGCGAGTGTCGTAGACAGTTTGTCAGACGACCCCCGAACACTGAATTCAAGCCACAGTCCACCCTGAAGACAGTGAAGAATGGTGCTGCAGGTGTCATGGTATGGGGGTGCTTCTCTTACCATGGTGTCGGGCCTGTTTATTGCATGCAAGGGATCATGGATCAGTTCGCATATATCAAAATACTTGAAGAGGTCATGTTTCCTTAATGCTGAAGAGGAAACATGCTTAAAATGGGTGTTTCAACAAAACAACGAGCCCAAAACACACCAGTAAGAGAGCAGCATCTTAGATATGGGGCGCAAAGCCCAAACCCCGGATCTTAATCCCAGAGAACACTTGTGGAGTGGCATCAAAAACTTTGTTTCTGAGGCAAAACCAATCAATGCAGAGGAATTGTGGAATGTTGTCAAATCATCCTGGGCTGGAAAGGTGGTCGACTCCATGCAGCAGATACAAAGCACTTCTCAGAGAGAGTGATTATACAACAAAATATTAGTTTTGGGATTCCCAGGAATGCTAAATTCTGGAGACTTTTCAGTTTATACAGCAAATATTTGAATTTGTAAAGACACTGCTAATTTTTCGAACAGCCCATATTCATTTTTCTTCAGTCATTAAAAAAAAATCTACTTTTTTTTTTCATGTTTTGATTTAGAATATAATGTGCAAAGACTATTCTCTGATTTTGATCTTTACTCAGGTTTTACAACACACTGCTTTTCCTTCAAGTAGGTGGAAAGTGTGTGTGTGTGTGTGTGTGTGTGTGTGAGAGATACCGTGAGGAAGATCTGCTGCAGCCGCTCAATGCAGTTCTTGTACCACGGCGTGCTGATGTCCACGCTGCCCGTCTCACAGCGCACGAGGTGCTCCGTCAGCAGCATGATGAAGCGCTGAGGTGGAGGAGGAAGGACGGAGGTCAGAAACACTCAGAGCAAAGATGCTCACAAATAAAATAAAAACGAATCAATAAAAGCACCTGGAAGATGACGAGGAAGAGGTTCTTCTGCTCGCTCTGAGCCGACTCCACCTTCTCCTGAAGCCGCTCGATCTGCTCCTCCAGCTGACCCTCCTCATCCTCGCTGTTCTTCTCCATGTCCTCATCGTCACCGCTGTCTCTCTGCTGACACAGACACACACACACACACACACTTCAATAAAGTAGCCCCCCTCACGCCCGACACCTTGCACAAAGCCCTGCTGATGAATGGCTGAGTCACCCTCTTGTGCTGCTGCTTCTCCAGCTTGTCCTTGGCCTCCTCCAGCTCCTTCTGGATCTTCTGGACGTGTTTGTTCATCTTGCGGATGGTCGAGTGCAGGATCTCCCAGACGAAAAGTCTGCGGCAGGTGAGGAAGATAGTGTGTGTTAATGGTTCTGCTCTGCAACAGTGGAAAGTTGCTGCAAAGCGAGTGTGTGTGAAGGTGCTCCTCAGATCATTGCAATTAGCATATTCATGAAATCAGGTGGGAAGTGGATTCTCGGTGCATAACATTTATTTCTTACCTTCTCTTCTCACATATACAGTCAACGTGAGAGGGGAAATATCATGATATTTTGCCTGATGATACTTTATTGTTTAGATCCAATATTGATATGATCCGAGTATTTTTCCCTAATATTCTGCTCTCCTGAGGGGTGACATGATCAAACTATCTACACACACTGTGTGTGTGTGTGTGTGTGTGTGTGTGTGTGTGTGTGTGTGTTTTTCAGTCACCTGGTGAACTCGTGGGCCATGTCCTGAGAGAAAAGCCAGTTGGCCACGGCGGCGCAGTCCACGATCTGCGTTCGGATCATCTTGTCGACCAGCACAGCGATCATCTGAAAGCAGCAAGGAGAGACACTGCTCACGCAGGAAGTGTGTGTATGTGTGTGTGTGTGTGTACGTGTTTGTGTGTGTGCGTACCTGTGGGTGGTTCCTCCACACTTCATAGACCACTTTGAGGATGTGCAGTTTGCCCTCATCGCGTTCCGTCAGGACCTTCAGGATTTCATGGAACCTGGAAAAGAGGCAGACGTGAGTCTTTCACTTCACAGAAAATGGACAATGGAGAAAATACACAGGAAATGAAAGCACTGATCAGGATGATGACGTTGGCGGATGGACTTACTTGCCGAGCGCGCTGAAGGAGTGACTGAAGGATTTGGCAGCTAGGTGAAGGAGCGTCTGCAGGAAGACGTCGACCTTCAGAGGGTTGAAGCTCTCACCTTCGTCTGCCCAGAGACAACAAGAGGCACAAGGTCATCACCTCTGAGGGGAGAGCGGTACACGAGGAGAGGAAAAAACCAAACACTTACCGTCGTCGTCCTCCTGGTTGGGGTTGGGCACTTCTTTGAGGATAGTCAGGATTTCCTCGTTGGACGCTCGGTTCTTGATGGCGTTGGCCACGGTGATGGACATGGGATACCCAGGTAACACGGCTGCGAGAAGGATAGAAAATGAACAGCTGGTGAGCTGAGATGCAGATGTGCTCACCAACCACTCCACTCTGCTGGAACATTTCAAGAAAAAAGTTGTACGAGATCCTCCCCATCAGTGTGGTTCATCAGCAGTGACCTTTACCCCAGAAAGTAGTTCCGTCTAGCTGCTGGGGTCACACGGATAAAGCGTTTTGCTCCAAAAAAAATGTGTTCAAAAGACTACCCATTTGCATCACGAATTTTTGGTTGTGAAAAAGTCCAACCTCACAATCACGCGGTACTATTTTCCCTCCCTGTGTATCACTGCACGGACCATCATCAGCTGTTTTCACTGCGTTTACATGCTCGGAAGGAGGCCGCTGCGACCCAAGAGAAGACACGTCGCAGCGGCCTCCTTCCCATCTCCTTCAGCTGATGATGGCGCACGCAGTGATACAAAGTGAGGGTAAATAGTCCCGAGTGATTGGTAGGAGAAGAATTTGTGATGCCAATGGATTACTCTTTTAAACGCATATTATCCGTGTGACCCCAGCAACAACTCAAAAAATCAGAACTATCCCTTTAACACTTTTCTGAGGTTTGCTGTTTTTTTATTTGGGTTTATCACCACTTTGTTGGTGTTCAGAGTTGTTACTATGCCTGATGATGAGCAGCATGAGGAGACGTTAGTCGCGTCACTCACAGGCGTTCTCCTCCACGTATTTGTAAACAAAGATGGGCTCCGCTGGGATGAGGGCGGAGAAAGTGGGCGGGACGATGTCCACTATCCGCTGATGGTACGAGAGTCTGAAGGGAGAGCAGAGGACACACACACAGTGTTAAGAGTGTACTAGCGCAACAGCAACATCAGTTGCTGGGAATATTTTAAACCGGACATCCAGAGCAGCACACACACCTTCTACAAACCTCTTCTTTTTGCTACATTTAAAATTTAGGGGGGGAAAGTGTGTGTATCAATAACATCACATATCAAAAGCATGAATTCTTACCTCATGCTCTTCTCCAGAACCTCTTTGACAAATTTGGGCTTTGGCTTCTCCAGATCCACCGTCAGGCAGTCCGACCTACACACACCACACACACAATTATTGTTTGGTTTTCAAGTATCAAACATGGACTCTGGAGGCATCACTCACCAGTCATCCCAGCTCCATCGGAACTGGAAGTTGCTCAAATGGTGCGAAAACCAGTTGATAAGTCTGCAAAAAGGGTGGAGAGTTTAGTCACGTGCGTGTGCACACGCACACAAAGCACCTCTGCTGCAGTTTGTTTACCTGTCTATGCAGGTGGTGTTCATGGTGTCCAGCCTCATGTAGAGCATCTCTGTGGCCTGAGCCAGCTGATACACGGTTGTTGAGGAAAAATTTGCTTTTCATGTTTGCGTCTTTTCCCTATTTCACTTTTTTTTTGTCAAACCTGTCACATCAGCAGGCAGAAAACAAACGTGTTGTTGTAAACGTTGCTATAAAAGGAAGACTAGCGACTGTGACTGATTTAAACAAAAACACCCGTCCCGTTCGCCTGTACAAATAAAGTTGTTTCAAACTGTATGTGTGGAGGATACAACTTGTGGCAGCGAGCCGGGCTGCAGCTTGCACAGCTCGATGAGCAGAGTTGTGTACATGACGTCGATGTGCGGCGGCGCCGGCAGCTGAAAGAGCTCTCCGAAGATCACCTGACGGGAGGAGTGGAGAAAAAAAAGTCAGTACTGAAGCCATGCTTGTGATCCTTGAAGTCGATGACAAAGACTCGTTACCTCCACAATGTGATAGTTGAGGGGAATCTTGTTTTTGCCCGGATAGCTGAGTAACTGAGCGGCGCTGAGGAGAGCAGGACAGCGACACCAGTGAGCAGGTTTTGTATTTGATTGTGTTTTTTGGTGTTTTCTGGGCGGGTCTGCTCACTCACCAGGTCTTCCTCTCCTTCCAGTGAGTCCTGATGATGCAGTGCAGGTTTTCCTCGATGACGAACCTCTCCACAGAGTGGCTGCCCGGCATCACGGGGCCCTGGGCAGCGGGAGAGACGTCATCAGCATGAGCTCCAATAAATACTCTCACATCTACATTTGAATTCACACACTGCATCTCAAACTTTAGTTAGTGTGCCGTCACGGGCTGGGCAATATTTCAACAGACAAAGTACATCTTTTTTTTTTTCCAAACGAGATATGGAATGACACCATATTGCTTATATCTGTAATCAAATCTGTAATTTGATTTTAATAAGCCATTAAGTTGTTAAACTACGTGTGTGTGTGTGTGTGTGTGCGTGTATATCTATATACACACACACACACATATACACATATATATATATATACACATAAATACATATACACACACACATATATATATACATACATATATATATTCTTTCCTCCACATTCTTATACTTCGAATTTCTTTTTATTTTTGAGGCAAATACACCACCGCCGCATCTCTCCACCTTCACAGCAGAGTCCTGTCGGGTACTTGCGAGCACTAAGGTAAACTACAGATAACTATTACCCCTTTCACAACGAAATTCGTGCGTTGATGCAGAATTTTCTCACCAGATCGACCCGCTTTTGCTCTGCATTAGGGCGCTTTCAAGCTTCCAGCAGTCACGGGTCTGTCGTACGTCATCACGCTGAAGCATAGTTCGCGGAAGTAAACAAAGACCACGGCTATCAACACGCGTCTGTTAAACACTATTAAGGAGGCAGCGTTTCTCCACGCAGACCCTCTGACGTGTGATCTAATTATGTGATCATCAACGGCGCGTCCGGACACTCACAGTCCGGGGAAACACCGCCAGCCACACGGACCGCAGATACTAGTCGGTGATCGGTGCCGATACCATCGCTGGACCTTAGCTCCTCCTCCGAGGACACTTTTTGTGGCTGATTTACCAAAAAAGGACTGAACGGAGGAAACGTTGCTAACGTTAATATCTACACACCATTATGTAACTGCTGACTGCATTTTTCAGATGAGCTTGTTGAAATATTTCTCTAAGAAGAGAAAGACACCTGATGAAGGTGGCGCTAGTCAGATATCATTAGCCTTTTAATGACTCAAATGATGATAGGTAGGTCAAAAAAAGTTAATGTTAATATTTATGTTCAATAAATAAAAAATAAAATAATTCAGGCACCCAAAAAAGGAACGGGCAAGCGGCCATTCATTGAGGCACGCTGTCAATTTAACACTAACTATTCATTATTTTTATTTTTAAATTCAGCGGGCCATTTAATAAATTCATTGTAAATGTAAAATCTTCAGTCAAGTGACATCTGTTTACACCACTACAGCTCCCCGGAAAGCCTGCCCCCGCTGCTGAAAAAAATCCTAGAGGAAACACTGTGTGTGTGTGTGTGTGTGTGTGTGTGAACCATACATATATATATTCTATACCGTCGA
>CAESWR010001145.1:100067-117419 GCA_903171835.1 Mullus surmuletus | reverse complement strand
AGGAGATGTGTGTTTGTGTGTGAGTGTGTGTGCGCAGAATTTGAATGGAGGATGGTTTTGTTGGTTGCCAAGGCGACTCTGCGACGCTGCCAAGAATCTGTTGTTCAGCAGCTTCCAGAAGCTCCGTCTGCGTCTCTGACTTTCTAACCGGACCACAGAGTGTAAACTTTTACCTGCTGCTGCGGTTTGTGTCGCGCCGCGTCGCCTCCCTCGCTGCTCCAGACGCTCTCCTCCACGAAAGTGAAGTCATTGGACACACACTCTGATTTTAATGCACCACATGTGCAAATGCCCCCCCTCCAAAAGAGAACAAAAATAAATAAATAAATGTACATATACTGTGCATATAGAGACAGGGTAAGGTGTTGTGCTGCATGCGCTCTGGGGCGTCCGGGCTTTGAAGAGACTGTTGGCAAAAAAAACCAAACAAACCTTAATTACATGTTAATTACTTAGTTATACATTTGTATTTATTTGTTTATTATTATTATTATTATTATTACTATTATTGTTCCTGGTAACTGCAGCATTTTTATCATTATTATTATTGTTGTTGTTGTGTTAATTCTAAAGGATGGTTTCTATCATCTACCTGCCTACCTACTTCATCTCGCGCACACACACTATTAGTAAGGTTTTCATTACTCCGTTATTACTGTTATTATTCCAGGATTATAACCTGACCTGACCTGATCTATTCTGACCTTTCAACCTACCTGATTATCAAGTCGTAAGTTGTAACCATTGATCGTTCGAAGAGTACATTTTACAAACAACTCTACGTGTCGGAGTAATACTCTCAAATGCGCTAACCCAGTTATAATTCATGGTTAATCCAGGAGGATTAATTCGTGAGGAAGGCATTATTCTGCGTCAGTTGGACCAATTGACAGCTCAACTGGATCAAAGTCGTGGCAGTAACCACGGTGACCTCTCACGAGTGAGCCAGACAGACAACCGTTGTTCAGCAAAGAAGAACAAGAACAGAAGCCAAGCTGTGGGCTGTGAGCTGCGTGAGAGGCAGACCGAAGTCGACGCCAGATGGAGGAGCCAGGAGAAGGGGCTGCTGATGAAAAATCGTGGACGAGCTGAAGAGAACGCGCTCCGGGTACCAAGCCGCATTTACAAAAAAGGTCTACTGCATTGTGAACATCATTGACGATGCAAGTTGGAGGGTCTGAAATAGTCCGCGAATGGAAAAAGTTTAAGGACGCCCACAGGAAAGTCAATGAAGCCGGAAATATGTACGGCTCCGCCCTAAGAGAGTCGGGGGAAGCCGAGGACGAAGGGAAGGCCGACGACAATGACGCCAAAACTTCAGAATGGGACAGTACGTTTTGCAAGGTTCCTGGAGACCATCCAATACATCGTCTGGAAACGCACCGTTGCTAACAAGGCCGAGCAGGTCTGAAACGATGCAGAGGACAGAGTCAAGCGGGTCAGAGACGGGATCGAGCAGATTACCGGAACAGAGCAGCAAAGCATTGTACCTGCTCACACTGCCGTACATCAGGGCACCGGAACAGAAGCTAAAAGATTGGGGGGAAGTTATCTGAATTCAGTAAACATGTTACCACACTAAACTATCGATGAAATACCGCGTGGGCGTATCTTGAGGCTCAAAGGGGAACCTCAGGTCATCCGGCACCGCCAGCACGCATCGAAGAACGCATCAAGATCAAACCTGAAAGCCCAGCTGAGCCCAGTTCCAGTTCCCATGAACAGCAAACCGGGAAATTGCAATTGCAGCAGTTGATGCTTCAGGTGCAGCAGCAGATGCAGGAGCAGATGCGAATCCATGAGCAGCAGATGCAGAAGCTGCAAGGGCAGTTGAATCTGCTACAGGGGCAACGACAAGCAAGTAACTTGGAACCGGTGGGTTTCAGTGCAAACGACACACCACTAACTCCAGACTCCCCAGACTCACTGGCAACGTCAGGGACCACCATTGTTGGAAGGGCGAGTGGGAGGCGCTGGAATACCTGGGCAACCCAACAAGGGAAGACCGTGTTAGAAGTTAGCATCTTTTGGACTGTTTGGATGAATCCCCGATAAGGAAGTGCGCCGTGAATAGAATGGCGTGCACTCAGGAGAGCGTCGACACACTCGACCAATCCATCGGGGATAAGATTAGAATTACACTGCTGATCGTAGATGATGTCAGGGGTTTGCCTTCACCAGATGAAGACAAGCCAAGTGAGATACTGGATTTCATCCACTTCATCAGAAAAGCTGTGGAGGACCTACGCACACTTGGAAAGAACTCCATCATAGAGAACAGAATGATTGTGCAGGACATTGAACATAAACTTCCAGGCCCTATGACAAGCGAATGGTTTCAATACACCATTGCCAAGGGGACTAATATTGACAGAAATGATGAGTCCCAGCATTTTGATTGCTTCTTGGAGTTTGGGACACAGGAAGTTCTATTCCGGATGACGGAGGACTTGGATGTAAGGGGGCACCACAAGAAGGGCAAGAAAACTGTCACCTTCACGAAAGCCACATCAGGAGCTCCCTCATCCAGGGCCAAGACTACCAAGGTACTGATGTAATCCCACCTCTGATCGCCACCTTTGCCACATCTTGCTCTGTCTGCTCGAGCAACAAACACCCTGACAAGTTGTACACCTGCGAGGTCTTCAGAGGACTTGAGCTCTCTGAGAGAAGGCTCAGAGCGAGGAAAGCTGGAGCGTGTTTCACGTGCCTGCGGATCCACAATTACAAGTCTTGTGCGTCTGAGGATCACATCTGTCAAGCTGAGAAGTACAACCATCAGTTCCTACTCTGTCCAAAAAAGCACAAGCCTAAATCTAAACAAACCTGCGCTAAAAGAACTGACCTGTTACCTGTCTGCCATAGAATGCTCAAAGATCAAAGACAAAGCTGCCAGAAATGGAACTGATTGGCAGTGGACTTTACACCCAGCTGATTCAAACAGGGCTGCCGAAGCTGCTGTCAAACTCCTCAAGAGAGCCTTACTGAGTCTCGAAGGGTCAACCAATTATCTCACTTGGGGGGAATTCCAAACACTCCGCTACTCAGCGGCCAACCTTACAAACGAAAGACCCATCGACGCCTGCGCCCAATCACAAGCAGAGGCCGTAACATATCTCCAAAACTCCAAACTCCCTCGTCTTGGGACGCACTGGACAAAAGGGCGACATGAAAGGAATCGAGCTGGGGAACAGTTCTTGGCGGAGACTGGCAGCAGTCCAAGCTGGAGTGGACACGTTCTGGAAGAAATGGAGTGAACTAGCCGGACCAAATCTCTTCATCAGAACAAAGTGGCACAAATCACATCGCAATGTGGCCACGGGAGACATCGTCTGGATCGTCGACCAGAACGCTTTGAGGGGCCCTTTTTGGCTCGGCCGAGTTGTTGCCACATACCCTGAGAAGAAAGGATTCGTCCGTGACGCAGACGTGAGAACCTGCGAAAGCATCTGTCAACGCAAAGGCTGTGAATCAGAACCTGCCGGCACCTGTCGTCCTTCGCAGAGATGTGCGAAGACTGCGGGGAGTGAAGAGCATTAAGACCTCACCATGGCATGAGTGATGAACTGTGGTTAACCATGCTGCTGGTTAGCGGGTGCTCCGTGGGGGGCCGCCAAGTGCTTCCAGGGCAAACCTACACTCGGCGGGAGGACAGGTGGTGGAGCCTGTCTCCTTCAAGTTGGTGAGGAGTTCATCATCAAATGAAGAGTTCATCATCAAGTGAGGAGTTCATCATCAAGTTGTAAGTGCGCTAACCCTTTCGGAGGGTGAAGATCCGAACAATTATTATTATTAACAAAAATAATGATAATAATAATAATTACAACAATAATAATGAGAATAATGATGAAAGCTTTGTAACTCTCATTATTACGGTCTTAACTATCACTAATATAATTATCTTTGTATTAATGCAATACAATATATATACCACCAGTTATACTCTTAGCTAAAACACACACACACACACACACATGCACACTTTGCTGTCTCTCCATGTCACTGTATGTCTCCATGTCTCTCATTGCACAATAAAAAACAGAAAGGAAAAAGAAAAAAGAAAGTGGAGTCAGGTTAATTGAGTAAATGGTGAGTTTACAGGGAGAAATTCAGCAGACTTTACTGGTCCAACTGGTTCCAGTCCAGCAGCCGCAGCAGCCGCAGCAGCAGCAGCAGCTTGGTGCGCTGCCCGCTTCTGTTTGATTTTTTTATAACTTGGCTGGATCTCGTGAGCGGAGACTCCACACACTCACACTGCAGATAACACACAACCCAACCATCAGAGGCTCCTTGGGTTTGCGCCGCCACTCAGGAGGCTTCTTAAAGGGACATTTCACCCGCATGGCGCTGAGGAGGTGCTCATCTTATGAGAGAACCGCACCCCCGAGCAGGAGGAAGCCAAGTGCTGCTGGAGTGTTTCGTTTCCTGTGCTGGGTTGCACCACTTCCTATGTGAAGCCGTCAGCACGAACACGCATCTGAGTAGAACACACACACGACACACACATACACACACACATACACAACATCAGTGGACATTTGGAGAAACATGTCAGCATCATCACAGATATGTGATGGCACGTGGCTCCGCCCCTTTTTCCACACTTAGAAAAAAAAAAGTTTGACAAGAATGTTTCTTACATGTCTTGCCCTCTCTCCCCTCCTCTTACTGGCCTCCCCTCTGCTGGCCTCCTCTTGCTCCTCTTGCCTCCTCTTGCTTCTCTGGCCTCCTCTCCCCTCCTTTCCCCCTATCTCCTCTCCTCTTCTCTTTGCACACCACCATATCAGGACCTAAGCTGACACCTTGACTGATGTACTGATGTACGTTCTCTCGTCAGCAGTTGTTGGTTTTTATCTTGTGTGATAAATGTGATAATTTACCCGCAAGAGAGAAGAGTGTTTGTGACTGAAACCTCAAAGTCTCCTTTGACACACACGCACACCCCGTCTCCTCTCTACCTCCAGAATAATCCCAGATTAGTCCCCCAGCAGGACACCACTTCAATCCCCTTTCAGGCGGTCTGCTCGGTCCTGGGGCCTCCAGTGGGGGCCACACACACACACACACACACACACACAGTTGCAGAGGATGAACCACATGGATCTGATGGAAGCTGCTAGATTTTCAGATCTAATTTGTTTTTTCAATCTGAGCTGTTGTTTCAGGCTTCACACATACATGCACGCACGCACACACACACACACCTGGCTGAGGCCGGCAGCTCAGCTCCATGGGAGCCGTCCAGCACATTCTGCAGTTAGTGGGATTTGTGTGTGTGTGTTGGGGAGGGGGAGGGGGGGGGGGCTGAGCAGCACCAGATTCACACATACAATGTGTATGTGTGAATCTGGTGCTGCTCAGTTTGCAGGGGAGGAACCACATGGATCTGATGGAAGCTACTGGATTTAAAACATCTCACCAAGTCATGAGTTTTAGTGTTGTGAAGTGTATGTGCTTATGTTGCTGAGGTTTTTTTTACTGTTCCTACTCTGTACTCCCACAGGAGCTTAGGCTGGGGCTTCTCCTCCCCTCTCCTCATGTTATGTACTTTCTCCTTTTCACTTGCTCTGTCTTCCTGTCCTGCCCCCCCTGTCACATTGTATGTATGTTAACTATATGTACAGACAGGTTGATTTTTTTGCTATTTCGCAGGTACATAAGTGACTAGTGACAATAAAGCTCAATTCCATTCCATTCCATTCAGGTTTTTTTCAATCTGAGGTGTTGTTTCAGGCTTCACACACACACACACACACACACATAACACACACACACGGAAAGTTGGCCATTTTAAAATGTGTCCACTGTGAAATTTTCCCAACAGGTAAACATTTTATTCTTTCCGTTAAGAGCAGGAAGTGGGAGCTCAGGTGAGAGCAGAGTTCTTCCGATTCCACTCGGGTTCTCGTGGAGGAACGTAGTCGTCTGACAGCTGTTTGGGTGCTGCCAGGCGCTGGAGGCGGATGCTGGCGGTGGCTCGTCTCGCTGCCCTCGAAACCTGCGGGGGGTGGGAGGGGGGAGGGGGGGGGTTCAGTTCTGATGGACCTTCTCTCCTGCTGGATGCTGGTAGAACAAAGAGCGGTTCTCTTACGGCCCGGATGGGTTCCTCCGGCCGGCCCAGCTGGTAGCAGAGGCTGCTCTCCCTCAGCCGGGGCAGCGAGAGCTGGGCCAGCCGCCGCGACGCCGGGGCGGCTTTGGAGGAGATGGAAGCGATGGAGGTGAGGCTCTGCGGAGGAAGAGAGGTTGTCAAGTAACAAACTACAAATACTTCGTCACCTCACTTAAATTTGGGGTATCTATACTTTACTTTATATTTACTTCTACTCCTTACATTTTCACGCAATCATCTGTACTTTCTACTCCTTACATTTCAAAAATAGCCTTGTTACTCCTATTTCATTCTGGCTCGTCATCATTAAAAAAAACAAAGACCTTTCCAGATTAAGAGCTCCATCGGGAAGGAGTGAACTTGATTGGTGGGATGAGAAGTAAAACACATCCTCATATGTGGTTTTTTAATGTATTTGCATTGCACTAAAATGCGTTCACTGTCAATGGGCATAAATGCAGCTGAAACAGGTGCATCCCAAATTTTTCAACATGAACATTTTAATATAACATCATAGTCATTATGACATTTAAGTAGTTTTGAAAGCAGTACTTGAAAGCAGTACTTTTTTTTTTCTCGAGTATCGACACTTCTACCCGAGTAATGAATGTGAATTCTCTACCATCATCATCTGCGTGAAGTCTGGTCTGACTTTTACGTAACCGAGGGAAAGGCGGAGCTAAACCCTGAAGGAGACTTTCTCAGGGCCAGCTGGTGTGTCGGAACAACCTCTGATTATAAACACACACACACACACACACACACACAGGTCTCTGAGGCTCCGTGCGGCGCAGCGTCCTCACCTGCGGGGGGCTGTGGCAGTCGGCCCGCCCCCCTTTGGGCGTGGCCAGCTGCAGCAGCCGCGTGATGCGATAGCCGCTGGTCCTGACTCTGACGTCACACTGCGTCATGTGAGGCGGCCTGCTGGAGCCGGAGAGGAAACACGGAGCCGCCGTTAATAAAGGTCTGAAAACGGCCTTTGTGCCGCCGCCGCCGCCTCCCAGCGGCCCGCGCTCGCCATCCAGAGTTCACTCTGCTCTGGGCTTGTCTGTTCGGCCTGGGAGGGCGACTCCGAGGGCAGGCGGGAACAACGGACTTGAGGGCTCGTGGCTCAATGTTGGTTATGTTACAGTCTTGTGTTTGTGTCCCTCAGCCGAGGGAAACACATTGAGAATAAGGGTTTGGCATGATGGGAAAATCACCATGTTTCCCCGTTTGAAGCCACAAAACTGTAAATATTTAAACCCGACCATGTAAATCACATGCTAGTATTTCAGGAAGTAGAGACACAAATATGGAGGACTGACACACACACACACACCCACACACACACAAGGGACACCAATGTGGACTAAGTGACTATTCCCATCATCCTGTTTGCTGATATGTCCTGTTTTTTTGGTGCGATAGATTAGAGATTAGATCATCTGCTGCGATTAATCTTCCCATCTTCATAATCGCAAACCAAACCTTTATGTTGTGCGTTAAGTCGGCAGTGTGACGCCTGGATGCGTCTCTGCTGTGGTCGGCGAGTATAAAAAGAAGACCGTCTGCGAGCTCCCGGGGGTCCTGGGACGGCAGACAATGAGCTCTATTGTCAGCGCCGCTCGCTCTCCCGCAGACCGGAATAACGGACGCCCGACGTTAGCTTCCTCGCCCCGCGCGAAGACGTTAGCATCGGACCCGCGCTGTTCGGCCTGCTTATATCCACTGTCGTCGCATCCAGTCACACGAGATGTCGGGTTGAAATTATGAGAGAGTTAAGTTAAGCTAAGAGCTAAAGGTGCAGTACGTAACGTTATGGCTGCGGTGCACTAGCTTGGTGGTTGCTGTTCATCAAATATTGATTCATCATCATGGATTAGCGACACCTTTCAGCACCTGAAACTCAAAACACTGGGAGGAGCTGACCGGTCAACTTTGACCTCTGGCTGAACTCTCTTTAATTTGGAAAACCTACGTATTGTATCTTTAATTGGTTTCTCACTCGGGCTGGGTATCAGTACTCGATACCTTTCAGGTATTGACGGAAACAACCAAGTATAGAAAGTGCGCCTGTGAAACGACACCTGCAATCGGTTGTTTTTGTTCCCTGTTTCTGTGGTTTTACTCGCAGCCAATCACGCAAAGTGTCATTTGAGCACTTTCAAATGTATTTGTGTACAAATCTTTTGAATAAGGAGGAGTGGTGACATTTGCACAGCTGATTGCTTTCTATTCGCATGGTTAATATTCAATGAAGTGACAGAAAGAATGCATGAAGTAATCGGTATGGTTTTAAGGGCACTGGTATCAAAGCTCGCACAGTGACCTGGTTGATGTTGGGAGGCCGAGCCGTGTGTGTTCTGGGCTCAAAGAGTCTCAGAAGATCAGCGTGTTTTCACGTCAGGACAAACCCGAGACGCCTCCACCCGCCGCCAGCTGAGCGCCGGAGCATCCAGATATCTTTTAACGGCGGTTTGACCCGATCTGTTTTGTGCCCATTCAGCCGCCCGTCCTCGGGTTACCGCGCACGTCGGATGCCGTTACCTCGCTGGATGGAAGCTGCGGCTCCGGCTTCTGGGCGTCGACAGCCGGACAATGTGCTGGTGCTGCGACGCCTCGGAGGAAGGACGCCGGCTCTTCCTGCAGACGCTCACCTCCTTCCTGCAGGAAAATGTTAGCACATCCATTACGCACCGCGGCGGGGACAAAAGAATGTCTCCGGCCGGAGGGGAAGACGAGGAGGAGGAGGAGCAGGAGGAGGAGGAGGAGGCCCAACAATGGATGAGTGTCAGGGCGCGGGTCGTGACGGAGTAACAGAAGTAACAGAGTAACAGAGTACATTTACTTGAGTACTTGTGAGTATTTGTGCTTTACTTGAGTATTTGTTTTTATAATACTTATGACTTTGACTCCACTACATTTGAAAGACGAGTACTTTACTTTGGACTCCACTACATTTCTAGGAAGTTTGTCGTTAGTCGTTCCTTTTATTCCCAGCAAAGCTTTGTTGTTTAAATAGAAATGAAGTTTTTGCAGGTGTTTGTATAGACTTTTTGTGGCAGAGTGGTTCTACATGTAAGTCAGGTCATAATTTACAGTACGTGGTTCTGTAAAAGAACTGCGAAAACAATACAGAAATATACTTTAAACTCGTACTTTTTGGAATACTTAAGTATTTTTAAAGGTAGGTACTAAAGTGCTTTAACTTGAGTATAATTTTGACGGAGCAACTTCTACTTGTAGCTGAATAAGATTTGACCACGAGCATCAATACTTTGACTCAAGTACTGGAGTTGAGTACTTTGTCCACCACTGGAACAAAAAGGCCGGTGACGCGCAAACACAAAAAGCGATATTTTTGGAGCCTTAACATCATGTCTTGGCTCGGCTGTTACATCACTGAGCGGCTTCGCTTTGATCTTAAAAGCTGAGCGAGCAGACAGTGTTTGCAACAGATGATCCGATTAGAAATTAACACAATGATCTCAATGAAGGAGACTTGTGGACTGCAGATGATGTGGTTAAAGGTGGAGCGCTCCCCGGCGCTCCCCAACAGTCCGGCCTGTTCATCACTGTCTGCGTCCAGAGTTTGACGGAGCAGCACAGAGGAGTCAGCATCCGACGGCCGCCCTGCTCGCTTACTGTCGAGTATCATTTGCTCTGCAGGCTGCACTTCCTGCGCCGGCTTCTGATTGAGTTACACTGAACGCTAACGTCTGACAGCTGACGGGCGGGAAACACTGAGCAACGCCCTCCCACTGAAGCCAGGACGTGTGCTGTATGAAATCAAAAATATGCCTGATTATTTTCCTCTCTGCCCATCATTTCTACAATAAATATTAAACACATTTTGCTGCATTGAAAGAACTACAAATCATTGAATGTGTCCAGAAATACGTCTAAAAATGTAAATATATGGAATATATTATGGAATAGATAGATAGATAGATAGATAGATAGATAGATAGATAGATAGATAGATAGATAGATCATTTATAATAATAATTATTATTATTATTATATTATAATAATAATAATAATAATAATAATAATAATAAATCTACTAATACTAAAAAAAAGGTGCAAAGTTATATAACTCAACACTAAGCAGTAGTTGTAGCTATAACCTGTATACGTAACCTAGTAAAAAATACTAAACAGACATACACACTACACGGACGCACGCGACAGGCTGCAGCCTCTCCGGCGCCATCTTCCAACCCTAAAATATAATATAATATTTACTAATGCATATAATAATATACATTGTGTACATATTATCACATTTTCATATAACGAATTAAGACATTACATTAAGGAAATCTATGGACATCTTTGATATCTGTGGACTTACTGAACTGAGAGACAATGATGCAGTTGAGAGACGCAGCTCAAAATCAAAGCTTTTTTCAGTTGTTCTGGACAGAATTTGCAGACTCTGCCTGGTGCTTTAGCTCCGCCCCCAAAAGCTCTTTCTTTAGGCCAGGCTCCGCCCCCAAACTTGGTTCAGTCCAAATGAAAGAAAAATGGACGTGAAGCCTTCAGCCTGCTGGCTGGAGCTGATCAGAGCTGCAGACGTCCGTCCCGACCGCCACTTTCCCGCAAGAATCTCTGCCAGAATCTGAGTTAGCGAACTGTACCAGCGCAGAGGCAGCGTATCTGTTAGCCCCTCGGAGAGAGCCATCGCTGCTCGTAGCCGTGGTTACCTCAGGTGGTGGTCCTGTGCTGAGAGGTCACCCCTGGGCCGGGCCAGGAGCTGGACTCTGGCGCTTGGGACGGCCCTGAGCGCGGCGGCCGACACCGGACGGATGGGCTCCTGGTCGCCCCAGCTGAGCCGCTCGCTGATTGGATGGAGCAGGAGCAGGGTGAGGGCGGAGTCAGCGCGGACGCCATCCAACACAACAATCACACAAAGACATACGCATACACTCGCTCTAACGTGACCTCTGCTCTATTTCATTTCGCTCCCATTGTTGTGCCCACGGACCGCCGGCTCTGAACGCGCCAGACATCTGCCTTTAATTACGCAGCGAAGAGAGGAAGGAAGCAGCGGCCACAGAGGATTCTGGGAGTCCGTTTCACACCAGATCAATGAACAAAGGCGATGGAAAGGCTGGAACTCGAGCTGCAAATACCCGACGACAAACGCAGAGGCTCCTCTAGAGCTCGGGGCCGAGAGACGAGTCTGAGTTTAATCAAGAGGAGGAATTCAGCCGCTCACCAAGGAGTCGTGGCCCAAACCCATTTTGGGGTTTTGTGCTGCGCCAGCTCGCAGATTCTGGAGACGAGAAAGAAAAAGAGAAAACAAACCTCCAACCAAAACATTCACAGAAATCCCCCCACAAATCAGCATCAGGCAGCAGTGTGTTTCCGCGGCCTCAGGAGCAGCGTGCGGCCGCGCGGCGGGTTTCCCCCCCTTTGGCTTCTTTTTGTAAGAAGCCGGTGAAAAGTTCATCGTCTGAAGCTCACGACTCGCTGTTCGGCTGCGTGGTGTCGTTACGGCCGCTTCTCATCTCACACGATTCACTGAGAGAGACGTGTTTCGGCCTTTTTTCAATCTTCTGTTTAATTTCACCACAATCTCTCAAGATTGTTCTGAATAACAAATAAATAAAGTACAAATTAATCCAAGTCAACAACTCAAGTAAAAGTTTAAGAAATTAATTTACTTGTTTTAAATATCTTCTGTCATTGGAAACTGAAGATTTTTTTAACGTCAGTGATATTTTTGACTTTTAATCATACACCTGTATCGACTCCAGATATCGTCTGGACCCTCACTTTAATATCGGCCTCTGACTTTCATAATCGCTCACCACTACAAGCTGACGTCTGCAAGAATAAACACACAATCATTATCTGTACAACTAAACTCAAAAAAAGCTCTGAAATTCAAAGTTTCAGACATTTTAGTCAGTAACTTCTAACCCCTTCACTAATACCCATCGGTGTTTTATTCTATGCTGTTGGAAAGCCTGATTAGTCATCTTTAAAACAAGGTACAACTTGCAAGGACCGTGCATCTCGCAAAAGCAAAGAGAAAATGCATCTGACAATAAAAACAAACACGATGACGCGTCACCTCTGTGATGGAGAGAATCTGGGCTGCATCCTCGCGGAAGTTCCACGATCGATGCGAGAGCCTGCAAACATCCGACCACCAGCCGTTCTCTGACGGACGGGTCGGCTCGCTGCGCCCCGCGGACCTCCTGCCGTTGCTATGGAGCCCAGAGTCCTTAGCAACGAGGACTCCCTGCAACCAGAGTCACGCCGGCTCCATACTTCCGATGCCGTGTGGCAGAGAGGGAAAAGTGATACGGGGGAGGTCGGTTACCACGGCGATCATGTTCTGAATATAAACACACTCTGATGGTGCATGACTGGGATACATGTTGGTGTGTTTTTAAAGACAGTCCACCGCATTTACTGCAAACTATTTATTTGTCAGAAGAAAAACAGTTCAACAATCTGTTCACACAGTAAGATATGTTTTTGATGGGGCGACAAACCACAACAAACCCTTTGACGTTCCCCAAAAACAACATAAGGCGGCCGCGTCCCGTCGATGTGGCTCACAGTGAGTCCGCCAGGTTTCACCGCGTTACAGGATTAAGACACAAACACCGACGGGAACGTGAGAGACGGCGCTCCGAGGAAACAAACAGGACAAGGCTTAAAAACACAAACAAAACACACACTCACAGAGTCACTGCTGATAAAAAGGCTCACTGTTGTTGCCGTGGTTATGAACAATTAGCGTTTTTGGTATGGTTTCCTGTGAGCAGATATTGTTATCATTATTGTTGTTGTCACTAAGCACAGACAGATGTTCTCGTCGTTTCTTCCAGTGCTTTCCCTCTTTTATTTTTTGCGTCTGCAGTCACCAGACGGCGGCACTCAGAGAAAAACACGCCGCATGGAGCTGCTGGCGACGGCGCTCCCAGCAGGTGCACAGATGGTCTGATGACCTCGAGTAAACTTAGGCTGACGAACTGCAGGAGGCGCCACTTCACCTTGCCGACGGCAACGGGTCTGTGGTCGCGTGAAAACACTCGCAGGAACAGAAATCTTTGGTGAGGATGAGATGTGGAAATGAAGAATTTGGCGCTGCTGGCCCGGAGGCCGCCGGGTTCTGGTGTTTCAGTGTAGACGCGGCCTCTGCTGCCCCCTGCTGGTGAGGCAGGGATGAGCTGAGAAACCTGCAGGCTGCCAGGTTTGACACGTCCAAAACAAAACGTTTCTGTAACAGCAACCTGTATGCACCTCTGACACTGCGCAAACAGGAAGTGACGGGCCGAGTGGGTTCGTAACAGGAAGCAAAAATACCAAAACGACCACGAACGGCCGATGGACAGATGGCGAAGCGGACGTTCAGAACGGAGGTCAGAACGGCAGACGCCGCAGAACTGTTTCCAAAGGTTTCTGAGCCTTAAAAGCAAACATGGGAGTTTTCAAAATAAAGCAGATCCGCATTTTTAGGTTTAGTTTAACAGAAGGAGAGAAATGAAGATGTAGTGAATTTGAAAATAAAAAATAATCCCAAGTAAAGTAAAAAAAACATGAATAAATAAGAGCGTCAGAGTGGCGTTGTGAGACAGTAAAGTGAAAACGTGCAAACAGCATCGAGCCGAGGACGAGTCAGACCCGCAGGATTAAAGACTCGAGGTTCTAAAGCGCCGCCACACTGACTCATTTGCCGTCACAAACCATCTGGATGATGAGTTCGCGGGCGTCCTGCACGCCCGAGCTGGGCTCCGCCTCCCCCCTCCTCACGTGGGTGCCGATGAGGAACAGCCTGCGGTCCCCGACCTCGGACAGGGACAGAGCGTCGTGCAGGTCGGTGATGCCGCAGGATTCTGGGAGGTCCTGAGAGGAAACGCCGGGAAAACGCTGTCAACCAAACTCTGATTTAATTGTTGCCTGGACAATAATACCACGCAGCAGCGGCACTGTGGGCTCGCTGCAGTGCATTCTGGGTGATATGGTGACGTCGTTAAACCTGCTCTCCTTCTCTTTTATTACATTTAAACTGAAATTGATTCATTTTTTTGCATTTTAAAACACAAAAAGGCCTTCAACAGAATAATTACAGTCATAACTTACTAATAATAAACGTGTGGTTGTGATTTCTCATTGAATTGGACTCTGAGATGAGATTTCTGAGATTTTCTGAGATGAGATTGTTTTCTGAACTTCCCAAAAGTGAAATGATGACGATCACACTGTCGCCGGCGCTCTGATTGTCTGAGCCAAACAAACAAATCTCAGATTAGGAGGTCTAATTATAAACCCTCTCCAGGCTTTTGTTGGAGGCCGTCTGGAGTGTGTGCGTTGTCACGCTCACCTGTTTGTTGGCCAGCACCATCAGAGGCAGGTTGGGGTCAGAGGTCAGCAGCTCGTGCAGATGCTTCTTAGCGACGGGGAAGCGCTGCGAGTCGGACGAGTCCACCACGAACACCAGCAGCAGGGCTTTGGACAGGTACCTCTGCCAGTACGGCCGCAGCTCCTCCTTACCGCCAACTGACACACACACACACACTTTTTTATTTTTACTGAGAATCTTTGGAAAAGAAACAAATCAAAAATCTGCTTCAATTCATCCAGCAACCAGCAGAGTAAATCTGAAATGGGGCTTATGGGAAACGTAGTGTTCAGCCTCCTCTATAAAAACGACACATTCTCAGCTTTTTATGGATGAAAATTAGATAACGATGATGCTGCAACTCGGGGTGTCACTAGTTGCGATATCGGATCTGCATCTAAAATCTCCAATACAAGCACTCTGATACAAGCAGTCCATTCCAGACTCCTCTCAAGCACTTCTATGTAGAATATTCTTCTGTTTAAGGTTAAAATGTTTGTAAGCCATTGGTTAATAATCAATGAGTCAGTTTTCCTCATAGCTACTGTTGCTGACTATTGATCTCTGTTTGAGTAATATCACCTGATCAAGTCTTTTCTAACATTCCACACTACTAAATAAGTCATAAAAGTATGTGTGATTCAGGTGATGTGGGAATCAGGGAGCTGAGCTGAGAGAATGCACTGATGATGACTTTGTCGACAAGAACGAGGCTGAAGGACTCAGATACACCAACACTGACCAACAATCAACAATCAAACGTGTAGAACATCTCTTCACACTCACTCTCCAGGAACTCGATGTGCAGGTCCTCCCTGTTGATGGAGATGGCGTTGAAGCCCTTCGTGGGCTCGATGTCCTGCTCCAGGCTGCTGGTGGCCAGGCAGTGCAGCAAACTGGTCTTACCGGCCCCGTCCAAACCCAGGACCAGCACGTGCGTCGCCCCAGAGCCTGTGGACTTGGATCTGGGCCTGGACTGCAATACACACACACACACACACACACACACACACATCGGATTACAGGAGGTAACGACAGACAGCGTCCATGGCAACACCAGAAAACTGCTGGGTTTGATATTTTGGCGAGTAATCACCAATTTCTCATTTCTAATCCACAAAATATCAAATATCAGTAACAACGTTTAACCCTGGAGCGCTCCGGGGGACGTCTTTTGTCAGGCGTTTTTTGAACATTTAGAGGGTGAAAACTCCTTGGAAAATGTTTGATATTTTCTGCATCTTTCAGCCTGAAGCTGATGAACAAGACTGACTAATCTGAAGCTGGAAACAATATTAACATGATATTTTACAGCAGTCGTTTGGAAGACGCTTTGTTCCCAGGGAATAATAACAACTAATAATGAGGTTGTTATAAAAAAATCCATCACTGTGGAAAAAATAAGAATGAAATGTTGCTGCTCATCATTGACCGTCTGAGACTCCAATAACAATATCACATATTTGGGGGTTTCATTCCATTAAAATACTGAGGAGTTCTGCAAACTAACTGGAATTAACTGGCATCCCTGAATAATCATTGTTTAGACACCAGGCTGAAGTCAAAGCTGAAGACTGACTCACTTACAGCGGAAAAAAGTCTGAGTTTTTAGGGAGGGGACGTTTTTGGTCCTGAGGGATGATTAAGAGAGTTTATTTAAGGAACTCTTTGTGCAGTTTAACTTTAACGGACTCAAACTGAGAAGAGGAGCTGGAGGTGAAGCTCCCCTCGTCTCTTCCCTTTTAATGCAAGAACGCAGGATTTAAAAAAAAAGTGTAGAACCAGATATCGGCCTCGGTCGCAGCGGTATCGGCCTCAGCTCAGATCGTGCAGCTCCAGAGGAAACTTTGATCTGCGAAGAACCTTCTTCTCTGCGCCTCTTCGTCGCACCAAACACACGTTAGCTGTAAACTACGAGGTGGAGGAAGAAACACCGGGGTTTCCGCCCAGGTGTGTCCGCCCGGAGCTCACATACCTCCGTCACTGGCGGCGGCGGCGGCGCGGCGGCAACAGGCGCGGCGGCGGCTGCGGAGACCACCTCCTCCTTCACCTTCTTCTCCACCTCCTCCTCCTCCTCCTCCTCCTCCACCTCCTTCACCTCCTCCTCCACCACCTCCTCCCTCCCTCTCTCTGCCTCCTCTCGGACGCTCTTCCCGGCCACTCCCGGGCGGCTCTCCGCCTCCCTGTGTCCGGAGGCGGAGGAGGACGCGTAGCTCCAGAGAACGTAGGCGATGCCGCCCGCCAGCGCCACGGAGGCGCCGAGGACGCCGGCTTCCCTCAGACCCAACATGGCGCTCCGCTGTACCGGCTCCGCTTTACCGGCTCTGTACCGGCTCTTTACCGGCTCTGTCCCGCCATGACCCGCCGTGTGCCGAGGATGTGACTTTAGTCCGCCCCGCTGCGCGCATCAACAAGTGGATTATCTCGCAGGAAGTTCCGGAGGAACTCCTCAGACTGCACTTCCGGAGAGGAAGAGTGCGGCTTATTGTTGATGCAGTGCCGCCGCTTCACCGCTGGAGGGCGGCAACGCGCCACACAGCCGCTGGACGAGCAAACCCCCTTATATTAATAGGTAGAAGTTTAAGAATAATTAGACAGACGTACTCCAAAGTTTTTTTAGTTTATATACCTTAGAAAACTGTCAAAATCTTATTCTCCTTTAACACAGCACATTAAGTCTTAAGAGTTCCTTAAAAAAAACGTTCTCCGTCGTCCCTTATGTTGAAAAACGTCCCCTTGCTGCTGTAAAAAATCTTTTTAATCAACTTCTGCCTGAAATATATCGATCTACTATTACTTTTTTACTTCTATTATTACTTTAAGTTTGTTTATGTAACTCCAAAGTATTTCAATTGAAAAAAAAAGACAAAAACTCAATTTCCATTAGATGCAATTC
>CAESWR010001145.1:50151-64040 GCA_903171835.1 Mullus surmuletus | reverse complement strand
TCCCTTTCTCCTCTCTTTTATTCACTCTTACTTGGCTCTCTCTCTACTCCTCTTCCTTCATTCATCCCTTTCTCTTTTTACCCCCTCTCTTTCTCTCCACCTTTCTCCACCTCCTCTCTCTTTACCATTGATGGACAAAGTCCTTAACTCCAGTACTTGAGTCAACGTATTGATACTTGTGGTCAAATCTTACTCAACTACAAGTTAAAGTTGCTTTGTCAAAATTGTACTCAAGTTAAAGTACTTAAGTACTTTCTTTTAGAAATACTGAAGTGTTCAAAACAGATCAAAAAAATGAAAAAAATGTACTTAAGTACAGTACTCAAGTAAATGTACTCTATTACTGTCCACCACTGCTCTCTACTCATCCCTCTCTGTCTCTCTCTCTCTCCCAAACACTCCTCTCTCCATCCTCTCTCTGTCTCTCCCTCCTCTCTGTTTATCCCTCCTCCTCCGGTCTCTCTCTACTACCCTGCACACACTCCTCTCTACCTCCTCTATTTCTTTCTCAACGTCCATCTCTATGTAGATGTGTAAATATTTAGAGGGGGCGTGGCCTAGACTCGCTCCAGGAGACAACTCATGCTAGGTTTTGCCAGCAGGGAACCCGACTCCTCTCCATAAATCATGTTTGCTGTTTGACTGAGAAGCAGAGAGAATGCAGAGACAACCATCAGAGAGGGTGAAGCGTCTCTAATCGTCCCGTGCAGTCACAGGACAGCCGGAGCCCCGCCCCCTCCCAACAATAACAACAACAGCAACAACGACAAGGCAGCACGTGCAGCCACCGGCGCCTCACCTTCTCCTCCTCCTGTGTTTGTGTTCCCGTCCAGACGGCGGCAGGTTGGATCTGGCCATCAGCGACTCGGCCGCCCTCACCTACGACGACCTGCTGGGCTTCAGCTACCAGGTGGCCAAAGGGATGGAGTTCCTGGCCTCCAAGAACGTAAGAGCTTCCAGATAAAGACTGCGTTTCATTGTGAAGGAGCTGGTGTTTGTGGACTGAGGGACCAGCGAGGAGGCGTGTGAACTCTGAGGGCTTCCACATGTTTACCACTCGTCTCCATTTGTTAGAACATTCACTCCCACTCTGGTTTTTGCTCCTTTGACCACAGAAAAATCAATCTTCGTGTTTAGCTAAAACATTTACGCTTAGGTGCAGAACTCTGGAACATCTAGAAGAAAAAAGACCATCCACATAAAGAAGTCCCGTCTCATCAAATCCACCAAAACAAGTTCTAGTTTGATATTATTTTTAAGATGGAAATAATGTATTAATGTGCCACCAGCATGACTGTTTCAAATTATTCCAGCTCAACTTAACTAATCGGGTCAGTGATGATCCAATGATAAATATATATCTTTTGGAAATTAAAGCCAAAATATACATTGAACTCATAGATAAATGAATTCAAAAACTACTATGATGTTACAGGACAAACTTTGCTGCTCTCAACATAATTATAGACATTAACAACAATGAATAAACGATGAATTGATTACGCACGGGAGGGAGTGAGTGTGTGTGATTGAGCTCGTTTTAGGTTCCACACTTTGGAAATATGACATCTAAGCACGTTGCCTCAAATGTGAGTCAGACAGAGCTCCGTCTTTGTCTCTGTCTTTGTCTACAGCTTTTTCACTTTTGGACTCTTGACCTCTCAGAATATTCAGGTTGCTCCCAGAAGCACAGATCCTGACCTTTAGATCGACACACTGAAATTATTTCAAGTCACACTGAGATGACTATTTTGCACTTGGTGGCCCGATAAATGATCAGTTCGAAAACAAAAGTGTTCCAGGGAGTTCCACGAAGACAATCCACGGGTCACAGAGAGGAAGCGCTCTCAAACTAATGATAGAATCTACATTTTTGTTGGATTCATTCCTGTCATCCCACGCACTGGTCCTTTAAACATACATAATAAGTATGTATGAGGAGCCATAGTTCACATACAATACCCATAAAATACAACCCTTATGTGAATTTCTTTTAGTGATGAATAAAGTATCTATCCATCTATCAATTATCTATCTATCTATCTATCTATCTGTCTGACGAGTGTTTGATTCCGTTCCAGTGTGTCCACCGTGACCTCGCCGCCAGGAACGTGTTGATCTGTGAGGGCAAGCTGGTGAAGATCTGTGACTTCGGCCTGGCCAGAGACATCATGCACGACTCCAACTACATCTCCAAAGGCAGCGTGAGTGGAGGGACTCGCCCTCTGACCATGAAAAACAGCAACAAACCAAAGCAAAGTTCTCGGGGAAACAAAACTGGCGAACGTCAAAAGAGGCAGACTGTGGTGTTGCTGGAAAGTTAGTGTGAGCAAGCCGCGGTGACGAGTCCCCGTTCTGAGGGACCAGCTTTCCCCGCGATGTCCCAGATTTCAGCCTTTTATGATTGAGAAAAAAATGTAGATTGTTGATTAAAACAACGGTTATTACAGTAGCGTGAGGGAGCATGTTGCACGCAGACTAGAACAACAATTATTATGGTCTGTAACTGTCCCAGTTTCTTCATTTCATCTTGATAATCATTAATTCATTTTTCTCTCCGAGCTTTGTGTCACTGCAAGAAATCATGATTTATTTCAGTTTAGCTTCTTAATTAGCTGGTTTTTAAGAACAAAATATTCCTTCTTTTAAGTTTCCCCTCGACTTTACGCACTTTTAGCTTTCATGTTCCATTTCTCCACGTTTGACGACCACTAGCCTCTCATTAGCGAGCTGCTCACACACACACACAAACAAATGACATGAATAGATTTGCAAATTATAAACTAATATAAACTAATATAAAAAGTTGACCAGAATAATTAGCGTGCTGACATGCAGAGAGCGTCCGGCTAATATTTTGTGTGTGATTTGGGATCAGCTGTCTGCGCCCTGCAAACCCCGCTGACTCACGGTCATGTGCCGCCTGCGGTTTTTCTCCGTGCAGACTTTCCTGCCGCTGAAGTGGATGGCACCGGAGAGCATTTTCCATAATCTCTACACAACCCTGAGCGATGTGTGGTCGTACGGCATTCTTCTGTGGGAGATTTTCACTCTGGGTGAGCGTGCACACACACACACGTACACACACACATACACACGCGCGCACCCTGATACATACATGAAAAAAGCTGTCTTTAAAAGCTTCAACAGCTCACCTCCTCACTTCTGCTAAAGCGGGATTAGACGAGGATGTAACTAAATAGCAGCTCCCAGTGTGTTCGAACATTAGTAAAAAGTCCCCTTTGAATTCATATCATACTGTCGTTTATATTCACATTTATATTGTTGTTATATTTCTTTATACTTTTTGTTTATATTGCCGTGTGATCCTCTATTTTGCTTCTGTAACTCTGGAATTTCCCCACTGTGGGACTAATAAAGCAGTATCTTTTCTTTTCTTATCTCATCTTATCTTATCTTATCTTAACTCATCTTATCTCATCTTATCTTATCTTATCTTATCTTATCTTATCTTCTGATTGACGATGCTGTGTGCAGGAGGGACCCCGTACCCCGACCTGCCCATGAACGAGTTGTTCTACAGCGCCCTGAAGCGAGGCTACCGCATGGCCAAACCCGGCCACGCCTCCGACGAAGTGTGAGTGTCGCGCGGCGCATCAGCGTCACGTCAGCGTCACGTCAGCGTCACGTCAGCGTCACATCAGCGTCACGTCAGCGTCACGTCACACACGAAGCTCCTCGATGGTCGATGATGGCCTGCTGGTCGATGAAGCTAAATTTGGGAAATGAAACTGACATTAAATGAGAAGCTTTTACGGTGAAAGTCGTGAAATGTTGTGGAACTGAAAGTATTAAAACACGTGTTTCTGTGTTTCAGCTATGAGATTATGAAGAAATGCTGGGATGAGAAGTTTGAGAAGAGGCCCGAGTTCTCCTTCCTGGTCCACAGTGTGGGCAACATGCTGACCGAGAGCTATAAAAAGGTACACACACACACACACACACAGAAGCACATTCTTTTATTTCATTTTTTTAACTTGCATATATTTATTGAGATTTTTGCTTTGACAAAAAGTGTCCATAGACATACAATGTGAAGTAAAGTAACCCCAGTCCCAACCTACGCCGTTTCCCGTCCATCAAGGTGTACAAAGAGGAAAAAGTAAATGAATAAATAAATGAAAAAAGAAAAAATACATCGATACACAGAATTACTAAATTCAATGCACAGTGCAATGCCAATGAAATGTGTACAGACACCAGAGCGGCACTTCTTAAGGGACTGTATAGCCAGTGTTCAGCATGGCATAAAAGTAGTATTGCAATACATCCAATAACAGATATGTTTATGGCACAAAGTAAAAGTAGTCATTCAAGTAAACAGTGAGTAGCCTCACAGGCTGCGTTAGGAGGCAGTCACAGGGTCAAGGGTATGTTCAGACTCAGTCTTATTGGAAACATGGGATCCTTTGTGGAACACTGGACCTCAAATCCATGCATCCGCCGCCTCTTGTGCCCCCTGGTGGCCGAATGAAGGCATTGCTGACTCACAGAATGAAGCAAGTTGCTGGAGAGAACGTTCACTTTGGAGGACGAGACGAGTCCACTGATGCAAAACACACCAGTGTCTGATCATCCATGTTTGTCAGGTATTAGCGAGGCGGTAATCGTGTGGTCTGCAGAGAGGGCGGCTCGGCACAGGAAGCACATTCTCACACTGTCACCATGGCAGCGCGCTGGAAACGTCTTCAAAGTCAATCGAACCAAAAGGAAACCACAAGGAGATCTTATAGACACAGAACCAAAAGTGGCTCCTCAGACGTGGGAGAAGTTCCACAGAGAGGAAAAAAAAGACTATTCCTCTTCTTCTTCACTATTATTAGTCATTTATTTTGACTATTTGATTATTTTTTATGACTATTATTATCATTGTTGCTGTTTATTATGTAATGTATTATTATCAAATATTTCTGATGTATTATTTTTACTATTACTCATTTGTTTATTATTATCGAATGTGTTTATTTCTCTCATTAAAACGGGTAATGACCAGCTGTGTTCTGCTCGCTAACAGAGGTACAGCCAAGTCAACGACAACTTCCTGAAGAGCGAGCACCCGGCCGTGGCGCGCACGAAGCCCCGCCTCGCCTCTCCCTTCCCCATGGCCGGCCCGGCCCTCGGCTCGCCCTCCGCCCTCTCCTTCGCCCCGGAGCCGTACGGCCCGAGCTCCGGCCCGGGAGGCGACCCCGACCCGCAGGACGCCGCGCCCTCATACAACGAGTACATCATCCCCATCCCGGACCCCAAACCCGAGGAGGTCTTCGCCGAGTCGGAGAGCCCTGAAAGGTAGCGGGGAGGGGGAGCATGAGCATGTGTTGGCTTCTTTTTTCTTTCTTTTTTCCACCTCACACCCACTCGTCCAGATGTGGAGACAATAGCAGCTCTGTGGAGGGAGGCGTGTTTTTACGGCACGTATCGACACCCGGCCATGTTAAATCAGCTTCCCAGGCCAAATCAAACCATTTAGTACTAGCAGAAGTGATCTGTTAAAGGGACAGTTTGCCCAAAATCTCCTCTGGGTGACGTTTTTCGAGTTTGTCGGGAGGTGAAAAGTGATGCGGACAGAGCTGGCGATACGGAATCAATGTGTGAGGTCGTCCTCAAGGTGAGAACACAGCGGAGGAACAACACGGAACGCCTCCACACGCTGCCGTGGTTTCCTGCAGACGCTCGGGGGTCAAAGGGCTGCAGGATTGGGTGAAGAAAGTCTTAAAGAAACACAGAATGGCGGGTGCCAGGGTTGGGAAATGTGGATGTTTTAATGCAAACGTGCACATTTTGAAGATTTTTTTTTTTTTTAAGCCACAAAATTGAATGAAAAATAGTCAAATCTCTCAGCCGCTCAGTACAATAAGTTCATACACATGAAACTGCAGACTGTGATCACTATAATAATTGTAAACACTCCCTGCCCCCCCCCAGTGGACCCGGGTCACACATCATTCCAAAGGCTGACCTCCGACGCAGCGGAACCGCGTCCTGTGACACGCCACTTTAGCCACAAACGGCGCTGCCACCACTAGGGGAAGCTGCAGATGAGCATTTAATGTCCCGGAATTCATGTTATAGACGCAAACCCCTCCGGACCCCCGGCACTAATCGCACACATTTTTGTGCGTGTGTGTGTGTGTGCACGTTCCCGCCAACGCGAACGCCTCGTGTGGCCCCGGCGCCACGGCTGGACCAGCAAAAATGGCGCCTTGAGCTCGCCAAGAGGAACGGCGTTTACTCACTGACTCGGATGAAAACTTTTGAAACAATAATTTATGTTGCAAAATCAAATGTGCCCTCGCTGATGTCAACGTGAACAGTAGATTTGGAAAAGAAATATATGATATATTAAAAATGTAGATATTCAAGAAGGCAGACTTCTTCACACCCACTTATTTATACTCGTGATTTAATCAAATGTGTGTTTGTGGAGCCTTAGTTCACATTAAATGTGTATTTTCAGGGGTTTTTTCTGTATATTTTTGTAGTTTTTCTCCCTTTTTAGTCCAAACTGGGGTGTGCCTCTATGTATTTCTTCATCATCTCATCAATACGTGTGTGTGTGTGTGTGTGTGTGTGTGTGTGTGTGTGTGTGTGCGCGCCTGCCCGCCCGCCTGCAGCTCTCTGGCTCTGGAGGAGGAGACGGACTCGCTGTCGCAGGACACGGCCGACACGCTGCCAGAGGAGGAAGAGGAGGAGGAGGAGCGTCTGGAGCGGAGCAGCGAGAGGGACGCGCTGCTGAGCTCGGCCGGGACGCCGGAGGTGGAGGACAGTTTCCTGTAGGGACCACAGAAAAAAGGGGAACACGACTAAAGTAGAATGTAGCAACCAGTCAGCAGGCGACCTTTGTTTTTCCACTAAGTGCTCTCAATCTTTCCCTGAGGTAGATCTTGGATTTCTCACACTTTGTACCTCTCAAAATACCCCCCCCACACACACACACACACACACACACACACACACAGGAGCTGACTGGTAGTTCAAGCGAAACTCCAGCTGATTGTTCATCTTCTCTCTCAACAACATGATAAAACGGCCTCAGCAGCCTTCGTAAGAGCACTAATGATCCGCGTCTGTGAGCATCCGCCACTATATCCCATAATAATCAGCAGGACTTTTCCATCTGCAGGCTTTTGGGAAGCTGCAATCGGACACACATGGTACCCGACACGCCTCGAAAATCAGCTGACAGCACAGTTCCTTTATTTTTGGATAGCCTTTTTTATTCTTGTTTCTTTTTTTACATTTGTCTCATTATTTAGACACATTTCTTTCGGCGTCTTTGTGGGAGTTCTTTTTTTAAAAGAACAGTAACTTTGAATAACACGTTTAATGAGTTGATAAGTTGTTTTTTTAACAGTGTATTAGTTCAAATAAAACAAAATTCCGCCAGTAAAAAGGCATTTATGCGGAGACGCAGACTCTACGTGCACTGTTTTAATCCTCAGATCAGATTCCGCCACATTTTTGGTGTTTTTGTTTTTAAGTTTGAATTTGTTGTACTCAAGATTTTCTCTTTTCTTTGTATCGTTTCGGCTTCAGTTGTAGTTTTCGTGCCAGACTTGCACTTTATTTAGAAAGGATGAAGATAGAAATGGACACAGACTGTTGGAGTGTGAGGAAGAAGAGCAACAGCGAATCACTGCCTTGGTGGGGACGAAGCCGAGCCTTTGTGCCTTTGTATCGTTTTTATTGTTGCTTCCCGCCGATCTGAAGGGCGACTGCACCCGAGGAAGCAGGCGGCCACATGTGTACGAGCGGCGCTTCTTTGTAGTATAACAAACACTTCGGTCACCACGTAAAACACATTTTTTTATGTCTCCTTAGAAGTTTTTTAATGCACCAGATCACTGTACGAAAAGCTATGGTACCAAAGCTCAATGTAAAGTTTACAATGTATTTTTTTATGTTGTTTTATATGTTGTAAATGTGACAATAAAATGTGTATGATGGAACTTTTTCTTTTCATTCTGATTTGTTTACAAATATTAGCTTTTTTCTTTTTTCCCCATTAAAATGTGTTATATTTTAGTCATTTCAATCCTATTTTATCTTCATTAATTGAGGCAATCGGAGGTGAATAATCTCTTTGTGGAGATGAGCCTGCGAGCAGCTTCCTCACACGAGTTTGAGCAGCCCTGCAGCAAAACCTCTTTGTAATTATAACGACGTCAGCACAGACAAGCTCTTTGTTTCACTGAAAAGAGAAAAAAAAAAGTATAACATTGAGCTCTAATTCAGTCCAGTTTATTTACATGGTGCATTTTCAAAAATGGTTTCCCATCGTGCTGCACACTGTTAAAAACCAAAATACAGATGAATGAAAGATCAATAAAAATTAAGTGTACAAGCACACAAGAACAAATTAAATCTTTTAATTAGAGTAAGAAAAAAACACAACATAATAAAGCATGAATAACAGAACATTTGGTGCACAGGTTCTAAAGAATGAATTTAAAAAAATAACTTGATCTTTGTATTTATAATATACATCACAGGCTGAGCAGAGTGAGAGGTGTGCAGGTCTGAGCAGAAGATGAGATGATCCACCATCAGAACTTTGACTCGAGTCCCTCAGGTGCTGCTGCGTGTACACTGTAAAAAATGAAAATCAATAAAACTAAAATATCACATTATTAGAAATAATGACGCTATTATGAATCATGTGAAATCAATCTACACTCTCAGTCTTTCTCCGATGGCGAGGTCCGATTTGTAAGGACCCTTTTTAATCGCGCCCCTCCCCCGCTGCCCCCCCGCCCCTCCCCTCCCCCGGCCTGATAAGCCTGGCAGCCACGGTTCAGCAGCGGAGGAGGTGATTAGTCTCACCCCAACGTCTGTCCCGGGAGAATTGCACCTTTATTTGGCAAATTGGCACTGGCTCATTAATTTGTTAAGCGTGATATGCTGATCCGCCCCCATACACACACACACACACACACACACACACACACACACACACACACACACACACACACACACACACACATACAACTCACACACACACACAGAAAGTCAGCCTCCCCTCCCCTCCACTTGCTGTCTGAGTGATTTCATGTTTGCTGTGTGACTTCTGCGGCCGAGAGAGACTGTAAACAAGCAGAAAGGAGAAGAGAGAGAAAGAGGGAGGGAGGGATAGAGAGAGAGGGAGGGAGGGTGGGAAGGGAGGACGAGTGTGTTCAGCTCCAGATGCTACAGACATCAAACTCTCTGCTGAGCTGCAAACATCTACAGGTGAGAACTTTGACTGATCCGATTCGACCCTCTGAAGGTTGAGAGGAGCGTCGCCGTGTGGGAGGACGGAGAGACGGGGGAGAGGAGGAGGAAGAGGAGGAGGAGGAGGAGTGAAGAGGTTGCCGTTTGTCTCTCGCCCCGCTGCAGATCAGAAGAGGAGTGCTTGCTGGCGCGGTGGCTTGTTGGAGCTGATCCAGGATGCGGCCTCGCGACCTCCCCCTGCTGCTGCTGACCTTGGTGGCCTGCGCCGTTTCAGGTGAGGCCTTCCGTCTTCTGTTTGGCTCGTCCTGCTCTGGAGGAGAAACCTGAAGAGGTTTGCGTTGGCGTCCACCAAGGTTCCGACGCGCTCGGACCCCCTCTTTGGACACGTGACATAAGAGTTGTGACATAAAAGTCGATTTATAGCAAAAATCTACGTTTTTAAAAGAGTCAAATTGCCGAAATGATGGTAGGACTTTGTGGACAAACACCCTCTGATAAGGTGTCGCGCATCAAATACGATGAGAAGAAAAATTCGTCGACACGTCACAGTTTTCTCACTTATTTCTTAAAGTTTTAAGCTTTTTTAATGATAGTAATTGCTCACACACCGGCTCCACCAGGACTTCTCTTGTGCGACACTTTTAAGATATCAAATTTGGTGGGTCAAATTGTGGTCACTGGTGGTCCGTTGTTGTGCCTTCCGTTGGTTCTTGTGATGTTTGGCGCGCTCCTTCTCCCAATTTCGCCCCAAACTGCTCGTATGGGGCGACCTCTCGCCCTCTTCACATATTTGCATTTGCAACCCACAAAAGCAGCTGTTGTTTTTTTGGGTTAATTATTACTGAGTGGATTCGCTTCGCTTTCTGGTGGATTATGATGCATAATTGGGGTCACTTTGAGGTGGAACGGGCTGAATTTTTTTGGCAGGTCCAGGGAGGAGGGGGGGAGGGGGGGTCTTGGTGAAAACTAAGTTTTACTTTGGATGTAAAACGCTGATGATCCAAAGTCTCCTTTCTGCGGTTTCTGTGTTTGCGGCGGCGGTGGATGAAGAAAAATGCTGAAGTTGGAATCTCAGTTCTGCTTCGAGCTTCAGAAGCCGGCGCTCAGGACAGGAGGCCGTGCTGGGAACCCTGGGTCAGAGAGTGGCAGAGGTGGAGGGTTTCTCTGCATTCTGTGATTAGAAAACCAATGCACACTGGAGTTTGTACAAGCGTCACAACAAAACCATCAAAGAGACCACTGTCCTTCATGAGTAAGACCCCTCTGGGCTTTGGGGGTCTTTTTTGGGGGGTATTTTTCCCCCTCAAAGATGCCTGTTCATCTCCAGCACAAGCAAGTTCTACTCGCTTTTCACGCTGAAAATCGCCCGGCATTCAGGGAGGAGGAAAGTGGCGAGACATGGAGCTCTCAGTGCCGCTGGTCTCAGCGTGTGTCAGAGAGGAGCAGACTGGGAGGAAAAAGCAGAAGTGAGAAGGATCATTAGATGTTATTCAAGTCTTCAGTCTGTTTCCTCAATTTGCTGCTTCCAAAATAAATCCCGGCACTGACCAGACAGCTCCGACTTTTCAGTAAACCTGAAATGACCCAAACAGAAGCACAGGAGACCACGATTGCCTCCTGGAAAGCTGGGCGGCGGGTTCTGCTCGGGTTCTGCTCGGGTTCTTCGGTTCTCCCCTAACCTGCTGGTCTGTTCTCTCAGTGGAGTGGAGGCGTCCAGTGATCAAGTTCAACTCCAAGGTGGTGACCAGTCCCGAGGTGGTGGTCACACCCGGCACCCCTCTGGACCTGAGGTGCGAGGGCGACGGCCCGGTCAACTGGCAAACCCGGCTGGCCAAGCACAGACGCTACGTCTCCAAGGGCAACGGCAACGTCCGCACGCTGAAGGTGGAGCGTCCCATGGCGGAATTCACCGGGACGTACAAGTGCGTGTACACGACGGGGTCGCAGCACCGTGACCTGACCGCCTCGGTGCACGTGTACGTAAAAGGTGAGATCACATGACCTCTGAGCAACCCTCCAGTGCCCATATGGTAGAAATTAGCAGTTTTTCTATCCATATGGGAATGGATTATGGTCCACAGATGGTCCAGATCTGGCCATGTTTAGCTCATGGAGGTGAAATGCTCCTACAAGTCAAGTCTCATTCTACTTCAAACTGTACCCAAAAGTATTTGTGCTGTTTGTGCCAAAATGCAACCCGGATGGACTACCTGTGGACCTCCTGGCACTTGGATGGATCCTATTTGTGGAATGGTCCATTTCGTCCACTAAATGCTCTTGCTGTACTTCCGTTCCGACCAGATCCGAACCGCGTGTTCTGGACCAGCAGCACGTCCCTGCGAGTCGTCAAAAAGGAAGGTGAGGTCTACATGCTGCCCTGCCTCCTGACCGACCCCGAGGCCACAGACCTGGGCCTCCGCATGGACAACGGCACCACGGTGCCGCCAGAGATGAACTTCACCGTGTACCGGCACCGCGGGATTCTGATCCACAGCCTCCATCCCAGCTTCAACGCCGATTACGTGTGTACAGCCAAGGTCAAAGGTGTGGAGAGAACGTCCAAGGCCTTCTCCATCAACGTCATCCAGAGTGAGTCAGAAACTTCTTTTAACCTCGCTATGTGGAATCGCTTTGTCTAACATGCTGGGGTTTTTTTTGACTCCAGAGCTTCGATTCCCTCCGTATGTCTTCCTGGAGACAGACGAATACGTCCGCATCGTCGGTGAAGAGCTAAAGATTCGCTGCACCACACACAATCCCAACTTCAACTACAACGTCACCTGGAACTACACCACCAAATCAGTCAGTACGAGCCTCTGGGAGCACACGTCCACTTATGGCGGCAACTGTCACCTTTAAGACCTGCTTTTCCCTCTTTGTCCACAGGAGCCAATGATAAAGGGGATGGCTCGCTCCGGAGGGGAAAACCGCCTGAACATCGAGAGCGTCCTGACCATCCCTGCCGTGGATCTGGCCGACACGGGGAACATCACCTGCATGGGCACCAATGAGGCGGGGGTGAACAGCTCCACCACATACCTGCTGGTTGTAGGTGAGCCCTGACACGGCCGATGCGTGACACGTGATCTGTCACACCTCACGTGATCTGATCCGATGCCGCGCGAGGCGTGAAGCTGCTAATGGCAGAGCACAGCAGAGACGGTCACCTCGCCTGGTTGCTGAGACTGTTTATTTCTCTTCTTGTCTGTTTACGTTCTGATGGCCAGAAAAAAATCTCATTGCTTGACAATTCCCAGTTCCTTTTTTAAGACAGTGAGTCAACAATCACTGCAGAGTACCAGCAGTGTCTTATTTGCTGCAGCTAGCAAGCTGGTAATATGTTATTTAGCCAAACTAGCCTAAGCTCATGGCTGGCTCTAACAGTTTCTTATTTACAGTGATAAGCTAGCTGTGTATGTTATTCAGCTAAACCTCCTGTGTCTAATGCAGTGCCTCTCAGAGTGTGGGGTGGGCCCCACTGGGAGGGAACGGAGACGTGACAGGTGGGGCGCGACCTCGCAGCACCTTACGGTCTCAGGAGTTCGGCCAGTGCGGCAAAGTACAACATATTGCAGTACCACCAGCGACCTGTAGGGGCAGGTGGGGGTCGAAAATTCTCCGGTGTTCAAAGTGGAGAATGGCCCTAAAAGTTTGAGAAGCATTGGGCTCATGGCTTTTCCCATCAGTCTCTTGTGTCCTGGTTAGTGAGGTTACCAGACATCCAGGGAAAGGGGACATCACGATAGCCGGGTCGGAAGCGCGAGGGAGCAAGTTGCGTGCAGACAACAGTTATTACGGTGGCCAGTTGCCCTTTAGAGAAGAAGAAGGGCCGTCACAGCCCCAGTTTCTTCATTTCTTCTGGATAACTTTTCATTCATTTTTATCTCCGAGCTTGAAACGTCCCCAGACTTTATTTAAGACATCTGGTCACTTTAGTATTTAGCCAAATTTACTTAAGTTAATTGCTGGTGTCAGCACTGTCTTATTTGCTGTAGCTAAGCTAGCTCAGCTAATGGCTCATTCTAGTGTGGTGTTATGAAGCTGAACCAGTGCTAACCTTATGTGCTTTGTGCACAAATCTTATTCTTGCTTTGTTGTCATTCATATGAACGCGGCATAGTTGCTTTTAGGACGACTGCTTCTTTCAAATTTCCCTCTGATCCGAAACAAATACCAGCAAACCTGACAGCGTGATATGGATGAACTTCAACTTAACTTTTGATTAACTTTCAACGCACAGTTAACAGTCAGACATGATAACATGACCTGATTTCCAAGTGTTTATTGTCATATCACCAGAAGAAAGCTAGTTTCCCTGTACATGAAATTCTTACTTTGCTGCCCACGATGAATGCCGATATTACAAGAGAAATAGAAAAATATGAATAGAAATTAATACGATTTAAACTCCTGATAAAATAGTATTAATAAAAATACCAAATACGAATAAAAGTATGTACAGTGTGTTTTCTGTCACACACAGTGATCAGACGAACGGTAACACCCCCTCCTCCTCCTCCTCCTCCTCCTTCTCCGCAGACAAGCCCTACATCCACCTGCAGCCTCAGCTCTCCCCTAAACTGACCCACAACGGCCACTCGGTGGAGGTGAACGAGGGCGAGGACCTGGAGCTGGCCGTGCTCATCGAGGCGTACCCGCAG
>CAESWR010001145.1:34016-44598 GCA_903171835.1 Mullus surmuletus | reverse complement strand
GCGCCATGTAACTGCTATTTCACGGCAGCAGAATGAGTCTGGAGGGGCGGGGGGCCGCCATGAACGGCTCCCTCTCATCAAACTGCGTCAGCGCCTCGGCCCGCGCCTCGCCTCCTCTGGCTCGCTTCTCGGTGGGACATTTTGGCAAAAACCAAAAACCACCTGGCGAGCTGAGTCCGCCGCCCTTTGTCTCCCCAGCTACGCCATCATGAGGATGTGCTGGAACCTGGAGCCCACCGAGCGGCCCACCTTCAGCAAGGTCAGCCACCTGATCAAGAGGCAGCTGGGGGACGAGCCCGAGCAGGAGCTGGTGAGTTTGTTTGTTTTTAAGACCCCAACTCGGGCAACAACCCGCTGTCAAACCAACACACTGAATTGGATTTTAAAGGGATAGTTTGGATTTTTTGACATGAAGTTGTATGAGATCCTCATTGTCAGTGTCAGCAGTGACTTCTCCCCCCTTCTGTGTCGCAGAAAGTAGTTCCAACATCGCAATCACCCGGCACTATTTTCCCTCTGTTTGTATCATTGCGCGCACCTTTCCATCAGCTGAAGGTGATGTATGTAAACGCTGTGAAACAGCTGATGGAGCAAAAGGCTTTATCCGTGTGACCCCGGCAACTACACGGAACTACTTTCTGCAAGACCGAAACCGCGCCAGAACTCCGCTTACACAATAAAAAAGAGCTGAGGCCGTTTCTTCTGGTCCCGTCACAAAGGCCGAGCTCGCTTCACCAGCCTCATTATGCTTCTCCGCAGCTAATCTACCAGAATGTGCAGCAGCAGGTCGCTGAGGGTCAAGTGTGTGACGAGTCCAAGTCTTGTGACCACGAGGAAGAGGAGCAGCCCCTGATGAAGACCAACAACTACCAGTTCTGCTGAAACCCGCTTCCCCCCCCCCTCCAACCCCCCCCTCCAAGGGACACACCGTTCCTTCACCGAAACCCTCAAAAGCTGAAGTTTCCTCCTCAGGCTCTGTTTTCTTTGTGTGTGTGTCGTCGTGTCGTCGGCTCAGACGGACGAGCAGCTGCAGTCGGTGCATGTGACTCGCTTCTTCCTGGCAGACCATGACTGGGTCCGACGGGCGGCTGCAGACACGAAAAGGAGGAAACGCGCCGGGTCCCTCCCTCCCTACACACACACACACACACAGTGTTCATGGCCCCGCCCCCTTCTCCAGGTGTCCTCCTTCCCAGTTATAAATCCTTCTCTGTGTTTATTCTTGTTGTTTGTTTGGTCTCCCGCCTGCGGAGACCACCGAGCGCACAAAGTCAGGTTTTATTCCCCCAATCACCTTAATTGAACATCTCAACAGCGCATTCTCCTCGGTTCTACACGGCAAATCCAGCGTGGAGGCGGCCAAAGAATGATCACGTCCCCCCCAAACTCCAGTCACAGCTGTATTTCTTGTGACACACTTACAGTAGCTGTCAGTCGGCGGCAGCATGTGATTGTTCCACTTTGATGTAATTAATTATCCGCTGGTGGTCGAGGAGTCGGGAAGTGCAGGGAAATCTCAGCATCTGTCTGGTTTGATTTCTATTCCAGCGGCACATATTTCCAACCTTTCTCCTCCCTGTAGCGTTAGGACATAAGCTTCCCTCGTATGTAGCAGTCAGCATACACTGCCAGCTGTGCGGAGATTTTCTTTTTTTAAACGATATAAGCTGTGAGAAGATCCAGAGGCCTCGGCGTCTCGCAAGTCTCGGCCGCCGGCGAGAAGCCCTTATGTAAATATCTCATGATGTAAATCAAGAATTATCTTTATTTTCGCTGAGTTGATGTAGAGTAGATGTAGTTTGTCAGTATTTCCTATCGTGTTTTTGTTGGGATTTTGTTTGTTTTTTGAGTGCAAACGAGACGAATCAATGCAAAAGCTGAGCGATGAAATCACCGAGCGGCCGCGCTGTCCAATAAAGCTTTGCCATTGAAACACACGCAGGCTCCGGTGTGAAGTTATTGCCCATAAACATCCAATTAAAGCGACCACGAGGCGATTTTCTGAGCTCCTCACTTCCTGTTTTCCCCTGGATGGAGTCCAAGCTGCGTTTCCTCCTGGTGCCTTTCCCACAGTCTCGGCCCGCGTTGCAAAACTCCGAAACGCCTCTGAGGAAGTTTTCTTCCCCTCTGCCGACACGACGGAAAGTCTGAGGTTGTTTCTTTTTGTTCGCGTTCACCTGCTTCTATTTCGAGGGCCTTTTTCTAAAAACAAAACTATAAGGGGGGCAAATGAGGTCTAAAAAGCAGCTAAAAATGTCACTTGTGATGTTGCTCCCCCTCACTGCTGCACCTGACTGGAAAGTGGGCGGGGCTTTCTGCTAACGGGTTAAGCTGGTCACAATCGTTTGGCTTTGTTTCTGCTGGCTGACAAAAAAACCATACAAAAAAAAAACGCTCCATGCAGATAAACATTTTGGATGCATGAATTTCCAACTGCGGATAAATAAATAAATAAATAAATAAAGTGTGTTTTGGCCGGTGGCGGTGTCGGTCTGCACAGAACAGAACACGGCGTAACTAGTTTGTGTGTTTATTATAAAATGGCCTGTCATGCAAAAAATTGAATTTTCAAAAAAATCTGGTTTCCATTAAACTGTAAAAGCTCTGGGAGTCGTTCATGCAAAAATGCGACCTCACACACACACACACACACGCTAACCCAATCATGTCTTTCCAGGACTGTCACGTTAATGTTTGTGTGTCCTCTGAATTATTCCGAAGCCTCCTCATAAATAAATCTGCCGCTTCACACCGGCGAGAAGTCCAGCTCTCTCAGCTTGTGATTTTAATTATCTAGTCAGCGCAGACACACAGCTTTCCTTTTATGTCGCCCGTTTGTCCTCGGCAAACTCCCTCGTTTGGCTTTGAATTATATCATTTCAGCAGACGTGTGACGAGCCGCTTAACGTGTTACTGGGCGGCGGAGTCGACCCGACCGCCGCCGGCCCGAGCCAGACCAGTAAACTCTTCCTTAATCTCCAAATGAGTGAAAATGTGCAAATGTTGGACGGCTCGTTACTAAAATACCAGAGCGGCCGCGCTTCCTTTAACGCACCAAAACGCATTTACACGAGAACACACACAATATATCCCTTTTCGAACCCTAATTGGATTGCCACACTTCACACACACAGGGCGAGTGGATATAAAATCACGACGCACTAGAGGAAAACCCCCGCAATCAAAAGCGCTGTGATGTCTTGATTGAGGGACGACGACAGGAAGCGGCTTTAAAGATTCAAACAATGGATGCGGCAAATTATGAAGATTTTTTGAAGGGGAGCTTGATGGGGGGAAAAACTGCCCTCTTCGCTCCTTCCTTCCCGCCTCCAGAGAAGCGTGTCAATCGATGACATTTCTTTCGGCACCACATGACCCGGCGTGGAAATGATAGTAAGTGCAGTGGGGGCGCGTTTGACGAAGAGAAATGGCTTTGTAGTGTCCGTGTGAGTCACTCGGTTGCCGCCATCGCTGTACAAACACGCTCGCTGTCTGACATCACCGCTCCGGATTTTTTTTAACACGCGGCCGTGTTATTTCTCCTCCTGAATAGAGGAGTGTGTGATGGTGCAGATAGTATAGACAGAATGGGACCTTTCATCTCCTCCTGATTCATCGGCTTATCATCATATGAGCTTTTATTGCCAGGCGTGATTTAAAGAAAAGAGGGGAAAAAAGGATCATGGGAGGATCGTTCACGAGCTTCGGGCCTCGCAAACCTGCAGATGAAGTTGAGGGAAGCGTTTCTGTGTTTTGCGTTTGAGTGCGAAAGACGATTTTATTTGCCAGACTTGGCGGAGGAGGCCAAACATTTAGTCTGAGGGCTCAAAAATAGAGCGAAGAATAGAGTCTATTAATAAGTTCAATGGCTGCGGCTTCTTATTTTCTGCATCGCTAAACTTAGAATCAATCAGCATTACTGAAATAGACTTTCAGAATCATTCGTTTGTTTCTTGACCAAAGTGACGTTAATTTATTAATTTTCCTTCTCTGTTAGCAGTTCACAGTATTGCAGACAGAGCCACGTGGACTCCTGCATGGTGCACCTGCCGCCCAACAAGGTGTCAAACACTTGAAATGAAAAACCACTGTGTGTCGTCTCAGTACGGTGGCCGAGGGCTGCAAACGCACAGCAACCTCAGAAACACTGCAAAAAGTGAAACGCTGCAATTTCTTCAAGAAACATCCTATTGGATCGGGATGTATTTTCTCTCTAATAATTAAGATGTAGATCGGAAATGTGTGTAACTGATATTGAACTGTTTTGTATTACTTAATAAAGTCCGAGTGAAAGAAAGAAGATTGTAGACTGCTGGGCAAGAGGAACTTGTTTTTGTTAATGAAGTTGTTTTGAATGGGGAAAAAAAGATGTAGATCAGTTGTTTTCCTATAATGCTAATGCTTAATGTAGCGAAAATACGTCACGCTGGTGTATTTCGGTTTTGTTTTCGTTAATTCTATGTTTGCAGTGTTTCTGTGTTTGCAGCGTCTCTGTGTTTGCAGCGTCGCCCTCGGCCACCGTCTATCAGGCTTCCACACTCCACACCAGCAGGGGGCGGTGTGGGACTCGGCGACCATCGCATTGTGACAACTTTTACAAACTTTCACACATTTTTAGAGGAAACAAAGGCCACAAAGTTCATCATCATCACATCTGAAAACGCCACGCGCTGCACCCACAGATGCGCCTTTTTAATTATCAAAGGTCCGCCCGCCCAAAAAAAAAAGGCATCGCGTGTCATGTGAGAGGTCAGAGAGCGGAGCAATAAATACATCGATGTTTAAAATACTGGACACATTCGTTCAGTGATCAAACCTGTGATTAAACGCGTAGCTTCCTCGCCGCTCTGCTTCATTATTTGATGGTTAACAGTGTGTGTGTGGTGTTTTTACTCGGGCAGCACCACCTCGTACGCCGTCTCCGTCTCCAGCTCTTGCCTTGCCCCGCCCCCCTCCCCTTCCCCCTCCTCCTCCTCCCTCTCGGTGTTGATCTGAGCCACGCCCAGCCGGTACAGCGCGTCCCTGATGACCACCTCGCCGGGCTGGCACGCCTTCACCACCTGGCTGATCTGCTCGCTCACGATGTCCCTGCTGGACAGGAAGTCCACCAGTCGGTTGTAAAGGTAGTAGTACGCCGTGTTGTTGAAAACGACCGGGCCGTGCCCCCGCCGCCGCCCCGCGGCGCCGCTGTCCTGACTCTTCTCCTCATCCTCCTGCACTTCGTCCTGGTCTTCGTCCTCTCGCTCCCTCTCGGCCAGCAGGCTCACGTAGGCGTCCAGGTCCCTGCAGAGCGCCATGGAGTGGTGCTCGGGCACGGCGGCGGTGGCGGGAGGACTCAGCAGCCAGCACGACAGGGACTTGGTGACAGGGTGACACTGCGGGTCGCTGCCCACCGCCACAGACAGGTCGGCGCTGTACGGCTGCTCCTGCAGCTCGGGGCAGGACACCGGCTGAGGGGAGAGGAGAGACTCTGAGCAGGACCATGACGACAAGAGAGCAGCTGTAGAGTGAGACATCTCTCCTCCGATCTTCGCTCAGAGGGAGTTGTTGCACAATTGCAGCACAAATCAGGAACTTCATAAGAAACAAAACAAAACAAAAAACTTCTAATTTGCTGACCGCAAATAAATGAAACCATAACTGGAAGTAGAAATGTAAAAAATAAAAAGAAACAACAGTAGATTTCTCCATTTTTTTGCGGAAATGGTCTAAAAACAAACAAAGCATTTAGATACAGAGCGTGTTGTCCATCTCAGATTAGTGTCTTAGCATGTAAACCCCAACTGAAAATGGTGAGAGCACCACTGAAGTGACAGTGGTGTGAAATTAAAATCAGGAAGACTTTCCTTCAAAGGCTTGAGAATGTGCGTGTCAGATGTCGTGACAGTGCGTCTAATAGTTAACGCGGCACAAACAGGCCGACAATGACATTCTGTGCACGGACGGACAGAAGAAAAGCCTGTAAAACCGATCGATTCAACATCTGAGTGGACCGAGCGCAAAGGAACAATTAAGCTCAGTCCAGACATGAACAAAGTTCTCTTTTTTTAAACCTCCCTCTGAGTCTAAACACACTCGTCTGCGTCAGCAACTGTGTGCCGGCTCCACCCACCTCGGCCTTCTCAAACGGGTCGGAGAAGCAGCCCTGGTTCCGGCCCCACATCTGCGCCGCTGCCTCTGGGTACTGCATGTCGGCGCACAGCGCCACCTGGCGGGGGCAGTCGCTGACGTAGACAGGCGGCCAGTAGCGCGACGACACCAGCAGGTCCACGTGGTCCCGTGCCGTCTCGCCCCTCACCAGGTACTTGGAGCCGCAGACCACCTGCACACGGGACGCAGGTAAGGCGCCAGTCGCATTAAGTTGATGTTTTTTTTATAATCTGAGACGCATGTTCTGGACAAGTTTCCTGCTGAAATAGGAAGTGCTGGTGCAAGACGACGCTGGGAGGGATCTGATTGGGCGGTCTGAAAAGGAGGCGTGTCCTGGATCGCAACACAGGATTCAAACCATTCCGAATCTCAGCCGCTCCATCTAACTGTGATGAGGAAGCCACGCCCACTGCACAGACTGGCAGCAGGCTACTGGCTGCAGCTGTGTTGGACCTGCTGATGTCATCAGGCATCACAGTTTCTTTTACAGCCAGAAAGCGACACAAGGAGGAGGTTTTGTCGGCCTACGTTCATTTCAGGTACATTTTGTAAATGTCTTCTCTCTGCAGCGGAGACAGCTGATCAGTCATGTGAGTTATGTTTAGTCTGTCAAAATGTATTTATGTTTCAAAAAATTGAAAACAGCCTCAATTGATTGCAGTACTATTTTGTTTTTTACCTTATGGGGGCAAACCTTGGACAGCGTCCCGGCGGTGAGGTGGGGCGGGGGCTGGGCGGCGGTGGGGAGGCCGCTGTGGACCAGCGAGTAGAGCGAGAGCAGAGAGGCCAGCAGCTCGCTCTGACACAGATGGAGACACAAGACATCAGATTCACAAAACACAAACAATATCAGCTCCCAGTGAGAGGGTGGGTGGGTGTAGATCAATGTAGATCAATAGCTCCTCACATGATCGGATTTCCCCCAGCGTTTACACACAACATGCATGCACAATGAGCAGAAAGGCACATGTTATACACACACACACACACACACACACACACACCTTGGCTCCACCCGGGTCGATGCTCTCCCCGCAGCGCTCCAGCATTGTTCTCAGCTCGTCCTCGCTGTGCTCGTCAATCTTGTCCAGTCTCAGCTGACCGTCATGGATGAGGCGCACCAAGACTGAAGGATCTCCTGAAACACACACGCACATACACAGACACGCACACACACACACTTTAAGTATCCACCTATGTGGCTACAACCAAACTATTTGCAATAAAAAAGTTATCAAAGGCTAAAGGTTGGCTAACATAGTTTGAGGCTGGCGTGACATCAGCAGAGTTCCACCACCCTAATCTGCCCAGAACATCACATTTCAACTATATGTGCCGTGGAGATAACACGGAGAACGAGGGAATTCAGCCCCCTTATTTCTTACTTCAAGTGAAAACACTTCCCGCCACCCGGGCCGTGATAATGCGTTTACGAGCCTTTATATAACTCTTCCCAAATGTCATCAATCATGTGTGACCACTTAGAATAAACAAGGTTTGTCAAGTCGGACACGTCACTGACAGGCTGGAGTCCCCTAATGTTCAGCACTGCAGACGCCGCCATCTTGGTCAGGGCCCGCCTGTCACGCAAACCCAAGAATATCTTAATTTGAAATTTAAAAAAAGTAAAGGAATCATTAAAATACACGCAGTTTGGGATGCAGCGAATTGATGAGTTACAAATATCTGCAAACAGCCGATATCTGACACCGAAACACACACAGCTTGTTTGCTTCATTAATGTGACAGAAGAGAAGGTTTTCAGAAAGTGTGTGATGGCTTTAAAACATTCATTGCTGTCACATATTTTTTTCCCCACTTTAAATGGAAAAAAACATCCACAGGAACTCTTAAGGGTTAAATCACTTGTCACCTTATTGAGCTGCTGCATCCCAGAATGCACTGCAGGCCCATAAAGCGGATGCTGCGCTGATGTTGTCTCAGTGGCATTGTGGGTACCTGAGGGCTGCGGTGTGTGTGCATGGGCCTTGTCCTTCTCCGTGTTGATGACGGCGGCGCTCCTCATCAGCGGCGGGATGAAGGGCGCGATGATGGAGGCGTCCACGCGCGTGATGGGGATGTCTGCGGGGAAGGCGGCCTGTTCCAGCGCCTCGCTCTCCATGGTCAGCCAGAAGTCGTCCACGTGCACCTCGTCCGGCACCGACAACTCGGGCCAGGTGAACTGCAGGGGTCACAGAAGGAGGTATCAGTCTCTCTCACAAACACACACACATGCACACACACACACACACACACACACATACATAACACACACTCACCTCCACGCTCTTCAGCTCCAGCACGTTGTCGCTGTGCCGCCGTGCGGCCTCCAGCTTGGGGGCGACGCCGCAGATGCCGCAGATCATGTCGTTGTAGTCTCGCACCGTCAGACACTCGAAGGCCCAGTATCCGCTCAAGAGCAGCTCCTGGATCTGCGACGCCTCCTCGGGACTCAGAGAGTGGACTGGTGAGACACAGGAGAGGCGCGGCGGTGAGGGGGGGGTGGGGCTGCCACACGCCGTGGCGCCCTGTGCGGTGTATGTTAGTTACCAGGGTGGTTGGGGACGTGGTCCAGCAGGGTCCTGGCCACCTGAGCAGGCGCGTGGCCCAGTCTGATGCTGCCTCTGATCTTCAGGAACAGGTCGATACTGACCAGCAGTCTGTTCCCGATGTTGAACAAACCTGCCGGGAGAAACAAAGTTGACGTCAAAGTCTGCAAATTATTCTCATTATTTTGTCTGGCTGTTGAAAAATCGGTAGAAATGCTTTATTTTGAAAAATAGATTTGTTTTTCAATGTCTCTGCGTTTATTGGATTTTCAAAACAATAGTGTAATTATCTCTAGTTGTGTTTTTATTATTTTGTCACAAATAAAATATTTTCTTCATACTAATCACGATACGATTTCCTCTCTAAAACATGCTATTGAACACATCATTTGAGCTTTTATTTTATGACTTTGCTGACAAATACAAGAGTACACAGCTTATAGATATTATACACCATCTCGATTGTATTAGATGAAACTTTTGGGTGATGATTTGGGTTGGAAATGCAAAAAAGAAACTGGAACTTTCCTTCACTGTACATGTATCTTTATGAACACAGATTCTAAATACTTGAAGTAAGTGGCTCAGAAATCTCCTCAAATCCAGTGCTCTGCTTCCAGGGGGATAAATCACAGCGACCCAATACAACCACATGTAACTACTCTGTTATTTGGGTGGATACAACAACAGCTTGTTGAGTCATTTTAAAACATTGTTAGGCACCAGAAATTCCACGGGTGAAAGAATCAATAATATGTGCAATGACTGAAACAGCATCCTATGAATGTATGCTTAGCAGATTAAGTGATGATGATGGGGGGGTGGCAATGAGGGGCGGGGGCGGGGGGGGGGGGGGGGGGGGGGGGGGGGGGTCTATTTCATTTCTATTTTATTGCAGGTTCGCATTTATGGATGTTTGGATACATGTGCGGGTGTACTTATATACAGATATGTGTATATGATGATATTATTCTGCATCCACTTTCTTCTTCTTTTCATCCTCTTTTTTTTTTAAAGTCACAAAAATATGTAGAGTCTCTCGACAGAGTTACTTAATAGTGCACTACCTGTTCCTGTGTGGAGAAACATGTTAATTTTGCCATGTACCAAGCCTTTGGAAAGACCAATAAAGACAATACACAGCTTTAATCAGAATGGAACAGGTACGCTGCGAACAAACATGTCAACATTATCTTTCAAAAAGCCAAAGAGAGGAGAGAAGTGACGACTGTTGGACTGGAAGACTAAGCTCTGTACAAAGGAAACATCCTCTTGGCACAGCTGAGCGTTCAGAGTACTCACGTCTCTGAGCCAAAAGATTTCAGAAACTCTCTTCCAAACATGTGAAATGATCTGAAAACAAGTTCCCAGCAAGAGAGGCGGAGCGGGAGCAGCAGGCAGAAAACGTGTGACGAATCAACACCGCAAAAAAAGGGGTCATGCTCCCGCCAGTGGTGCGCACACACACACAAATACACACACGCACACACACACAAATACACACACGCACACACACACACACACACAAACACACTCTCACAAACACTCACAAACACACACACACACCAACACACACACTGTTGCTGTGGCGCCCCCCTCTGGCTGGGCTTAATTGTAGGTCAAATCTGATCTCACTCACACACGCACTCACGCACGCACGCACATGCACTCAAAACTGTCCCTCAATTCAATTGCATGAATAATATAGGTATATTTTTAATAACAGAAAAACCTTTAAAATATTTTTCACAAAAAAATATATATTTCCATACGCCTGATATTTGACGCGATTTCTCTCATTGTTTACTCAACTTTACACATCATGTATGTGTGTGATGTTCGGGGGGAAAGCAAAGTGTGTTTTGATTCGTTTCATTGCAACT
>CAESWR010001144.1:1701-21930 GCA_903171835.1 Mullus surmuletus | reverse complement strand
AGAGGTGGGTAGAGTAGCTAAAAATTGTACTCAAGTAAAAGTACTGTTATTTCAGAATAATATTACTCAAGTAAAAGTAAAAAGTTGCCATCCAAATAATTACTTGAGGAAGAGTAAAAAAGTACTTGGTGAAAAAACTACTCAAGCAGTGAGTAACTGTTGAGTAACATCTTATTTATTTGTTAATGAGCATTCAATCAGACAAACATATCACAGAATAGACTCATGTAACCTAAAGGCGGGTACACACTACAGGATAATCAGGCCCATATTTGTCCCCATTTCCCCCTTACGATCAAAGCCAGCAAAGACCCTTTTATCTGATGTTTGCAAAGGACATGGTGTCTGATCTTCCTGTGGTGTGGGGTGTGTTAAGAGTGATTTTGTCCGGTCAGATCCGCTCGGAAGGCGTGGAAGGTGATGATGAACATGTTTAATATTCGCGACTAGAAATCCTGTGGTGTGTGGGGCGTCTGCAGACAGTCAGCAGGAGTTAAACTGGAACGCGCCTATTGAGTATGGTCATGTGATGATGAGACTGCACGGCGAGGGCTACGTTTCATTGGTTAAACAGTCACGCGATAGATCTTTGAGCGCAACTTGATAGCTTAAAGCTTTATCATCTGATAAAAGTAATGAGCTCAGTATATCATAATGTAGCGAAGTAAGAGTACTGTTTCTTCCTCATAAATCTACTCAAGTAAAAGTAAAAAGTATAGTGATTTAAAACCACTCCTAGAAGTATTTTTTTTCAAAAACGTACTCAAGTAAATGTAACGGACTAAATGTAACTCGTTACTACCCACCTCTGGATAAAAACTACTAGAATAACTGTGGATTATTTGTGATCATAATAATAATGATCATAACACATTTTATTCATAATGCCCTTTTAATCCAAGGATGAACATGGAGAAATACGTTTCTGGTTAAAGCCTGACTGACAGGCTGACCTGCGAGGACCCCACCCAAAAACTGGATACATCCAAAACAGCTACTCAGTAATATTACTAACTAGATTTTTGATTTTGATTTTTCAGTCACTCTGAAGAAGAAAAATGGCTTTCATCACACGATCTTATCAACAAATCACTCCGATGGAAACACATTTGATAATTCAAAGTATATTCACCAATAACCTCAGGAGACTGAAAACACTATTGAGGGAGAATGAGATCAATAAAAATTACCCGTGCAAGGAGGCCAATGATAACATCACCCCACTGATAGCCTCTATCATTGGTCACAAGGAGGATATTTGTTCTTATCTTCTTCGTCAAGGTGCAAACCCAAATCAGGTATCCGATTGTGGGTGGACACCTTTGCATTATGTTTCAACATCCAAAGCTCCAATTGATTTTGTGAGGCTTCTGCTTCACGAAAAAGCTCATCCAGATGGACAGAGTCCCACCACACTTCTGCCATTGGGGCCATCACCGATTATGTCACCACTGCAATTAGCTGTCATCTGTAACAGGGAAGATGTCATGGAAAAGCTCATCTCTGCTGGTGCATGGGTAGCTATGTTTTCTGTTGTTGATCCCGAGTACAAGAGTCGCTCTGAAAAAATGTGCCAGATGATTCATGGCCTTGCATCCAAAGGACACCAACTGTGCTCCAAAATCCAACATTTTTTGGACATGGAGATTGCTGTGAAAGAGAAACCACCGGAGGAAGTGTTCAAACTCTTTGATGCTCACATGCTGCTTGAGAATCCTCAAATCCATTTGGTCATGATTGAGTTCCTCTTTGCTGTGGTAAGCTTTGCAGAAAAAGAAAAATACAAGCATCTAAGTATGAAATGGTTGAAGGAAACTGGAAATATGTGCCACTACATCACAGATGCAGCACGCCGACTGCCCAATATTTCAAAAACGCATGTAAACATGGCAATTGGTACTTTGCATGCAGTTTTCTGCACAACAGAAGAAATATCAGATGACCAAACCCTGGCAATTATCCCCAAACTCCAGCTTTGCTGCAAGAACAGACCCGACCTAGAGAATGCTGTTCTACAAGGACTGTACATGATAACCCAGAAGACAAAAGCAGCTCAGGGCTGGGATCCCGACTTCATTCAGGAGTTCTTCACATTCATTTCTCCTTTCATTGAGGAGCAGCATTCAGATGATGTCAGAGTCTACACATATGGCGTCTTTGCTAACCTGCTTTCAGCTGAAAAGGCTACAAGCATCTTGACGTCAGAGGGGATAACTTCAGTGCCAGATGACATTCTTACACATGCAGGAATGAAAATGGATGAGAAGCTGAAAGAAGCTCTCAGAAGATTCAACAATCATTTCAGTGAACCGAAGCAAGAGGGTAAAGCGTGCATGATATCAGATACATGCAAGAAGAAGAAAAAGAAGAAAAAGAAGCCCAAATCTGGAAAGAACAAGAATCCAAATGATGTTTGCACGAGTGCAACAAGTGTTGCACTTCCTGTTGAAGAATCAGCCTCAAACGTTCAACCAACTAGCATCAGCACACCTAAACTACAGACATCACGCAGATGGAAGCAAATCAGTGAGAGGTGGAAGGACAAGTTAGACAAGCTTGTTCAAGCTGATGAACATGAAATCACCAGAATTGGGAGCGTCATGTATGTGAATGATGCAGAGTTCTGCATCGCAAAGGGAAGTGATGGGACTGAGGTCTTCTTGGGGCTGAGTAATAACGGCACTGAAGTAGCTGTAAAGAGAATGTCAAAAAGCAACTATCGAACTCTGAAGAATGAAGAAGGAATTCTTCGACTTCCAAAGCTTGAGCATCCATCCATCGTGAGATATGTTGATGATGCGGAGGATAAGAACTTTGGATACCTTTGTCTCCAACTCTGTGAATATACCCTGGAAGAACAACTCCCAGAAGTTGGAGAGTTGCAGTTAAAGAAAGCCTGGGTCTCCCAACTCCTCAACAGTTTGGAGGTGCTCCATGTTCAGAGTCCTCAAATCCTTCACCGGGATCTCAAACCACAGAATGTTTTGATTGGTAAGATGAGTTCAGAATCATCAGAGAACAGAATCATCTGTGGTGGAACTGACCAAATTATGCCTGATTTTGTTTCCTTTTGATTTGTCCTGCAGATGTTCAGAGGAAAGTGAGATTATCTGATTTTGGCATCAGCAGAAAACTACCAAAAGGCCAAACAACTTTGCGAACAAACTCTGCTGGAACAAGATGCTGGATGGCCAAGGAGACTTTGGGAGAGGAAGAAGCTGCGAAAATCCCCTACAAGTCAAGCACTGACATACAGGTCAGTTTCTCTGCTTTACAAACGTTTACAAAGTTTCCACAATCAATGAGGCATTGTGTCAATTCTAGGTAGCAGGAATGCTGGTGTACTACATCCTCTCTGGAGGACACCATCCATTTGGGAAGTCCTTCAAATGTGAGGCTAATATATACGATGGGAAGTTCTCCTTGGACCGTGTTCAGGACGTCGTAGCAAAGGATCTGATTGAGGAGATGCTTCACATGGAACCACAGAAACGACCGAAAGTGGAAGAATGCTTGAGTCACCCTTTCTTCTGGGACAGTGAAAGGTGAGGACGAAAGGATGAACAATGATAATAATAATAATGCACTTTATTTATAAGTGCCTTTCAAGAACACTGAAACTTTATAGAGTGAAAAGTGTCATTTCTAAAAAAAAAAAAAAAAGACAATGTTGCTCTGATGGCTGAGTTAAATTAGTTTAGGTTTTACTCACTGTGAAACTCACGCAGCCTAAATCACACCATGTTTTTCAGGAGACTGGAATACTTGACAAAGATTAGTAACAGAGAGGAGGTAAAAAACTATCAAAATGCAGATGAGGAGAGGATTTCTTCCATGGGAAGATATGCTGGGGAAAGAGCCTTCCAAGAGTGGAAAAAAAAGGTAACTCCTACAAACAGTAACAACAGTAATATTCACGTTCATTCATCTTTCTGATATTTTTGGTCTTGCAGTTCCCAGAAGATTTGGTTAAGAGGATGGATGGCAGGAGGAATGCCTACCCTGAACACATATGTGGACTACTACGCTTCATACGGAACATGAATGTGCACAGGTATGTGAAATTACATTTAAACTGATGCAGGACTTTTGTTTTACCTATGAAGTCACCAGTGATCTGAGGACCAGTCTACTTCCTTTGGCCATGTCTGTCAGAGGTTTCTAATCGAAAATTCATTGTTTCTCATTTGTAGGGCCGAAGATACTGCCGGACTTGATGTCTTTGCGCTCTTTCCTGACCTCTTTGGAAGTGTTTACAAGTTTGCCAAAACCAAGGGATGGAATTCAGAGACTCCTCTGAGAGAAATGTTCCAAAGAGTAGAAGTCAGCGACAGCAGATCTCCAAGTGCAGACCTGGAGGAGCATCTGCATGTGTCAGTCGAAGAGTCTAAGGTGGTTTAGAGGTCTGTACTCCAAGTACATTTACAATATAAGCAGATCAAGACACCCATTTTATGATACCAAAAGTTATGCTATCTGGAACTGGGTCTGATCAACCCTGGTCTGGTTGCCTGGGCGAGGGTGTCTGATGTTGAAAGACCTGAAACACCCAATGACACCAGGTCCACATCACTGAAGATGTGTCCCAGCATATCTGTAAGATATATCTTACACTTCATGCACTATCAATGTGTCTGGGTTTTATTTTTTATTTCATTTTTTTTTTTTAAATACTCTGATGGAATATGCAAGCTTTGCAACATGCAGATTGTTTTTCTATGATTTTGTTTAAAGCCTAGAGAATGCTAAGTTGAATCAGTTCAGTCAAAGTAGATGTGATCATTGATATTGGAAAATGACAATAAGTGTGTCACGTGAGATGAGTGGGCCCTTAAAATGCACTTAGTACAAACTTACAAACTGCTGCATACAATCTTGGTTATATGGTAGATAATCATTCTCACAACAGAAACATGACTTCAACTTTGTCAACTCATTCTCCTACTTTTGTTAACATCTGTCTCTCAGGGCATTTCAATCTTCTATTGACAATTAAATAACTGAGGACAAAACATTGGTGTGGTTCTCTTGACACACCTTCAGGGTGCCAATGAAACAACTCCCGCAAATCAGACCAAGATGGTCCAGATGTCCATTTGCAGCATGTTCTTCTCTTTTAGCGGTGGATCTGCTCCTGTAAACAAACCAGCAGACATTTGTGAAATTCACCTGCAGTGCGGGGTCCAGACTGAATTACTCCTCATACTGACCATCAATAAACTTTCAAAGCAATGTATCTGTGCATGAGGGGGGCAAATAAAAAATTAAATATTCTACAGAAAAGAATTGAGTGTTAATGGTTGAAATTCATCATAATGCATAATAATGATGAAATAAAAATCAATGTACCAAAGGCACATAGATAAATGTTTCATCATGTGAGAGCTGGACCTTACTTTAACGGGCAAACCTGTGCATCATAAAAAAGACATTCTACTGCCATCTAGTGGGGGAAAATTATATTTAAAAATGGCAACATTAACAGCTGGTTTGTTCCCCAGAAAAGCTGGGTCAGTCATAATTAAAAATACATTCACCACAAATATTAACATATGTACATAAAAAACAAATATGATTAACCCAGAATCGTTACAAACATAAAATGGCGTCAAACACCACCCGCGCGTTACCCACCGGAGGAACCCCAGAGCCCAACGGCCATGCTAAACTCATCACTCACCTCAAGGAGGAGATCCACCGACTCTCAGCCGGACTGAAAACCAAATCCCAACTCCTGTCTTCCTGCATAGACATCACTCAAGAACAGTCCCTCCACATCGCCTCACTCAAGGCGGCCCCCCAGGATACAATCCCCTGGGACCCGACCAGCCCGCAGCCCACTTCCAGCTCCACACCCAGCAAACCTCCTCCCTGGTCCGAGGTCCTGGTCCGCGGCCGGGCAAAGGCCGCCAACAACGACCCACTTCCAGCTCCACACCCAGCAAACCTCCTCCCTGGTCTGAGGTCCGAGGTCCTGGTCCGCGGCCAGGCAAAGGCCGCCAACAACGCCTCCGATGCCCACCTGGCACCTCTCCAACCACTTCGAGACCCTGGCGCCTCTTCCCAGAGCCCCGACCACCTCTCCCGGCCGGTCAGACCGGCCTCCTCACCAACAGCTGCCGGAGCCCCAGAGGCTCCAACTCGGCCGCCCGGCGGAGAACCCGTCAGCTGGGGCCTCCGCCGCCTGCCAGCCAGCGGATCGGACGGCCTGTGCTCCCCTGGTGTCGACCAGCTCCCTTCATGTATTGCTTGGCTTCATTTTCAAAAATAAGAAAAGGCGGTTTTTGATCAGTATATCGACATTTATGAACGTGCCACTTGGCTAATTGTGTAATAAGATTGATGATGTAGTGTTGTTTTTCTTTAGAAGATGGAATGTTAGTGAAGCCAAACAACACATGTTCAAAGCACAGGGAAAAAAAGAGGCTCAATGGAAAAACAAATCAGGTTACAAATATCTTCCCATCATTTGGTTGAGAAAGAGCAAGACCAAAACAAATGAAAAATGTCTTCAGGGTGTCCTACACAGAAAGAGCAGTTTAAATCTATATCTTTTTTTTTTAAACCGTTGTCACTGCGGTTTGGCGCCAATTATTCACTAGTCAAGTTTCTGGCCGACAGTCGTCCAACGTTCCGGCTACGTCAGCTCGGCTCGCGTGTCGCAGCTCGTAGTAGCGAGGAGGCCACGTGACGCACCTACGGACCTGCCAAAGGTTTCACACACAATAATAAAGCAGACAAAAGTTCGAGGATAAAATTTAGAGAAGACTGGACTTACCATTTTTTTAAGAGACAAACTTGTTTTCTGGTCATGTCCATCGCATTCCGTCCGTCAAATCAGTTGGACCAATCACGACGCAGTATGTGTGACAGACAGCGCTCTTGTCCAATCAAATGAGGCCATGCTGACTTGCTGACCACGGAGCTTCCGCGGTTCACGTCTCTCTTCCGAGCGCGGTAAGTGCATAAAGATTAAAAAATTAAATTAAATTATATTAAAAATTAATTAAATAAAAAAGTGTGCACTTTTGCCGTCGAGAAATTGAAACAGATTTTTTTTTTCAAATGTGTGGTGTTGAAATGTTACATTAGATGTTCAATTACATTGCATTACATTACATTATGTGTGTTTACATACATACATGTTTTCATCTTGTGAGTAGCAGTACTACTACTACTGAAAGCAGTTGTAGCAGCACTAGGAAGCATTTTGGAAAAAGTTGAAAAGTTGCCGTGAATTTTGTTTCTAGGTGCGTCCAGTAGAGGTTTTGCAGTCAGTTCTAGAAGAAGGCTACTGGAGGAGATGGGAATCAGGAGGTGGGATGCAGAGTTCTGAAGGTTGCAAAGGGAAGTGATGGGACTGAGGTCTTCCTTGGGCTGAGAGATGACGGCACTTAAGTAGCTGTAAAGAGAATGTCAAGAGGCAACATTGAAATTCTGAGGATTGAAGAAGGAATTCTTCGACTTACAAAGTTTGGTCACTCAACCATCGTGAGATATGTTGATGCTGCCACAAAACCTGTCAATTCTGAACTCATTTTACCAATCAAAACATGCTGTGGTTTGAGATCCCGGTGAGGGATGCGATGACTGTGAACATGAAGCACCTCCGAACTGATGAGGAGTTGGGAAACCAAGGCTTTCTTTAACTGCACCTCTCCAACTTTTGAGAGTTGTTCGTCCACTGGAATACCCAAGCTTTACAACATGCAGATTGCTTTCTGTGATTTTGTTTTATGTTTGACCATTGACCACATGAATGGCATATGATATTGGCAGTTAGTGTGTTGTGTGAAAGAAAAAATTGACTTAAGTGTGTAGGATATTGGTTGTTTAGCAGATTAATTCTCACCGACTTCAACATTTTCAATTCATTTCCCTACTTCCTTTAACATCAGTCTTCAAAGTAAATATATTTCGCAAGGAGAAATACATAAAAATTCCCCCTGACACACCTTCAGGGTGTGTTCGTATGCTAGTAAGATTAGGTCGAGCAGAAACAGCAAAAACAGGTCCAGCAACTTCCACTCGTGGAACATTAAATGTAACGAGGCAGATCAGGAGACACACAAAGTATTTCAGTGATGGAAGTAAAAGCACAGAATACAGAACTTTGAGACAGTGCTTCAATTTGGTAAGTTACTTTTCTCTGTCTGTCTACAACCTATTCCTTGTTGAGACATTAATTGAATGTGAGCCTGTATGAGGAAGTTCAAAGCCTTATGACCGTTGATTCACCAAAAAATAACTATTGAAGTGCACTTTGATTCAGCCAACAAACTTTGAAACAAAATATAACCCTAAATGTGGTGAGTGAGAACAATTTTATTGCTATTTCTGAGTGTGTATGTGTGCGTGTGAAAAAATGTATCAATTTTCTTTGTCTATAATTTAGTGTGACTGTTTAAAAACACGTCGATAAAGAAGTAGTGGTGTAGCAGCCATTTACTGCCTTGTGGTTTTTTTTCTTTTCGTGTCACTACAGGTAGTACTCAACTTAAACCAATTCATTTAATCTTCTTTACCACTTGTCTTAAGTATGTTATGTAGCAAAACTCCCCTAAATTCCATTAGTACTTTGCTTTTAAAGGAATACAGGGCAACATTTTTATAAACAGCACCAGTGTGCAACATGTTTGAACATGTGAGCATATTATTTTCAACCCATCATGCTGCCAGAGGCCTTACTAAACAAAAATATTAAATCTGTCCAAACACATACAAGTTAATCATGTACGTTTTCTATCAGATAAAAACTTGTTATTATTGCAGTGAGTATGACACATTTGACATGAGTCCATCTTGAATATAGTAGAATAACTATGGATTATTTATGATAATAATAATCATAATACCCTTTTCATCCGAGAATTCCAGAGGTGTAATTTTGGGTCATTCCAACCGCAAACATGGAGAAATACGTGTCTGGTTAAAGCCTGACTGACACGCTGACCTGGGAGGACCCCACCCATAAACTGTATATATCCAAAACAGCTATTCATTGATACAGATATTGCTAACTAGATTTTCGATTTTTGATTTTTCAGTCACTCTGAAGAAGAAAAATGGATTTCATCACACCATTTTATCAACAACCCGCTCCTAAGGAAACACATTTGATAATTCAAAGTATATTCACCAATAACCTCAGGGAACTGAAAACACTATTGAGGAAGAATGAGATCAATCAAAATTACCCATGCAAGGAGGTCGATGAAAACATCACCCCACTGATAGCCTCTATCATTGATCACAAGGAGGATATTTGTTCTTATCTTCTTCGTCAAGGTGCAAACCCAAATCAGGTATCCCATCGTGGGTGGACACCTTTGCATTATGTTTCATCATTCAAAGCTCCAATTGCTTTTGTGAGGCTTCTGCTTCAAGAAAAAGCTCATCCAGATGGACAGGATCCCACCAAACTTCTGCTACCGGGGCTATCACCGATTGAATCACCACTGCAATTAGCTATCATCTGTGACAGGCAAGATGTCGTGGAAGAGCTCATCTCTGCTGGTGCATGGGTAGCTATGTTTTCTACTGCTGATCCTGAGTACAAGAGTCGCTCTGAAAAAATGTGCCAGATGATTCATGGCCTTGCATCCAAAGGACACAAATTGTGCTCCAAAATCCAACATTTTTTGGACAAGGATATTGCTGTGAAAGACAAATCACCAGAGGAAGTGTTCAAACTCTTTGATTCTCACATGCTGCTTGAGGATCCTCAAGTCCATTTGGTCATGATTGAGTTCCTCTTTACTTTACCTCCTGGGACAAGATTAGCAGAAAAAGAAAAATACAGGCATCTAAGTATGAAATGGTTGAAGGAAACTGGAAATATGTCCCACTACATCACAGATGCAGCACGCCGACTGCCAAATATTTCAAAACTGTATGTAATGAATGCAATTGATACCTTACATGCAGTTTTCTGCACAGCTGAAGAAATATCAGATGAGCAAGCCCTGGCAATTATCCCCAAACTCCAGGAACAGCTTTTCTCAAAGAACACATCCGACATAGGGAATGCTGTTCTACGAGCACTGTACGTGATAACCCAGAAGACAAAAGCAGCTCAGGGCTGGAATCCCAACTTCATTAAGGTATTCTTCACATCCATTTCTCCTTTCATCAAAGACGAGCATTCCTCTGATGTAAGAGTCTACACATATGGTATCTTTGCAAACCTGCTTTCAGCTGAAAAGGCTACAAGCATCTTGACGTCAGAGGGGATAACTTCAGTGCCAGATGATATTCTCACATATGCAGGGATGAAAATGGATGAGAAGCTGAAAGAAGCTCTCAGAAGATTCAACAATCATTTCAGTGAACCACAGCAAGAGGGAGAAGCGTGCATGATGTCAGATACATGCAAGAAGAAGAAAAAGAAGCCCAAATCTGGAAAGAGCAAGAATACAAATGATGTTTGCATGAGTGCAACAAGTCTTGCACTTCCGGTTGAAGAATCATCCTCAAACGTTCAGCCAACTAGCTTCAGCACACCTAAACTACAGACATCACGCAGATGGCAGCAAATCAGTGAGAGGTGGAAGGACAAGTTAGACAAGCTTGTTCAAGCTGATGAACATGAAATCACCAGAATTGGGAGCCTCATGTATGTGAATGATGCAGAGTTCCACATCGCACAGGGAAGTGATGGGACTGAGGTCTTCTTGGGGCTGAGAGACGACGGCACTGAAGTAGCTGTAAAGAGAATGTCAAAAAGCAACTATCAAACACTGAAGAATGAAGAAGGAATTCTTCGACTTCCAAAGCTTGATCATCCATCCATCGTGAGATATGTTGATGATGCGGAGGATAACAACTTTGGATACCTCTGTCTCCAACTCTGTGAATATACCCTGGAAGAACAACTCCCAAAAGTTGGAGAGTTGCCGTTAAAGAAAGCCTGGGTCTCCCAACTCCTCAACAGTTTGAAGGTGCTCCATATTCAGAGTCCTCAAATCCTTCACCGGGATCTCAAACCACAGAATGTTTTGATTGGTAAGATGAGTTCAGAATTCTGAAAGAAAAGAATCATCTGTGGTTGAACTGACCAATATCATGCCTGATTTTGTTTCCTTGTGATTTGTCCTGTAGATGTTCAGGGGAAAGTGAGATTATCTGATTTTGGCATCAGCAGGCAACTACCAAACAGCCAAACAACTTTGCGAACAAACTGTGCTGGAACAAGATGCTGGATGGCCAAGGAGACGTTGGGAGAGGAAGAAGCTGTGAAAATCCCCTACAAATCAAGCACTGACATACAGGTCAGTTTCTCTGCTTTACAAACGTTTACAAAGTTTCCACAATCAGTGAGGCATTGTGTCAATTCTAGGTAGCAGGAATGCTGGTGTACTACATCCTCTCTGGAGGACACCATCCATTTGGGAAGTCCTTCACATGCAAGTATAATATTTACATTGGGAAGTTCTCCTTGGACCGTGTTCAGGACGTCGTAGCAAAGGATCTGATTGAGGAGATGCTGCACATGGAGCCTAAGAAACGACCGAAAGTGGAAGAATGCTTGAGTCACCCTTTCTTCTGGAACAATGCAAGGTGAGGACGAAAGGGTGAACAATAATGACAATAATAATAATAATAATGCATTTTATTTATAAGCACCTTTCAAGAACATAAAGACACTTTACAGAATGAAAAGTGTCCTTTTTTTTTTTTTTTTTTATATTGTCTGGCTCATTGTCTTTTGGATGACTGGTCGGTGTAGCATCCCTGTACACATGACTATATTTGAACCAAATCAGCTTCTAGGGAAACAATGTTGCCATGATGGCTGAGTTAGATTAGTTTAGGTTTTACTCACTGTGAAACACGCAGCCTAAATCACACCATGTTTTTCAGGAGACTGGAATACTTGAAAAAGATTAGTAACAGAGAGGAGGTAAAAAACTATCAAAATGCAGATGAGGAGAGGATTTCTTCCATGGGAAGATATGCTGGGGAAAGAGCCTTCCAAGAATGGAAAAAAAAGGTAACTCCTACAAACAGTAACAACAGTAATATTCAAGTTCTTTCATTCATCTTTCTGTGATATTTTTGGTCTTGCAGTTCCCAGAAGATTTGGTTAAGAGGATGGATGGTAGGAGGAATGCCTACCCTGAGCACATATGTGGACTACTACGCTTCATACGGAACATGAACGACCACTGGTATGTGAAATTACATTTAAACTGATGCAGGACTTTTGTTTTACCTATGAAGTCACCAGTGATTTGAGGACCAGTCTACTTCCTTTGGCCATGTCTGCCAGAGATTTCTAATCAAAAATTCATTGTTTCTCATTTGTAGGGCCGAATATACTGCCGGACTCGATGTCTTCGCGCTCTTTCCTGACCTCTTTGGAAGTGTTTACAAGTTTGCCAAAACCAAGGGGTGGAATTCAGAGACTCCTCTGAGAGAGATGTTCCAAAGAGTAGAAGTCAGCGACAGCAGATCTCTAAGTGCAGACCTGGAGGAGCATCTGTATGTGTCAGTCGAAGAGTCTAAGGTTGTTTAGAGATCTGTACTCCAAGTACATTTACAATATAAGTCGATCAAGACACCCATTTTATAAAACCAAAAGTTATGCTATCTGGAATTGGGTCTGATCAACCCTGGTCTGGTTGCCTGGGCAACGGTGTCTGATGTTGAAAGATCTGAAACACCCAATGACACCAGTTCCACATCACTGAAGATGTGTCCCAGCATATCTGTAAGATATATCTTTCTTTTTTTTTTTCAATCATTGTTGTTTTAAGCCTAGAGAATGCTAAGTTGAATCAGTTCAGTCAAAGTAGATGTGATAGGTGATATTGGAAATGACAATAAGTGTGTCACGTGAGATGAGTGGGCCCTTAAAATGCACTTAGTACAAACTTACAAACTGCTGCATACAATCTTGGTTATATGGTTGATAATCATTCTCACAACAGAAACATGACTTCAACTTTGTCAGTTCATTCTCCTACTTTTGTTAACATCTGTCTTTAAGGGCATATCAATCTTCTATTAACAATCACACATCTGAGGACAAAACATTGGTGTGGTTCTCTTGACACACCTTCAGGGTGTGTTGCTTTGCTCGTAAAATTAGAGCAGCAACAGAAACAAAATATGTTCAGGAACTTCAACGAAAGTGAAAGTATGTCAGTGACAGAATTAATGCATCCACTTGTTTCCTGAGAGGAGTCAAGAGGTAACTTTTTTTTTTATGAAGTGGGCCAAGGATCTTTCCAATTTGTAGTATGCTTGGTATACTTGAGGTGAAAATAGATTTTTACAACTTCACCTCAACCTCCTTCTTGTCGTGCCAATGAAACAACTCCTGCAAATCAGACCAAGATGGTCCAGATGTCCATTTGTGGCATGTTCTTCTCTTTTTGCGGTGGATCTGCTCCTGTAAACAAACCAGCAAACATTTGTGAAATTCACCTGCAGTGAGGAGTCCAGACTGAATTACTCCTCTGACCACTGACCATCAATAAACTTCAAATCAATGTATCTGTGCATGAGGGGGGCAAATAAAAAATCAAATATTCTACAGAAAAGAATTGAGTGTTAATGGTTGAACTGTCTACCACTAAAATCATCATAATGCATAATAATGATGAAAATAAAAATCAATATACCAAAGGCACATAAATAAATGTTTCATCATGTGAGAGCTGGACCTTACTTTAACAGGCAAACCTGTGCATCATAAAAAGACATTCTACTGCCATCTAGTGGGGGAAAATTATATTTAAAAATGGCAACATTAACAGCTGGTTTGTTCCCCAGAAAAGCTGGGTCAGTCATAATTAAAAATACATTCACCACAAATATTAACGTATGTACATAAAAGACAAATATGATTAACCCAGAATCGTTACAAACATAAAATGGCGTCAAACACCACCCGCGCGTTACCCACTGGAGGAACCCCAGAGCCCGACGGTAATGCTAAACTAATCACTCACCTCAAGGAGGAGATCCACCGACTCTCAGCCGAACTGAAAACCAAATCCCAACTCCTGTCTTCCTGCATAGACGTCGCTCACGAACAGCCCCTTCACATCGCCTCACTCAAGGTGGGCCTCCAGGATACAATCCCCTGGGACCCGACCAGCCCGCGACCCACTTCCAGCTCCACACCCAGCAAACCTCCCCCCTGGTCCGAGGTCCGAGGTCCTGGTCCGCGGCCGGGCAAAGGCCACCAACAACACAACGACCCGCTTCCAGCTCCACACCCAACAAACCTCCTCCCTGGTCCGAGGTCCGAGGTCCTGGTCCACGGCCGGGCAAAGGCCACCAACAACGCCCCGCTTCTAGCTCCACACCCAGCAAACCTCCTCCCTGGTCCGAGGTCCAAGGTCCTGGTCCGCGGCCGGGCAAAGGCCGCCAACAACGACCCACTTCCAGCTCCACACCCAGCAAACCTCCTCCCTGGTCCGAGGTCCTGGTCCGCGGCCGGGCACAGGCCGCCAACAACGCCCCCGACGCCCGCCTGGCCCTCTCCAACCGCTTCGAGGCCCTGGCGCCTCTTTCCCAGACCCCCGACCACCTCTCCCGGCGGTGTCGGACCGCCCTCCTCACCAACAACTGCCGGAGCCCCAGAGGCTCAAACTCGGCCGCCCAGCAGAGAACCCCGGTCCTCGTCCCCTGGGGCCTCCGCCGCCTGCCAGCCAGCGGATCGGGCGGCCTGTGCTCCTCGGGTGTCGACCAGCTCCCTTCATGTATTGCATGGCTTCATTTTCAAAAATAAGAAAAGGTGGTTTTTGATTAGTATATCGACATTTATGAACGTGCCACTTGGCTAATTGTGTAATAAGATTGATGATGTAGTGTTGTTTTTCTTTAGAAGATGGAATGTTACTGAAGCCAAACAACACATATATCTTCCCATCATTTGGTTGGGAAAGAGCAAGACCAAAAACAAATGAAAAATGTCTTCAGGGTGTCCTACACAGAAAGAGCAGTTTAAATCTATATCTTTTTTTTTAAACCGTTGTCACCGCGGTTTGGCGCCAATTATTCACTAGTCAAGTTTCTGGCCGACAGTCGTCCAACGTTCCGGCTACGTCAGCTCGGCTCGCGTGTCGCAGCTCGTAGTAGCGAGGAGGCCACGTGACGCACCTACGGACCTGCCAAAGGTTTCACACACAATAATAAAGCAGACAAAAGTTCGAGGATAAGATTTAAAAAAGACTTGACGTACCGTTTTTTAAGAGACAAACTTGTTTTCTGGTAATGTCCATCGCATTCCGTCCGTCAAATCAGTTGGACCAATCACGACGCAGCATGTGTGACAGACAGCGCTCTTGTCCAATCAAATGAGGCCATGCTGACTGTTGCTGACCACGGAGCTTCCGCGGTTCACGTCTCTCTTCCGAGCGCGGTAAGTGCATAAAGATTAAAAAATTAAATTAAAGTATATTAAAAATTAATTAAATAAAAAAGTGTGCATACTTTTGCCGTCGAGAAATTGAAACTGATTTTTTTTTTTCAAATGTGTGGTGTTGAAATGTTACATTAGATGTTCAATTACATTGCATTACATTACATTATGTGTTTACATACATACATGTTTTCATCTTGTGAGTAGCAGTACTACTACTACTGAAAGCAGTAGTGGCAGCACTAGGAAGCATTTTGGAAAAAGTTGAAAAGTTGCCATGAATTTTGTTTCTAGGTGTGTCCAGTAGAGGTTTTGCAGTCAGTTCTAGTAGAAGGCTACTGGAGGAGGTGGGAATCAGGAGGTGGGATGCAGAGTTCCGAAGGTTGCAAAGGGAAGTGATGGGACTGAGGTCTTCCTTGGGCTGAGAGATGACGGCACTTAAGTAGCTGTAAAGAGAATGTCAAGAGGCAACATTCAACTTCTAAGGATTGAAGAAGGAATTCTTCCAAAGCTTGGTCATTCATCCATTGTGAGATATGTTGATGCTGCTACAAAATCTGTCAATTCTGAACTCATCTTACCAATCAAAACATGCTGTGGTTTGAGATCACGGTGAGGGATGCGATGACTGTGAACATGAAGCACCTCCGAACTGATGAGGAGTTGGGAAACCAAGGCTTTCTTTAACTGCACCTCTCCAACTTTTGAGAGTTGTTCTTCCAATGGAATACCCGAGCTTTACAACATGCAGATTGCTTTCTGTGATTTTGTTTTTATTTTTGACTATTGAGCACATTAATGGCATATATGATATTGGCAGTTAGTGTGTTGTGTGAGAGAAAAAAATGATTTAAGTGTGTAGGATATTGGTTGTTTAGCAGATTCATTCTCACTGACTTCAACATTGTCAATTCATTTCCCTACTTCCTTTAACATCTGTCTTTAAAGTCAATATATTTCATAAAGAGAGATACATGAAAATGAGATGAACATGCTTGCTTACATCTTTACCACACTTAGAGGAGATTACCTGAATATCTGAGGACAAACATAGTTGTGCTGCCCCCTGACACACCTTCAGGGTGTGGTCATTTGCTAGTAAAATTAGGTCGAGCAGCAACAGCAAAAACAGATCCAGCATCTTCCACTCGTGGAATATTAAATGTAAGGAGGCAGATCAGGAGAAAGACAAAGTATTTCAGTGATGGAAGTAAAAGCACAGATTACAGAACTTTGAGACAGTGCTTCAATTTGGTAAGTTACTTTTCTAACAGTTTCATCAGTCTCTCTGTCTGTCTACAACGTATTCCTTGTTGAGACATTGATTGAATGTGAGCCTGAATGAGGAAGTCCAAAGCCTTATGACCGTTGATTCAGCAAAAAATAACTATTGAAGGGCACTTTGATTCAACCAACTAACTTTGGTACAAAATATATCCCTAATTGTGGTGAGTGAGAACAATTGTATTGCTATTTCTGAGTGTGTGTGTGTGTGTGTGTGTGTGTGCGTGCGTGCGCAAAATGTATCAATTTTCTTTGTCTATAATTTAGCGTTACTGTTTAAAAAATAGTTTTTCCATCATTCAATCAACTCTCCACACAGAGGATGACATGTCGATAAGGAAGTAGTGGTGTAGCAGCCATTTACTGCCTTGTTTTTTTTTCTTTTCGTGTCACTACAGGTAGTATTCAACTTAAACCAATTGATTTAACCTTCTTTACCACTTGTCTCAAGTATGTTATGTAGCAAAACTCCCCTAAATTCCATTAGTAGTTTGCCTTTAAAGGAATACAGGGCAACATATTTATAAACGGCACCAGTGTGCAACATGTTTGAACATGTGAGCATATTATTTTCAACCCATCATGCTGCCAGAGGCCTTCATAAACAAAAATATTAAATCTGTCCGAACACAAACAAGTTAATCATGTACGTTCTCTATCAGATAAAAACGAGTTATTATTGCAGTGAGTATGATACATTTGACAATACTCCATCTTTAATATAGTAGAATAACTATGGATTATTTATGATAATAACAATCATAATATATTTTATTTATAATGCTGTTTTCATCCAAGGATCTCAGAGGGGTCATTTGGGGTCATTTTTGACATTTCCAACCGTAAACATGGAGAAATGCGTGTATGATTAAATCCTGACTGACAGGCTGACCTGCGAGGACCCCACCCAAAAACTAGATACATCCAGTGATACCGATATTACTAACTAGATTTTTGATTTTGATTTTTCAGTCACTCTGAAGAAGAAAAATGAATTTCATCACACAGCTTCATCAACAACTCCCTCCTAAGGAAACACATCTGATAATTCAAAGAATATTCACCAATAAACTCAAGAAACTGAAAACACTATTGAGGGAGAATGAGATCAATAAAAATTACCCGTGCAAGGAGGCCAATGATAACATCACCCCACTGATAGCCTCTATCATTGGTCACAATGAGGATATTTGTTCTTATCTTCTTCGTCAAGGTGCAAACCCAAATCAGGTATCTGATTGTGGGTGGACACCTTTGCATTATGTTTCATCATCCAAAGCTCCAATTGCTTTTGTGGGGCTTCTGCTTCAAGAAAAAGCTCATCCAGATGGGCAGGGTCCCACCACACTTCTGCCACTGGGGCCATCAGCGATTGAATCACCACTACAATTAGCTGTCATCTATGACAGGGAAGATGTAGTGGAAAAGCTCATCTCTGCTGGTGCATGGGTAGCTATGTTTTCTGTTGTTGATCCTGAGTACAAGAGTCGCACTGAAAAAATGTGCCAGATGATTCATGGCCTTGCATCCAAAGGACACCAACTGTGCTCCAAAATCCAACATTTTTTGGACATGGAGGTTGCTGTGAAAGAGAAACCACCGGAGGAAGTGTTCAAACTCTTTGATGCTCACATGCTGCTTGAGAATCCTCAAATCCATTTGGTCATGTTTGAGTTCCTCTTTGCTGTGGTAAGCTTTGCAGAAAAGGAAAAATACAAGTATCTAAGTATGAAATGGTTGAAGGAAACTGGAAATATGTGCCGCTACATCACAGATGCAGCACGCCGCCTACCAAATATATCAAAACTGTATGTAATGCCGGTAATTGAAACCTTGCATGCAGTTTTCTGCACAACGGAAGAAATATCAGATGAGCAAACCCTGGCAATTATCCCCAAACTCCAGCTTTGCTGCAAGAACAGACCCGACCTAGAGAATGCTGTTCTGCAAGGACTGTACATGATAACTCAGAAGACAAAAGCAGCTCAGGGCTGGGATCCCGACTTCATTCAGGAGTTCTTCACATTCATTTCTCCTTTCATTGCGGAGCAGCATTCAGATGATGTCAGAGGCTACACATATGGTATCTTTGCTAACCTGCTCTCAGCTAAAAAGGCTACAAGCATCTTGACGTCAGAGGGGATAACTTCAGTGCCAGATGACATTCTCACACATGCAGGAATGAAAATGGATGAGAACCTGAAACAAGCTCTCAGAAGATTCAACAATCATTTCAGTGAACCAAAGCAAGAGGGTGAAGCGTGCATGATGTCAGATACATGCAAGAAGAAGAAAAAGAAGAAAAAGAAGCCCAAGTCTGGAAAGAACAAGAATCCAGATGATGTTTGCATGAGTGCAACAAGTCTTGCACTTCCTGTTGAAGAATCATCCTCAAACGTTCAGCCAACTAGCATCAGCACACCTAAACTACAGACATCACGCAGACGGCAGCAAATCAGTGAGAGGTGGAAGGACAAGTTAGACAAGCTTGTTCAAGCTGATGAACATGAAATCACCAGAATCGGGAGCCTCATGTATGTGAATGATGCAGAGTTCCGCATCGCAAAGGGAAGTGATGGGACTGAGGTCTTCTTGGGGCTGAGAGAGGACGGCACTGAAGTAGCTGTAAAGAGAATGTCAAAAAGCAACTATCAAACTCTAAAGAATGATGGAGGAATTCTTCGACTTCCAAAGCTTGATCATCCATCCATCGTGAGATATGTTGATGATATGGAGGATAAGAACTTTGGATACCTCTGTCTCCAACTCTGTGAATATACCCTGGAAGAACAACTCCCAGAAGTTGGAGAGTTGCAGTTAAAGAAAGCCTGGGTCTCCCAACTCCTCAACAGTTTGAAGGTGCTCCATGTTCAGAGTCCTCAAATCCTTCACCGGGATCTCAAACCACAGAATGTTTTGATTGGTAAGATGAGTTGAGTATTCTGAAAGAACAGAATCGTCTGTGGTTGAACTGACCAATATCATGCCTGATTTTGTTTCCTTGGGATTTGTCCTGCAGATGTTCAGGGGAAAGTGAGATTATCTGATTTTGGCATCAGCAGAGAACTACCAAAAGGCCAAACAACTTTGCGAACAAACTCTGCTGGAACAAGATGCTGGATGGCCAAGGAGACTTTGGGAGAGGAAGAAGCTGTGAAAATCCCCTACAAATCAAGCACTGACATACAGGTCAGTTTCTCTGCTTTACAAACGTTTACAAAGTTTCCACAATCAATGAGGCATTGTGTCAATTCTAGGTAGCAGGAATGCTGGTGTACTACATCCTCTCTGGAGGACACCATCCATTTGGGAAGTCCTTCACATGTGAGTCGAATATTTTCGATGGGAAGTTCTCCGTGGACCGTGTTCAGGACGTCGTAGCAAAGGATCTGATTGAGGAGATGCTGCACATGGAACCAAAGAAACGACCGAAAGTGGAAGAATGCTTGAGTCACCCTTTCTTCTGGGACAGTGAAAGGTGAGGACGAAAGGGTTAACAATAATGACAATAATAATAATAATGATGCATTTTATTTATAAGTGCCTTTCAAGAACACAAGGATACCTTC
>CAESWR010001143.1:0-17944 GCA_903171835.1 Mullus surmuletus | reverse complement strand
GCTTTACAGAAAAATAAAACAGGTGAAACTGAACGAGAGGGAAAAAAGGTTATGAGATCAAATGAATTCAAGCATTGTATCATTTACAATTTAAAATCACAGCCTTAAAATGACAAAGGGCCCGTAGGCCACCTGATTTACAGGCGCTCTTGTAACTATTGTCACTGGTTAACACTCTATTCACACAATCAGTTCAATAGTTAATTAAATAACAACAACAAAACGCTACTTCACTGTTTGATTGCAACGTTTAGGACAGCTGACTTCTGATGTCAGCATATTACTAATTCGGTTTGACAGACTCACCACAATGTTACATGCATTAAAGGATGATAAAAAATAAGAAGAGAAAGAAGATATATGAAATCAATCATTCACAATTTTAAATCACAGCTGGAAAAGTGTTTGTGAGAGTTATGACATGAGGATATGGCATGTTTTCACTTAGAGGAGACTTGTGTGTCATAAAATGAAGCAATGTTGCCACATGTCCTGGTAGAAACTAGATATCAAAGATGGAGATTTAGGCACCTTGGTGATCAAGACATATGAAACAAGCCTCTTCGACTACATTCTATAATTTGTGAAACCCTGCTAACATCAGTTTCATTCTTTTATTTTGTCACATATGGATGTACATCCCCAGTGAAATGTAATTGCGACATGCTCAATAGTGCAACTGTAGCTGTACAATAGTTAGAATACAACAATATAAAATAAATACAAATTAAATTAAATTAAATCAAAAATAGACTTTAGCATAAAAATACTTTAGAATCAAAATATATTTTAGAATCAAAATATGCTTCAGAAGGAGAAAGAAAGAAAAAAATAGAATAGGTTCATCAGGTTCATGAGCAAAACCAATGACTTCTGCTGGTCCACGATGCAGTTGGCCGTGTTCTCAACCACAAACTGGAAGAGGAGAGCATATCTCTCCAGCACTGGCTTCTCTTCACTGGCTTCCTTTTAAATATAAAAGAGATCTCAAAATCATGTTACTGACCTACAGAGCGCTTCACCGTCAGCCTTAGACTGCCGGGGGACCTCCCATGATGCACCAGGATCCTGTTCCTCCTCATGTCCTTCTTCTATCTTGCCTGCGCTCTCCCATTGCAAAAATGTAGTGTGACATTCCTTTACATTGTCTCTCCCTAGAGTTTGTGATTCCTCCCCTCCTCCCTCCCTCTTTCACTCTCTGCAGTCACTGAGAGGAAAACTGCAGCCATCGACATCAACACTGATACCTCAATGTTGTTCCATCTGACATACCTCATTTAGGATTCGTTTCAGTGGTGCCAATGCATAGCAACACTTATCTCTGGCCACTTTAACATGTAGCAGGTCTACAAAGCTCTTAAATATGCTGAAGACAACTCATATCAAAAGTCTGTCATGGAGCCCTGAAGTCATCACAGTTGTTGTATTCTTCCACTTATCCAGGTCCACGCAAGGCAGCCCCCACCCCCCCAGGATTTCGCAGGTTTCTGAGATTGCTGCAGCTTAAAATACCTGATATTGTGTGAGTTTTTATTTTTAAATTATGAAGAAAGTAAATTTTAGGTTTCTGTTGCGATTACATTGCGGGAGGAAGTGAAAGTTGTGATAATTTTTTGCGTTTTTCTCTTTTTATAATTAAAATTGAGTAATAAGTTGAATTTTAAGTTATAACTGAAAAAACACTAACTAAGAGAACAAAGGCATTGAGAAATGGTTCTATGAATAACCTTACCAACATGGCAAATAAAAGATTACAAGGAATGCAATAAGGCTGCAAAACAGGCTTTACTGATCCACATTCACCTGTTGCTTCAAAAGTTAAAGTGCACAGAACCTCACAGCACCTAATGATGTTGCCTATAAAATGTTTTGCCGAGTTTATAAACCTGCATGGTGTTAGTGGGCCTCATCATAGTTCTGCGTCAAGGTCTAATGACATGCTGCATGTCATCGCAAGTTGGAGACTATAGAAAGCTCCTAACTGCTCAGGAAGCCTCTCGCAACACACAAACATCAGCGCGGCCACGGCGTACAATAGCGAGCAGCTGTTGCTGCTGCAGCGGAGTTTCAACCAAAGTGAGACTCACCAAACTGTAAGAAGCCCCGATGGGACACACATAAACATCAGAACAGCACCAGTGAACAATTAGGGGGGTGTGTTGGAGTTCTGTTTATATCGGATAATGGACGTTTTTAATACAAAAGCTGCTCTCAGTCAGAGTGCCGTGATACAGACAAATCACAGCCCTTGCATAGACGTCACTGCCACACAAGGGTACTGCTTTTTGCGATCTTTCCCAGTTATTTTGGTACCCCAAGTGTGAAATGTTGGACTCACACTTGCTGCTTCTCTTGAATGTAAACACAAGGTAGCTTGTCGACGTCAGCTCAAGACGACGCCAATGATTGAACAAAGGTGCAGGAAAGTGGCTGTGATTGGTTAAAATTGCAACATCGCGAAATCCTGGAGGGTCTGGCAAGGCAGCCTTGGCAGCCCTCTCTTCTGGTACTTCGACCAGCTCCTCTGGGAGGATCCAAAGGCAATCCCCAAAGCCTGCTTCCAGAGTCTGCCACACCCTGACTGCGTACAATGATGCATGCTATGATATTAAAAGATATGATGTTGTTTCTTGCAAGCGCAGTTTCCAATAAGGGGGCTTTCCTTTTTTAGAAATGATTATCCGCCTCATCCCTAACTGCAGTAAAATACTTTAATAAGCTGCCAAGTGGATGTAGGTGCATTTCTTACGTGCACAGTACGAACTGTATAGACCTCCTTCCTTGTTGGGGGCTGGAGAGGAGTGTGTGAGCTGTTACAGGTCAAAGTTGCAATAATTCGATTCAAGTCGAATGACCATGAACCATATGACAACGGAATAATGAGTTTCTATGTCCTGTGGAATTCAGTGATATTTTGTGTCATCAATTTATTCCTAGTATTTTGGCTTAACTTAACTTAACAGTTTAAGATTTTCTCTGACTACACTTAAGCACACAGGAATGAAAAAAACAAAAAAACAAACAAGACTGATTTCCATGTAACTTGATGAGGGTGAGGCACGGGAGCTTCATTTGAATGTTTCATGCACTGAAGCCTTTCAGACTCTTTTCCAAACCTGTAAATATAGATATTTATAGACAGATCTAATTCTCCATTGCCCAACATTCATAGTTGGAGGTGAAGTGGTGGGCAGTGAGAGCTGCATGGCTTTTCATACAGAGAACCAGCATTATCCTGCCTGAAAAATCTTTGATTTGCATCAACAGTCTCTCATAGTTTGTTAATCTAGTTTTTGATTAAGAAATCCTTAAATTGGTATCTCACATTAGCGTCCTCTTTGATATGTTACCTGCCAATTTGGGTTTGAGCCAAGTTTTTGAGTTGAGATTTAAGATCACTGACCAACCAACTGAGACCAACCCTAATTCCTGAGAAAGGCTGAAGGAGAGGCTTGGCCAAGTTTTGCATATAGGTTCTGCACAGACAAAATCCTGATTCTGGAGAGGAAACAGCAGAGTGACAACTGATCAGAGAGCTTGCTGACTTCTACTGAAGGGACCTGAGATGGATGTGATGGACCTGCTGATCTTACTGCTTCTCGGTGAGTAACTTGGACTCTGTCATATTTCATGGATCATTGTTCACTGACTGAATGTGTTTGTGACCAGTCAGAGTGGGGAGCTGTGGAACTGTGCCTCAGTCTGTGAACACATTTGTAAATGTGGAGAAAAGGGAAATCTGTCATTTTGATCAAGTATATTGAGCTCTGTAACCTGGAGAGCAGAGGCTTCCTCCCCAAAATGAAAAAAGTACAATTCACAACATCAAATCTGAGTGCATCGTTTTTTGACTCAATGTTATTAACAAACATTGTGTTTCAATTTGACTGACTTGTTTTAAAATGTTGCCAACATTTTAAAAGATGAGAGAGGCTGTAATATTGTGTAAAGTCGATGGTTTGTTGTTTCCATGTGGAATGAGGAAGACTTGGATAAGTTTACATGAACATTTCATATATATACATTTATATTAGCACCTATGAGCTTCTATATGTATATGACTTTTCTTCAAGTCAGGCAAGTCAGAAGCCAAGGATGACGGATTCAAGTCAGGTTTTTGTGCTGAAAGAAACTTTTCACCTCTCGCATCTTGTACACACGTTTCCCTACGTAAATGGAGCGAGTAAACACATGTTATTCCCTCCTTGTTGTCAAACAGGAATCAATTTGTTTATATTTGTATTGGTGAACACAGCACATCCCATTCAATATAGTGGTAGGTCACTACATGTAAATTCTGTCTTTTTATATGTATTTAGCATATTGATAACTGTCACCATTGTTTACTTCCCGTGTTGCGGCAGATCCCAGAAGGGTGAGAAACAGCCAATCGGGTGATCTGTATGAGATCTGACTCTGGTCTGCTGGCAGTGGAAAAGTTTTGCATTGTTAGTTTGTACACATGAGTATTAAAATCAGGTGAATAAACAATGTGTTGAGTCTTATGGTTTGCATGTTTTGTAGCTATTAGAAGAATTTATACCGACTTCTTTGTTTTGACAGTTAATTTAGCAAAATATGACCTCAACATGACTGGAGACACAAACCTCCCAAAAATCAATAAATATTTATATGTATATACATCATACATATCAAACTATTTTCACATGGACAATGTGACTGAGAGAGTCCCAGAGCTCTCCACCCAGGTGGCTCCATTGTTTTGTTACAATTATGTGACGTTATAAAGTGGGAATGTATTTTAGAAATTGCATTAATATTGTTTCTTTCAGCTCTACTAACACCTGCACTGGCTGTTCTCAGAGAATTCTACTATGTCAACATTTCGAAAAGCTGGGCTGAAGCTCAGAGTTACTGTAGAGAGAAGTTTTTCGACCTTGTGACGATAGAGAATGCAGAGGACTGGGCAAGAGTCAGAGAGATAGTGGTAAACTCAGGTGTAACGTACGTTTGGCTTGGACTGTATGATGATGTGAATAGCTGGAGATGGTCCCTGGACAACACAAATCTCTACGACCAAGAGAGCTGGTTTGATTTTAGTGCAAATAATGATGGAGGAAAGCAGCACTGTGTAGATGTAAATGATAATCAACTACAAGATAATGATTGCGACACACCAGAGAACTCAGTGTGCTACGATGGTGAGTGTTCACTTTCTTGACAATATTTTCCACAAATTTGACAGAATGTAAAATCAAAGATCATGTTTTCAATGCTCAAAGTGTTTCATCAAATATCTTTGTTGTGTCATTATAGAGACCTCCAACTCCTACATCTCAGTCACAGATCCTAAGACCTGGCAGGACGCCCAGAGCTACTGCAGGCAGACCTACACAGACCTGGCCAGCATCAGAAACAAGCAGGAATGGGACAACGTCATGAGTGCAATCAATAATTCTTTAATACGCCATTGGATCGGTTTATACCGAGAGAGCTGGAAGTGGTCTGACCAGAGTAACTCCTCCTTCAGGCAGTGGGGGAGTGGTGAGCCCTTTGGAAGTGATCAAGCTTGTGGAGGTGCTTTCGTGGACGGGTTGTTTGATTATCCATGTAATGAGGAATTTCCCTTCATCTGTTCAGGTAAAAACCTCTATCTTTCAGAACATCCAAGTTGAGGCCTTTGGTTTGTAGTTTGACTGCATGTTTGTATGGATGTTGGAAGCAGAGTTGTGCATGTTGAGGAACATGCCAAACTCTGAATGAGATGATGACGATGTTAGTGTGGTAAATATGGTGAGCTTAGCTTAGTACAAAGACTGGAATGATGTGTAAGCTGCTCAGATGTGATTAATAGTGCAATATGCTATGGACAGTCGGTCAGCAGCTACTGTTTAGTTGTTCAATTGCAGTTTTATCTTTTAACAATTTTGATACATAATAACAGATTTAAATCAGACATGATATCATTGGTCTGTTGTTAAAAGAACTTGACTCGGCTTGTCATCCTACACTTCCCCATCTTTCCAGTCTTTGTGCTAAACTAACTTGATATTTCATGGACAGATATGACAGTGGAGTCAATGCTCTCATCTGACTCATCAACAAAGAATCCCCAAAATATCCAGCTGTTCCTCTCAGCTGCTGCATTTAGAAGCACCCTCCACTTGAGGGTGATTATTTCTCCTTCATTTGCAGCTCCACAGAGGAAACTGCTGAAGGTAACGCTGAAGACTGATGGATCGGTGAACCTGAATGACCCCCTGGTGCAGGAAGCTATTCTGAAGCAGGTCAGTGTGGTTCTTCCTCTGGCTGAAATGGTTGAAGATGTGAATTTGAGCAGCAGCTTTGATTGTGTCTTTTAGATGGAGAAAGATCTGAGAGGGCAGGGGGTCCATCAGGAGTTCAGCCTGAGATGGAGGAAGCAGCCACATGGAGACGTCTTCAAAAAGACACAGCTGCAAATGTTGTCAGACAATACAACCTCTGCTTAGAGCCTCAGCACGCACAACACAAGTGCTGAGACACATTTACTCTCATTTAAAGTCGCAACTGCAGGTTGAAGACCACAGTCAACCAGTGTGGAGCTCAATGATGTATAGAAATACCCGCCCACACATGTGCACAGCTAAAAAACACACAAACAGGAATGGACACCATTGTCTCAAATTAAGTTAAACACTTTAAGTTCTGATTCAGTATGAAACTACTGAAAAAATACCAACTCACTGTCTTACAATAAAAACATGAGAAATCCTTCTTTCACCTTCATATAGAGTATCAAAGTTTAACCCACAAGTTTTACTTCAAATACACGACAATGATGCAGTTTTTGTTTTGAGTTCGCAGACGAGCTGAAACCGGAACAATGTCACAGCTGCGACATTGACATATTTGTGGCCACAGATAATTATTGGGATGATTTGACTCCAATAGATCAAATTGAATCAAAAAGTGGGCGAGTCGCTGATAGAAGGGCACAGCACTAGCCCACCAGCAGCGTGATGCACGCAGGATTACAGTGAATTAGAACTGAGGGCTCGACATTGAACATAAATACGTCATGCTACACTAAGATACATAAGAGGAGCTTCAGTTATTACTTGACATTCTCCTGCTACTGAACCTCCTGATAGTACACCTCTGTTCTTTTAGTTGACCTCGTTATTATTATTATTATTATTATTATTATTATTATTATTATTATTATTATCAGATTTGAACTTTGAGTGACACTATTTCATCTGTGTGATGTAGAACTACAAAGAAATGTTTTGTTTAGTTTCTCTAGGATCCAGAGGATGTATTTGTGATCATTTCACACTCCTGTCAGCCACAGTTCCATTTTTATTCAGATTGCTTGTGTATTCTGTCTGCAACAGGCGTTTTTTTGGGACCATGATTTGAGGATTTGGACACATTTTTTTCTGAGGCCTGGGTGACAGAGACACTGCTGCACAGGTTTGGGGTCTCTATGATTTCTATTTTGATTCTTTTATAATTCTTTTGTGATTCTTTTATAATTCTTTTGTGATTCTTTTGCAATTCTTTTGCGATTCTTTTGTGATCCTTTTGCGATCCTTTTGCGATTTGTAATTCTATTTTGATTCTTCGGTGATTCATTTGCAATTCTTTTGCAATTCTGATGTGATTCTTTGGAGATTCTTTTGCAAAGCTTTTGTGTTTCTTCGGTGATTCTTTGGTGATTCTTCGGTGATTCTTATGTGATTCTTTAAGGATTCCTTTGTAATTCTTTTGCAATTCTTTTCCAAATCAAGCAATCACGCACATATTTCGTAGGAATTGCAATTTTTCTAGTTATGATCAGATTTGAACTTCTATCATTAATTTGTGTGATGTAGCAATACGGAGAAATGTTTTAGACAGTTCCTTAAGGATCCAAGGGATGTTTTTGTGATCATTTCAGACAAAAAATTCTGAAATGTATATGCACTATAAAGCTTAATACTGAAATTGCATGAACAATTGAAAGCTGCAAATTCTCACCCCGCAGCCCTGCAGTGTGACGTGAGCTGAAGACGGCTTTGGTTGGTCAAACGTGTCTGACAGTGGCAGCGATTGGACACATCTTGGATCATAGGAGCTTTAAAAAAGAGCTATTTAAGAGGAGCTTCAATTTTTACTTGTAGACCAGATTATATTATTGTGGAGCATAAATTGTAGAAGACCAGCTGAAAAACTTTCTGGAGTATCCAGCCTGTAGAACACGATAGCTGTGTCCCAATTCAGCGTTTGCATACTGCAGTCTCTGGAGTCCCCGGTCAAGAGAGGGAAAAGAGACATAACCACACTGTAAGAGATCATTATCAATTTATGTTGTTCTATTAACCATCCATTCATGACGGAAAGGCCTCTGTTGTTCTTTGACTTGTTTTAATCTATTGAGGATGTTTTTTTTAATATTCTGAGCCCGTGGGGTCCTTGCATCTTTTTAGAGCACCAACATGTTTTGATTAATAATGATAATAATAATTGATTTTATTTATAAAGCGCTTTTTAAAACACTCAAAGATACTTTACAAAATTAACAAACACACAAGACAGTTAAATATTAAAAGCAATTTTGAATAGATGAGTTTTTAAAAGGGATTTAAAAGTACTGAGGTCGGAGCAGTGTCTGATGGTGGATGGGAGGGAGTTCCAGAGGGTAGGAGCAGCAGTGGAGAAAGTTAATGATAATTATTATTATTTTGACTAATATTATTGTTGAAACACGAAAGCAAAATCAATCTGATTCTACAACAGAATGAGCAAGTAATAAACAGTAGTGCTATGCTCTGCTTCGCTTAAATCAAACAAAACACCCCCTTTCTGTGGCACACAAAGATTCCTGGGGATTACGAAGATACATCTTCTTCTAATGCGGAGCAAGGCTGCACCTTTGGCCGCATTTGAAGAAGCCTGTGAGTTTTGGGTTGTTACGCAGCCTTCAAATGCAGCCTCCGTAGCATGCAAAACCTGAATTGGGACACAGCCGTAGTACTTCCTGCACAAACAGGATATATAATATAGGGATGAACTCAGGTGGATAGTTGAAAATTGGGCTTTTCAGCATGAAGCAACAGCTTTCAGATGTAGCAGTGTAAACCATGGAGGAGTTCAGGGAATCATAATTGGATGTCACTCTGCATTCATAAGTTGATGACTACTGTTTTAAATCATTTTGGCTGGTATTTAAAATATGTTTTATACCTCTGAATAATTGTATTTAAAGCAATTCTTACCTTTCGGGCATGTCGCTCAGTACTAAAATTTTAACATGAACAACCGCCTCCCTCCGAAGCCCCACCCTCTTCCCCCTGCCTGAGCTCTGACGCCTCCGGGTGCAACTGGGAGGGGCGCGGCAACGGATGACGGGCAGAAAGCTCTGCAAATAATTTTATTTGGGCTGAATAAAATGATTGGTCAGACTTTTATCAGAAATATATCAGAACTGAATATTGGTGAGTTTCAACAGCTGGTGGATTTCTTTTACATTTTATCATGCTATACGCTAAAAGAAAAGTGTAAAAATGCCAGAAAGATAAGAATTGCTTTAATATGTGTGAGACTTATAAGTACCGAGAGACAATACGATGATGTGTAATTGTGAGTGACATGCTCATCTCTCTCTGTCAACTTTTGGGGCGTTCAGCATAATAATTGCATTGTACGCTGTGATTAGTAGCAGAATGCCTAGCAGAGGATCAATTATGGCTCAATGACGGTGTTTTGCCATGGTCATCACTTGTAATGTCTCTTGAGCTAATAAAATGTCAATCTTTGTGGGAAAAGAGTATTTTTATTAACAGTGTATTTGGTTGAGGTCTGTGTTTTCTGAGTGCATCCCTGATTTCAATGTAACCTGATGAAGGAGAGGCCAAGCAGCTTCATTTGAATGTCATGCTCTGGAGCCTCTCAAAGTGTTTTACGGAGAAAAAAACTGATAAAACCCGATGAGATAAAGAAAAGTTATAAGATTAAATGAAATCAAGAGTTGCATTATTTACTATTTTAAATCAATGCCTGAAAATGGCAGCGTGAATATGAGTCGCCTGCTTTACAGGTGCAGGTGTAGCCATTTTTACCGGTTAACACTCAAGTCAGTTCAATAGTTAAACATCCCATATTATACATTTTTTCAACAATTTCATATAGGTGGCAGAGGTCCAACAACACCATATTCAAAGTGTGTTACCCCAAATTCAGCCTTGGTGAAGCCTACCGAGCCGACTGCGAACGGGCTGTTTCTGTGCCTCTACCTTTAAACGTTCATGAGCAGTGTCTGGCCACGCCCACTCCACGCTCCTCTCAGGGAGAGCATGCGGCTCTCGCTGGCAATATCATGCGCTAATGTTTAAGGTGGATTTATGGCGATGGCTATCATCATAGTGATAGTAATGAAGCCTAAAACACACACCTCGAGCTCTGCTGCAGCCTTTGTCAGCTCAATTTTGCAGCCATGAACAACCCCTCTCAATAAACAAACTGACCAACCAACCACCATAGCTTGCAATTGGTTATGTTAAATACCCAACACTGATAGTATCAAGTAAATATCATTTTAACGTGAACAAAGAGAAGTGTAAGACTTCCAGGGAGGTTAGCGTACCTTAATTGCAGGCCTATGCTATTGATTTCAATGTAACTTGATGAGGGTGAGGCGCAGGAGATTCATTTGAATGTTTCATGCACTGAAGCCTTTCAGACTCTTTTCAGAGCAATAAAACACTATGAAGGATGCAGATTTACCTTTAATCTGTTTTATAATCTGCAAACGTCTAAGAAAACCATATCCTATGTTTGCCTGTAACACCATAACAGTGTATGCAGTCTTGTATTCCAAACCTTTATACAGATAATCATAGACAGATCTAATTTGCAACACTCATAGTTGGAGGTGATGTGGTTTGCTGTAAACATGTTTCTGCCCAGTGAGAGAGAGATTCCTTTTATTAGACAAATGTATTTAAAACGATGAGAGCTCCATGGCTTTCCATACAGACAACCAACATTATCCTGCCTGAAAAATCTCTTTGCATCAACAGTCTCACATATTTTGTTAATCTAGCTTTTGATTATATCATAAAATCTTTAAATCGGTATCTCAGATCCTAGTTTATATGTTACCTGCCAATTTGAGGTTGAGCCAAGTTTTTGAGTTAAAGATATAAGATCACTGACAAAGAGACCCGCCCTGATTCCTGATTCCTGAGAAGGGCTGAAGGAGAGGCTTGACCAAGCTTTGCATATGGACACTGCACAGACAGAATCTTCAGTCTGGAGTGGAAACAGCAGAGTGACAGCTGATCAGAGAGCTTGCTGACTTCTACTGAAGGGACCTGAGATGGATGTGATGGACCTGCTGATCTTACTGCTTCTCTGTGAGTAACTTGGACTCTGTCATATTTCATGGATCATTGTTCACTGACTGAATGTGTTTGTGCCCGGTCAGAGTGGGGAGTTGTGGAACTGTGCCTCAGTCTGTGAACACATATGTAGATGAGGGAAAAGAGAGAAATCTGTTATTTCCATTGAGTATATTGAGCTCTGTAACACTGTAGAGCAGGGGCTTCCTCCCCAAAAATGAAAAAAGTTCAGTTCACAACAACAAATCTGACTGCATCCTTTGTTGACTCAGTTTCATTAACAAACATTGTGTTTCTATTTGACTGACTTGTTTTAAAATGTTGCTGACCTGATAGACGAGAAAGGCTGTAATATTGTGTAAAGTCGATGATTTGTTGTTTCAATGCGGAGTGAGGAATAATTGGACAAATGTTGAACTGGCCTATCTGACTTCTTCAACCAACATCTATGAGCGTATGTATTGAAAGATCCCAGTTCACTGTCTCACCTGAACACAGCTATAACCTATGACATGGAATATTTCATGTTTTATCTAAAACCAAAGGAAAGCATCATGATTTACAGATCCAGTAGGACAACTTAAACAATGCCAGATATCCTATGCTTATTTACATTTGCAATGATCCTGTAAAATTTTCCTTTAAAAATCTTCAGCCAACCCCACACCCATCAGAGGATAACCTTTTTCCCCAGTCATATGTAATTAGCATCTAATCTTGAGATTATGTATATTATCCCCTTGGATACCATCCAACTGCCAATGGATAGTTAATGCCGCATTTCCACTGATTGTATCGGCTCTACTTGACTCCAATCCACGGCAAAAATAGTACCCCCAGGATGATGCACCGAACTCCCGTGACGTTATTTCAGCGGTTCGTCCCAGTTCCGGCTGTTGTGGTCCCCGGTTAAACCGTATTGTTGTTTCGTTTTGTTTTTTTTTTACTTTTCACGGCACTGCACGGAGGTTCGATTGTAGCCGTAAACACACATTTTCTCGGAAAGCCGCTGGTGCCTTTTACAAGAAGTGGTAGAAATGCGTTACAAAAGTAATACAATTACTGTAATGCAGTAATGTTACTTTTTGCTGTATCGCTGTAATGTAAGTGATTACCTCCCCAAAAGGGGTAATACTTTGCCCAGTTCAAATCTCAGTAACGCGCATTACAATGGATTTTAAACCTGTTTATCCCTTGAGGCACAGTCCGGCGGGGCGCAGATGCTGGCATAATTTTTGTGCCTTTAGTTGCCTAATAGTTTTTTGGGGGTTGTTTTGGTGGTAGTAGTATCGGTATTGGTACTCGGTATCGGCAAGTACTCAGATCCAAGTATCGGTATCGGATCGGGTTGAAAAAATCAACCCGATCGTTGCATCCCTAATTTTGAGTTTAGTTAGATTCAACTTTTCAGAATTTTTTTTAACCAATTATGTATTACCGATAGATGAACCGCACCCAATGAAAAAGGGTAAGGCGGGATTTGCTAAGAAGTGACCCATCCCGGATTGATATCATGGTCTTTGTCCCCCGATGAGTTGCCCGCTGGCATGTCCTTAGGGAAACTAAAGACACATTTGTCTTAATTTGATAAAAAGTGTTGTTGATACAAATTAGATTTGCTTTGTTTGTAATTTTTTTGTTTTTTATTGTCCATTACTGTACTGTAATGTCAATTTATTGTACATTACTGTAATGTACTCGAAACTTTGTTTCAAAAGAGTTTGCTCAAGATTGTACACTCCCTTTACGGAATATATAATATGTAAGGAATTTATGTAAATTATGTTTTTTTTGTTTTTTTGTTGTTGTTTTTTTCAGGTCAATGGCAGTCACATCATTGCAAAGGCTAAAAACAGACTAAACTCCTCCTAGTGCTCTGGAATCCTTTGGAAAATCAAATAAAATGCAATACTGCCAGCACACAAAACGATGGAATGAAATGGGTAAATAATAGTGAGAAATTATGTTTTTTTTTTCAAATTTATAAATGAAAAGAAAAAATCAAAAATATTGAAAGAGGAGTTCTTACCATTTGTAATAGTCCCTTCCACTCGTTTTGGTGAGCTTCATCCTCTGGTGACATATTTAGCATTTTGCGTTCCTTGTTAGGCCTTTTCAAACTAAAAACTTTCTCAAAGACTTGTCTATTAGTGCGTTTGTAGGATTCACCACATTGTTGACCTATGAGTACATAATGAAATGTTTATGAACGTCAAGACATTGTTCCCACTTCTGATCTGGTATCGGCAAATATGCATTATGAGCTGTGAATAAGTTCACAATTACAGATGTATTAATCTTGATGTGCCTATATAAGGATTTAAAAACTTCAATTAGACATTCCTCCCACTTTAGATCCGGTACCTGCAAATATGTATTATGAGCTATTCATAAGTTCACAATTGTCCACACTGTCCTTTGCAGGTGATCTGATTAGATCACGGAACCACGGAAATATTAGAGTGGACCTACTGCATTTCGATCTTGCGATCCAGTTTTACTGACATATCTGATGATCAGCAGCTGTTTCAATCCAAATCACGATAACCAGAAAAAGTAGATTCTGCTGAGAAAATAAATGCACACAACTAGGAAAATTCAGGAAAATTCATGAGAAAAAGTGTGGATTATATTTGTCAACTTATTGACCTCGTTGCCGATCCGTCTGCTTTAAGCAACAGGACAAAAGGATTGTTATTATTACAAAAATACAGTGGATCATTCATTTCTTTTTTGGTTTTATTGTCAACCAATTCCTAGTTAGTTAGAGTCATAGGTGGGACCAAGTCATTGTTTTGTAAGTCTCAAGTCTTTGTCCACAAGTCCCAAGTCAAGTAAGGCGAGTCAAAGCCGAGGATGACAAGTTCTGGTTATTTTTGTCTGCATAAAACTTCTCTCCTCTTCTGTCTTTTACACACATTTCCATGTGTGAATGGAGTGAGTAAACACTTGATATTGCCTCTTGATTTTCAAACAGTAGTGAATTTGTTTGCATATTTATTGGTGACATCACATCACACTCAACATAGTAGTGGGTCTCTACATGTAGAAATGCTTCCTCTTTATTCGTATTTAGCATATTGATTATTATTATTATTTACTTCTTCGTATGTACACATTGAGAATGAATAAACAAAGTATTTGCAGGCTTTGTAGCTATTAAAAAATATGCCAAACCAGAATTCTACCAACTTCTTTTTGTTGGCAATTGATTGAAATAACTATAAAAAATGAACATCTATAAGCATGTTGATGGTCTCACCTGAACACAAATGACTGTAGAAAAAAAAAAAAGCATTTATCGAAGGGTTTTCACATAGACATGTAACTGAGATACTGTCTCACAGCTCTCCACCCAGGCTGCTTCATTGTTTTGTTACAATAATGTGACCTTATAAAGTGTGAATGTGTTTTACAAAAAGAAATTAATATTATTTTTCTTTGTTGTTGTTTCTATGTTGTCTTTCAGCTCTACCAACACCTGCACTGGCTGTTCTCCGAGAATTCCACTTTGTCAACCTGCTGAAAAACTGGACTGAAGCTCAGAGTTACTGCAGAGACAACTTTGATGACCTGGCGACCCTAGAGAGTGCAGAGGACTGGGCCAGAGTCACGGAGATTGTGGGAACTTGGGATGCATGGATTGGAATGTATGATGATGTGAATAGCTGGAGATGGTCCCTGGACAGCAAGTATCTCCATGAGCGAGAGTTAGGAAGATGGTTTAATTTTGTTGTAAACAATGAGCAAAGTAAACAGCACTGTGTAGATATGATTAATCCTCAACTAAACAATCATTATTGCAACACGGCAAAGAGCTCAGTGTGCTACGATGGTGAGTGTTCACTTTCTTTACAACTTTTTCACAGATTTGACAGAGTGGAAAATCAAAGATCATGTTCCTCTCATCTTTTTACGACCCAAAGTGTTTGATCAAATATCTTTGCTGTGTCATTATAGAGACCTCCAACTCCTACATCTCAGTCACAGATCCTAAAATCTGGCAGGAAGCCCAGAGCTACTGCAGGCAGACCTACACAGACCTGGCCAGCATCAGAAACCAGCAGGAATGGGACAACGTCATGGATGCAATCACTACTGCAGGCCGCCATTGGATCGGCTTATCCAGAGAGAGCTGGAAGTGGTCTGACCAGAGTAACTCCTCCTTCAGGCAGTGGGCAGCTGGTCAGCCCCATGGAGGCGATGAACAGTGTGGAGGTGCTTTCGTGGACGGGTTGTTTGATTATTTTTGTCATGTGGAACGTCCCTTCATCTGTTCAGGTAAAAACCTCCATCTTTCAGAACATCCAAGTTGACGCCTTTGGTTTGTAGTTTGACTGCATGTTTGTATGGATGTTGGAAGCAGAGTTGTGCATGTTGAGGAACATGCCAAACTCTCAATGAGATGATGACGATGTTAGTGTGGTAAATATGGTGAGCTTAGCTTAGCACAAATATTGCAATGATGTGTAAGCTGCTCCTCACTGAGGTTCATAGGGCTTTGGAATGTTTGGACCAGAGGTGTGGACTTAAGTCCAATTCGTGTCAGTAATTTGATGACTTCCGACTGGGACAAAAGACTTGCAACTCAAGTTGGACTTGTGTTTGTGTGTGCTGTCAAGGCAAAGCAGTCAATCAAGTTAGATCCTTGTTGCTTGAATCCAATCAAGCCAAAAAAGTGCAGGACAAGGAAAGGATGGATCTGGTAACACGGAAGCAGTTTGAATCAATTTTACCAATGAGAGTTTCAGTCAGATTCGCAACCTATCAGGTGGTCAACATAAGAGGAACTGCAGTAGAGGGAGGCGATGAAGCTTGTGGAGGTGCTTTAGTGGACGGGTTATTGGATAACTTTTGTGATGAGGAACTTCCCTTCATCTGTTCAGGTAAAAACCTCAAAGACAGGAATGATGTGTAAACTGCTGCTCACTGAGGTTCATAGGACTTTAGAATGTTTGGACCAGACGCGAGGACTCAGGTCACGTGACTTGGGCTCAAATCCAATTCAAGTCATTAATTTGATGATTTCCAACTGGGACAAGGGACTTGCAACTCAACTTGGATTTGAATTTGTGTGAATTTGTGTGTCCATCAACATTATGACATCCCAGAAGGGTGAAAAGGTGCTTGATCTCTAGAAGATCTGACCTGGGTCTGCTGGCAGTGGAATAGTTTTGTATTCTTAATATGTACACATTAATGTAAAAAATGGAATGAATAAACTAGTTGTTGAGTTGTATGGTTTGCAGGCTTTGTAGCTATTGACAAATAATTACCAGCTTCTTTGTATTGACAGTTAATTTAGCAAAATGCGACCTTTTCATCTAGATTAACATCTATGAGCATGTTGATGGTTTTGGCCTGTATTCATACATATGTAATGACAATAACATTGAATCTAATGTGAATGTGTTTTACAGATGTTTCAGATCTAAGTGCAGTGGCTGATCTCAAAGAATTCCACTTTGTCAACGAGTTGAAAAACTGGACTGAAGCTCAGAGTTACTGTAGAGAGACGTATTTCGACCTGGTGACCATAGAGAATACAGAGGACTGGGACAGAGTCAGTGAGATGGTGGGAAACTCAGATTTTTGGGGAGCATGGATTGGACTGTATGTCGATGTGAATACCTGGAGTTGGTCTCTGGACAACACGTCTTTCTACAAAGAAGAGTTCGGAGGCTGGTTTAATTTTGTTGTAAACATGGAGGGAAGTTATCAGCACTGTGTAGAACTCATTAACCCTGAACTACACGATAATGGTTGCAACACAGCAGAGAGCTCAGTGTGTTACGATGGTGAGTGTTCTCTTTCTTAACAATATTTTTCACAGATATGTGAAAATCAAAGATCATGTTCCATCATGTTCTCATGTTTTCACTGCTCAAAGTGTTTCATCAAATATCTTTGCTGTGTCATTATAGAAACTTCCAACTCCTACATCCCAGTTGAAGTTAAAAAGACCTGGCAGGACGCCCAGAGCTACTGCAGACAGACCTACACAGACCTGACCAGCATCAGAAACCAGCAGGAATGGGACAACGTCATGAGTGCAATCACTACTGCAGGCCGCCATTGGATCGGCTTATCCAGAGAGAGCTGGAAGTGGTCTGACCAGAGTAACTCCTCCTTCCGGCAGTGGGGGAGTGGTCAGCCCCACGGAGGCAATGAAGCTTGCGGAGGAGCTAGATTGAGCGGGATATTTGATGGTTTTTGTCATTCTGAATTTTCCTTCATCTGTTCAGGTAAAAACCTCAATTTTCAGAACAATCAAGTTGAGGCCTTTGATTTGTAGTTTGACTGCATGTTTGTATGGGTGTTGAGGAGCATGTCAAACTCTAATTAATCCAATCAAGCCAATCAAAGTGCAGGACAAGCAAAGTATGGTTCCAGTAAACACTGAAGCATTTTTCATAATTAATTTCAATCAGGTTCACAAAATATCAGGTGGTCAACATGGGAGGAACTGCAGTACGCAAAGCATGCTGGGTGGAGATTCCAACTTCGTTTTACATTTGGAGAGACTTGGGACTTGCATATCAATGACTTCTTCCCCCCTCCCGTTTGAACCGAGACGGACTTGACCATCTTTCCAGACTTTGTACCAAACTAACATG
>CAESWR010001142.1:197664-214572 GCA_903171835.1 Mullus surmuletus | reverse complement strand
AAAGTTCAGAAATCTTATATTTCACGGCGATGAACTTCCTGTGACGTAGGTTAGGGTGACCCCCCCCCTCCCCATAGAGGTTTTTAAAGAGTAGGGTATAAAGCTTGGGAGGGTCGTTTCAGAAAAGACGATGTGTGTTTGAGCGCAGAGTTGGTTTGTAAACAAGGTGGGACGAAGAGGAGGTGTGTGATGAGAGGGTGATTGCTGAGACGCCGGTGACGGTGCACCGTGAAGCGGGTGAGACCCCCAAAGCCCCGGAGAAGAGCGTGATGTATCTGCGCGGAATCCAGACTCCTCCGGCGGAGGCCCTGGAGGGACGGTGGTCTTTGGAGCCGGACGGAGGATGTGGACTGTGGGGTCTCGTCTTCCAATACGAGAGGCTTCAAATAAAAACACGATATTTTCACGAGATATAGAAAGTACGAAACAACACATGTGAACAAGATACACTTGATGAGCTCACTGGAGTATGTCATGTTTTTTCTACTTCTGTTTCAGCATTCAGTGTCCTGATGAGAGTGATGGGGCAAAGTTGCCTGGTGGAAACAGTATGTTCTGATGGTAAGGGGGTACAAACCCTGACTGTGAACTATGCGGTCCCATGTTCAAATCTACCTTACAGCTCCTGTCTTTTCCAATTCTATTTTAGTATTCAGTGCGAATAAGTTTGTGCACCCCTTCACTTGTATAAAGGGTTGTGCATAAGTTTGGGTGTCCAAACGTATGCACAACCCTGGGGTGCCCCAATTTATTCACACCCATGTACTCTAGTAAGTACATGCTCACCTGCAGGTGGAGCCTCAGCACAGAAGGCAAACATCCTGCTGAGTCGGCTCAGGAAGAGACAAAGTGTGAGGAGACACATGGACAAATTCCTTTGCGTTCAGCTTCATCCTCACAGGCAAAGGCTGTCATGTGTTGTTGTTTATGTTGTTGTTTCTGTTATACCTGCTTGCTCACCTGTCAATTGTCTTCCACGTTCCACGAGGACGGAATGACGTTTGAAAGCCCCAGGCGGCTTTTCACTTTTGGCTTCTCGCACCTTCTTCTTTGCAGTGAAACTCGACCGTTGGATGGATGCCTGCTGTGTTCTCTCAAATCAGCAGTCACATCCTTGTTTGACCTGTGAGACCAAGTTCTTTCTAATCTAAACATAATAAGAGAAATAAACTGTAAACATTTTTAAAATCAATCAATCAATCATAATAACCTGAACAGCCTGAAAAGCCTGCCAGTGGTGGTCTCCGGCCCTCTGATTGGATACTCAATCCAGAGGACACTCGTGTCCCAGACCAGACCAGATCCACTAACGGGGCCTTCCAGTCCCAGACCAGACCAGACCCACTGATATTAAAGGAAATCTAGTCCAGTCCATACCCAGATCCATTAACATGGCCTTCCAGTCCCCAACCCAGACCAGACCCACTCACGAGATGAGACCAAGACCTTCAGAAAGTGGTCTTAAGACCGGTGGTTTTTGAGACCAAGACCGGATCTGGAGGACGACAACATGTGGAGAAAGAAACTCCTGCGTGACATCCTCCACTGTTGTTTATAAACAAATATGGGAATGAGGTCAGGCCGGGTGAAGTACCTGACTGAATACTCTGAGAGTGGAAAGTCAGGTCCGGCCAGGGTTCCAGCCCAGGTGGAATCCTGATCTGGATCTGATCCAGATCAGGATTTCATCATGGCTGTTTGGAGCCACTCACCACTTTGGCTTCTTGCCGTCTCACAACAGAAATAGTGTCTTTTTTTGCTCGTCCACATGTTCAGGGTTTGCAGAGCAGAGAGGGAGCAGAGCCAGGAGCCACCGGCACTTTCTGTTTCTTTTTCAGATCTTTCGGCAGGTTTACTGCCCAAGTCCCTCGCTGAGATGCCGGATAGATGAAAGACATGAAAGAAATTGTGTGTGTGTGTATGCGCGCGCACAGAGACACCATGTTGGGTGCAGGAAGCGGAGTGTAAGAGATTGTTGTGGGAAACATGATCTGTTAGTCTGTGCTGTCAAGGTATGCGTGCGTGCGTGTGTGTTTGTGTGTGTGTGTGTGCTTGCACATGCTTGTGTGTTTTGGGGCGTGGGAAAGGAGTGTGGCAATGTGTTTGAACTCTATATCATACACTAGTTGTAGTCTTACCCATTCATTTCCAATGACTAGTTTGACCAGCAACACCGTGGGTTGAATAAAGTTGAATAAGACACACAAAGTTGAATTCCAAAATCCCACATTGATTCTATGTTCTATAGCCATGTGTGAACAAAGTCACGGGACCCTGCGACAAACAGATGAAAGTAACGGCGTTTTTTCCGAGAGAGAAAACACAACAGGAGGATTAAAGCAACTATATGCAACTTTTTTACCATCATCAATCAAACGCTTCAGTGTCCACAGAATCCAGGTTTTGATCCAATCATCTCCCAGCGTTCCTTCACAATCCCAGATGTTGTGTTAAAACAAGCAACTCCTCAACATCTGAAACATCTGTTTACCTCAAAGCAGGCGACCTGGGCGGCTGGGTCACGCTCAGAGCTGGGAAGTTACTCTGTTACATTTACAGTACTCTTTGCTTTGACCGGAGTACGTTTGCGAAGAAGAAACACTCCTCTTACTCCACTACATTGCACTGCACGGCTCCTGACTTCTCTGTTTATCAGAGCGATTCTACGCATCTTTACTGTGCTAGAGACGCTTCCACAAAAGGCTCTGCTACCACATGACCCTTTTTCACCAATCAGAGGAGGCCATTCAGTCACATGAACACACACATTCTGAGCAGGACGAAGGAGGAGGAGGAGGAGGAGGAGGAGGTGGAGGATGAACACTCGTTGTCTCATATATCTGAAGCATGTTTAGCTGCACACGTTGCAAAAGACCAGCTGATTTATTTAGTTTTAGATAAATATTTCATTTATTGTCATTTTAGTAAAAGGGGAATTTGCACATTTTAAAATATTGTTGTCTGTCTGAATGAATCCATGCACGAAATGCACTCTTACTCAAGTCATTTTTGAGATGACTACTTTTTACTTCTACTCGAGTCACATTTTTGTGGATTTGTGGACATGCGTTTATCCGGCAAAGTTCCGCGGGACATTCCGGGATCCAGCGCCTTTCCAGAGAGCATCTTCCCGCTCGCCGGCATTCGGAGCGAACCACCTTCCCACCACGGAGCGGCGCATTTGACACCAGAAAGGCTGCATTCCAGCTGCCTCCCTGAACACGGCCCGCCATCGCTCCCCTCTGCAGAAAGTAAACACGCAAAACTGCAGGGGGGCGGAGCTACGGGAAGGGTGTGTTCGCACAACAACAACGCCAGACACACTTCAGGTTTATAAGAACACAAAGGTGGCTTTTCTTTCCTCGTGTTTTGTGCGCAGGTGTGTGTGTGTGACCTGATCCGTCCAGACTTTGACCTACAAAAGGATCTCTTGGTTGGCTGCCATCGCCACGGTGACACAGCGGGTGATTTGTTCTCGCTGACAGAATGCAGCAGCTCATCAACTCATCCATCAATCACCATGTTTACACACACACCGGCACACACCAATCACAGCTCCTCCCATCATCAAACCCAGACACTCACTTCCACGTGCTGAGTTTGCAAAGAATCATGGGAGTTTTCCCCTCAGTGTTTGTGACTCGACGCTTTGAGAGCTGAACAACATTGCTGCAGTTGTATATCGTGTCAAAATACTCAGCTGGTACTCTGCTCTTCTTCTTCTTCTTCTTCTTCTACTTCTTCTTCTTCATCTTTTTCTTCTTCGGGATATTCATGTTTATGTTTGTACAGAATGTATGTTTATATGTGTGAGATCTCATTTAAGGCCTTGTCAAACCTTTTAGTTTAAGCTTTACCAACCAACCAACCAACCAACCAGTGGTGGGCAGTGTGGTTTGGAGTGCATTCCGCAGGGCGGCCGGACCCCCAAGCGTCCATGTTTACTTGCGTCCCCTTTGCTCTCTCCAGATGTCCAGTTGTTGAGGAAATTCGCAGCATAAAGCTTTGTGAACCCACCAACAATGACCACGTCTGTGTCGGTGAGCGGACCCCCAATGGTGGCGGTGGCATCAAACAACACAATGTAGATCTGATTCGATTCGATGTTGTGTCGACAGCGCAGACACACTGAAAGATGCAAATATACCGCACACACACACACACACACACACACACACACACACAGAGAGGTTGAGTGAGCGGTTCGAACATCGTCTTTTCAAGTAAAAAGGCTCGAGTCCAAGTGAAGTCACGAGTTATTGAGTCCAAGTCGAGTTGCAAGTCACTTTACTTTTTCTCAAGTCGAGTTTAAAGTGATCGGAATCATGACTCGAGTCGAGACATGTGACTCGAGTCCAAACGTCCGGCTTCATCCTGCTCCATGAATCAGTAAGTGAATGAAATGGGTACTTTGCCTCTGCTCATGGGGCGAAGCGTCGGTGTAACCACAGGTCTGTGTGCCAAGACGCAAGAAATCAAGCTGAAGGTGCGCAGGCGGAGCAGCGGCGATCTCACATCTCTTTCCTGTTGGCAAAGTGTGAAGTATGTTTTAAATGAAAGTGTGATCAGGATTCTCTGAAAACGCTCAGTTACACCTCAGATTTGTTATCAATGGCGTTGTTGTTCGCCACTTGAAGCACCGGTTGACCGGCTTAGTTGGAGCCACATGTTTGTGGTCTTTGACGGTTTCATCAAAATGGATGGATGTGGTTTCATGACAATCTGTTTCTCAATTCTGAAGAAAGGCGTTAGAGGCGAGCTAACCTGATCCTGACTCCCACAGAGAGCGTCATTATCAAATAATTACATTATTAACCTCTCTTATTTGTTGCACCTGTTTGTGGTATTATTTGATCAGATATTACAGCAATGATTTCCCTGTTTCCTCCTCGGCCAGCCAATAGTGCAATGTTTTCATGCAATTTATCTCGCATCCCCTCCGGCTGCCAAAGAAGACCAACAATAACACTGATATGAGCCTTAATAAACACAGAGAGAAATCCAGTTAATGTTGCTTTACTGGCTTGGATGCAAATCATTCTTCATCATTTTGGTTCAGGTGCGCTCATATTTTCTGCCATTTTCCACATTTGCAATTTTGAGACTGCGTAATTCGATCGACAGCTCCTGATGATGAATCAGCAAACTCTGCATAAACCAGGCTTCATTAGCAGACTCAAGTCCATGAGAGACACAAAATGAGCGACTTGATTCAAACTTGAATGACTGAAGTTATCAACAAAGAAGATCAAGTTAATCTGCGACGATTAGCTCCTAACTCAGGCCTCCACAGCTGTAGCACACGTTACAGAATGAAGAATCAAACACAATGAAATAAGCCTTTCGGGTCCAATAAGAGTTCTTTGTTTTCCAGAATGCAGTTGGACATGGAATTGCATTATGGCTCCAACCCGGTTAAACTTGTTCCACCAAAAGAGGCAGATTTTGCGTAAGTGAGGGGCAAAACCAAAATATCGTCTGTCATTTCCCCAATGACACCATGTTCATAAACCCCGGCGAGCCTCGGGGATGAAGCAAACGCAGAGATGGCGCCGCTGCTGCACAAGCTGCTGCACAAGCTGCTGCACAAGCTGCTGCATCTGATGCTGATGATCTCAGCCGCCGCCGCCTACAGTTACTACGGAGGCTCCATCATCTTCACCCCGAAGGGACGGAACCCGGATGGATCTTATGAGGTACGTGACGTATAGTATATGAGAGAAATCAAATCTGCAGACATGCCTTTATTTTGAAAAATGTTGACTTTAGTAACTTTCAGAATGCATGAGAAGTGTAGAAGTGCCAATTCTTCTGAATACATCTACATTGTTTGTTTTAATGGGCGGTGTCAGGCACCGAGCAGTCAATCAACGAGGATACAGGAGTAGTTTTCAAAATAAGGGTTTATATTTCCCCCCCAAAAAATCACAAAAAGGTTCAATTAAAAAAAAGTCTAGGCCTGAAAAAAGAGGTGAAAGAAATCAAACTAGACTCAAAAGACAAGTAACAAAATAAAGTGTTAACTGAACAAACGGATTCTCCACAATGAAACACAAGGGGACATTTATGAATGTTTGGCCAAAACAAATAAGACAAAAAAGGGAAACAAAAATGGACATTAACCAAAACCAATACAAAGAAAAAACCCAAATAACCTAAATCCTGAGAAAGGACCTCCAACAGCACGGTAACTCAAAGAAAGAAACAAGAATTAATATAAGCAAAGAGGAACCCACTGTAAAGATAAAGAAAACTATTTACATCAATTAAGTATTTTACTCAAACTTAATGTGCCACTGAAGTGTTTGGAGGCGGCTGACTGTAAATACGACTAATCTCTGAATGAATGGGAATTGTGAGTCCTGTGTCCCCGGCCGGAGAAGCTTTTTCCAGCAGAGTTCATGGTTCATGTTTGATCTTTTGCTCCCCTCGGTCCTGACGGCTGTCACCACTCTGACCTCCTCACAGGTGGAACTTCGCAACAAGCAGGCCACGTATTACTGCTACGTGAACGGCTTCCAGTGCTACTATGGCAACTGTGGAAGCACCCAACAGTCCAGCTCTGCAGTGGTTGTCCAGAACCCCTACAACCCCAGATGGTGCCTGCAGGAGGTGGTGATGACTAAGAAACTCAGCAGCAACCTGCCTTTTGGAATTCGGTAGGTCGGACCCTGCCCACTTCCCCTCTGTGGAAGTTGATACAGCTGTTGTTTTTGATCAGGCTTTTCCACAAAAGAACTGACTATGAATCAGAATTTGTGTTTCAAACATGCTTGAACGATGTTGGAGGCTGCTAGCTTCAGACAAAGAAGTATGTTCACCATCCACATCCTCTCTCCGGCACACAGATACGCCACGTATTATAACAGACACAATGGAAAAGGATACTGGATTGCAAATGTCCGGTCGTCGGCTGCTATCTTGCGACTGACAGCGCATATCGACCTGGGAATCCGTTCTGATACCGGTCAATCCAACAGATCTCCCAGCACCGCCATCATTCCCATAATCAGGTAATGAGTTAGCCTGTTGCCTATTCCTGTGTCTAATCCTAATTTTTTTTGTTTCTAATTCTACTGCATTTCTCAAAATGTAGCACTATGACTGTTCTTGCTACTTGTAGGTGTAGTTTAGCAGTAGTGGTATTACCTACATAACTAGCTGGTCGAAGTTGAACTCTTTCGCACGATTATTCTCATAACATAATTATTTGCCCTTCACAGAGTCAACAGGAACTGCCCACGATCCTTCAGCATCCCCACGTTTGATGCCGACGGTGACCGTGTCAGATGTCGGGTGGCTAGAACGTCCCACAACTATGAGTGCTCTCTGTGTGGTCTGACCAGTGGGTTCTCCTTAGATCAGGTAAGGTGACATCAATCACATAACAACAGTTAGCCAGTGTGGTGTCAAGTGTTAGAAAAGCTCTAACATTTTTCTCTCCTGTTTATTAGAACAACTGCACCCTTCACTACGTTGGCAGCCATCAATATAATCGGTATCATCCCATTGAGCTGATGATGGAGGACTTCCCCCACGAGCACATCACCTTGTCATACTCCGATGGCTCCTACACATCAAAGTTGCCCCAGTCGTCTTGGAGACGCAAACGTCAGCTTCTAGCAGTTGGAGGCAGATCCACCACCACGGCTGCACCAACCACCACGGCTGCACCAACCACCACCACAGCAGCACCAACTACCACCACCACGGCTGCACCAACCACCACCACAGCAGCACCAACTACCACCACCACGGCTGCACCAACCATCACCACGGCTCCACCAACCACCACAGCGGCTGCACCAACCACCACCACCACGGCTGCACCAACCACCACCACAGGTAGACCAACCACAGCGGCTGCACCAACCACCACCACAGCTAGACCAACCACCACCAAAGCTGCACCAATCACCACCACCACAGCTGCCCCAACCACCAAAACAGCTGCACCAACCACCACCACAGGTAGACCAACCACCACAGCTGCACCAACTACCACCACGGCTACACCAACCACCACCACAGCTAGACCAACCACCACTGCTGTTGCACCAACCACCACCACTGCTGCACCAACCACCACCACAGTTGCACCAACCACCACCACAGCTGCACCAACCACCACCACTGCTGCACCAACCACCACAACTCTACCAACCACCACCAGAAGGCCATTCAGATCATCAATTGCCCCGCTGAGCAAACTTCCCGTCCAATTTTCGGTGTATGGTAAGAACCGTCATGTGAACATTCAGACTGCGTCATTGATGTTTGATAAGTGTTTCATTGTGCCTCTCCACTTTTCATTTTCAGTGGACTATACCTATGCCCCTTCATGCGTCGATGGGGACTACTTTCCGATATTCTTGTCACCAACACCGTCCAATGGAGTCAATCTTCCCGCCTTTGTCAACCAAACCCTGGAGATTAAAGTCCGGTCCACTGCTCTGTACACCACGTAAGGAAGCATAGTCACAGCGTAGACTTTGGAAAAGCTGTCTTTGCACTGTTACAAGGTTATGACAATGTTTCTTCCACAGGATTGTTGGCTTGCTTATGACTGGACCAAAGGGCATTTATAAGCAAAGAATCACCACTGAAGAATACGTCATCAAGTGGACACCCACCGACAACGAGCTGAATGATCATTTCCCCATTTGCTTTATTTCTGAAGCAAGAGACAGGTGTGTTTCAAACAAACCACCTCATCTGGCTAAAGGTTTTATCAGAAAAATACTACTTAAACACTTCCCAAATGAGCTACGTACATGTGTAGTCTCATTGCCCTTCTATCTAATGACATCATTAGCATAGTGATCCTTGCACACTGACATTCCCCATATATCCAGCCCAACATTCAGTCAAGTAAGCTGTTTAAGATAAAAATCAAATGCTGAAGTATGTTGAACCAACTGTCGTTTTCCAGATCACATGGCTCCATCTATCAATCGGAGCTGCGCTGTTTGACCGTTGATGTTGGACATCATGGTTAGCCAACAATTTGAACTCTGATGATACTTGATGAGTTTGTATTTATTTATCGAAATGCTTCTGAAATGCCAAAGGAAAAGCAATTATCATGAGAAGAAGTAGCATACTTGTTTTGTTTTGGTGTTAGTCTTACCACATCATTCAATAACAGGATATAAATGTAATGTATCACCCCATTCAGAGGCCACAGTGACTTGCAATGAGACGACAATGACAGTGGAGGTGGAGAAGTCCTACCTTATCAGGCGCAACGAGGAGAACTTGCATCTGAATTCCTTTACGGGTCCGTCCTGCAATTTGACTACTCTCTCCAACAACAGCCACCTGGTGGCCATTGTGTCTCTCGACGACTGTGGAACCCTAATTGAGGTACAGTGAGCAAGATCGTCTTCATTAGATATTCTTCCTCAAATTTACCCGCAGAATGACCCATGCCTGATCAACAAAACAATGCCTGTTGTGATAGTAAAGCAATTTTGGTAATTTGTCCAGTTTGTTGTCTATGATGAATTAGTTTAAAATTTGGCTGTTATTGGTGAGTGAGCAGGTGTTGAGGAGGGTCACTTTCAGGTGGTGATGGTGGGTAGTAAGGAGTGGGGAAGTGGGTCAGAGATGGGACAGGTTCACATGTCGTTTAAGGTGATGACGTTGGGAAGAAGTTGGAGTACGATGTGACCAGCAGGAGGGTATGGGAAAAGTCACAGGGGAGGAGGGGGTGAGGATTGCAGAGTTGAGGGTCAGAGACGGCATGTATTGAGGGTACCGAAGGTGTTGTTTCCAATAAACGGAGGTGGTAAGGTGGAGGGTTCCTCAGGTGGACAGTGGGGGGTGCTGTGTCTTGGAAGTGGATTGGTGGTGGTGGGGCTGGGGGTAGTAGATGAGAGATTAAGGAATTGCCCACCTTGTTAGGGTGCAATCTGTCCTGTGAGAAGAGTGACGATCTGTTCCAAAAGATGTCAAAATTGTCAATAAAATGGGTGCCGCATGTGCCACAGAGTGATTGGAGCCAGGAGCTCAAGCTGAGGAGGCGGCTGAAATGATCGATGTTCCGTGTTGGTAGCGGAAAACAGATTTTCCACTGCGCTTTAGGGTGTGGAGAAGAGTTCTGAAGTTGCTCTTGGTCTGTTCGGAGTGGGGATGAGCTGTGTCGTAAGAGCCTACGTGGAGGAGATCTTGAAGTTTTGCCATGATGTCAGCGACAATTGCCCTGGGGCAAGTGAGAGTGATGCTGTCACCAACGATCATGGTGGTGAGGGCAAACAGCAGCGGCGGTGGAGATGAGGCGGACCCCTCTGGAGTGTGGCCGAGAGGATCGGTCGCGGGTGGGCGCCAGCGTGACAACAAGCGGGGCACCCGGAGGAGTTCCGTCGGACTGACTCTCGGAGGAGCCTCCTATAGGCGACCGAAGACGAAGGTGAAGTTTTGGGTTTTGTCAGGACGAGTCCCGGAAGGGCTCTGCAGGCTGTCAGGTATGGGGCAGAGAGATCCCCCCGTCGGCACATGGCCATGCACGGAGGGCCCTGTGCCTGGCAGGTTCCCCGCCGGGTGGCAGAGTGGGAGCCTCTGGGGCTCGGCAGCTGTTGATGAGGAGGCCGGTCCATCACCGCCGGATGTGTTGGTCGGGGCTCTGGAAGGATTTGCCAGGGCCTTGAAGCTCATGCCTCATGCCTTGAGTGAGGCTATGTGGAATGATTGTTCATGGGCGACGTCTATGCAGTGGTGGGTCGGTGGTGAGTCGGTGCTGAGTTGGCGGTGAGCCGGTGGATCTCCTCATTGCGATAAGTGATGAGTTTAAGTTGACCATCGGGCTCTGGGGTTGCTTCGGATTAGTTGGTCAAACACTTGCTCTGCTCTCTCACTGTGCTCTCTCGCTCTGGTCTCTTTCATCATATACTACATATATATATATGTAGTATATATATATACTGTATATATATATATATATGAACGGAATGAAAACCTATATGTATCAGACAAACTCCCCGACCGCCTGCTTTGAATGTGGGCAAATGCCATTTGGTCCGCTTTCCGGAAGGGACCGACCGATTGTCCGCTTTGTGGTCCAGACCAGACATTGCCCTGTGGCCAGTCCGTCACTGTTTACAGGTAGGATCATAGGGTAGGATGACCGGACTAAGATGGCGGCCGTATTTGTTGCGCCCCAAAAGTGCTATGCTATGCTAAGTCGCCAGCCAACCAATGGGTTTCATTTTCCTCCTCTAGGAGGATGAAGACAACATTATCTTCAAGAACGACATCACCTCTGCTGATGTGAGCCAGATCATTTCCAGGCAGCACGATGTGGATATCGCCTTTTCCTGTGTCTACCCGAAGCGCACCAACCTGACGCTGGGCTTCCGGCACAAAAACCCCTACGCCTTCTCGGAGAGAGGATTTGGCACTTTCAAGTACCAGTTTGAGTTCTTTGAGAGCCAGCGCTTCCGAACACCAAAGGATGCCAGCTCCTACCCGCTGGAGGTGAGCCTCAAGCAGAAGATCTTCATGCAGATCGAGGCCACCACCTCCATCCCGGACACCGAGCTGTTCGTGGAGTCCTGCAGGGCCACTCCCTACGACAACCCCAACTCTCGCACCGTCTACACCATCATTGACAACGGGTGAGCCGCGCCGTTCATCTCGCCGCTGCCGCTTTTCAGGGCCAGTCGTTTGATTTCTGCTTGGCCGTCGCAGGTGTGTGAAGGACAACACGGTGCAAATCTACCCCGGCTCCAAGTATCAGTTCAGGTTTGGGATGGAGGCGTTCGAGTTCATCGGTGCTCACGAGGAAGTAAGGACAAACACATCGTTATCTCTTTAACATCATATCACATCTAAGTACAGCTGTAGTGATAAATACATATTCATGGTAACACCTTCATGTAGAATGTTCTTATATTTAAGGTTCAAATGTATGTAAGCCATTGGTTAACAAAACGTGGGTTCATTTTTCTCATAGCTACTATTGTTCTCTGTTTGAGTGATATCATTTGATCAAGCCTTTTCTAACATTCCATACTTAAAATTAGTCATAAAAATATGTATGAATCCTGCTGATATCGCATCAGATCGATATGGTATAGGCCAATACTCAAGGCTGCAATATTTTCTGACGTTTGCAGGTCTACATCACCTGCTCGGTCCTCCTGTGTGAGCGAGGCGTCCCCGGCACCAGGTGCTCGCAGGGATGCATCCGCTCCAACTCAGGGAACCACCGCGGCAAAAGAGAGGCGGCAACTCAGACCTCCACCCACTCCATCTCCCAGGGTCCTTTGCACCTCCTGAAGACGTCCGACAGCCGAGGTGAGGGTGCTCCTCAGGGAACACGCTGGTCCTTGATGTTGGTCTTGGTCTTTAAGCAGTGCTTGTTTGCATCTGCAGTGTCGGGTTCCGGCCTGAGCCTGGGCGTCAACCTGCTCATCATCATGGGCTGCTTCCTGATGGTTGCCGTGGTGATCTACCGCTCAAGGGGGTCGAGGGCCAAATACCAGCGTCTGCCAACCTCAGAGACAGACTGAGGACAGCGGTGCCTTCCTGACCCTGCCGACCTTTACCATGTACCATTTAATTTTCATATTGACAATGCTGCAAACTTGCTGTCACTGACTTCCTCTTTCTTTTGTCTTTTGGCTTAAAACAATATGTCCTCCTGCCCACCCACACTCATGAGCATGCTCTGGACGAGTCTTAACTTCTGGACTTGGTACTCTTGATACTCCTAATAAACCCTGGTGTCTCATCGCATGTGATCATCTGTGTGTTGTGTTTGACACCATCCTTTAGAATACAAATACAATCCAAACTCGCTCTGTGAGCTCCCGTTTCCTAGGTGAAGAATGTGTCTCAAAACAGACGCAAATCAGCAGGTGACGTAGACGTGGACATTTTGGTGTCTAGCTCTAACCAGCTCTGCACCCCAACCTATTGACTACTAGCACATGTACTGTTGAAGTAATGCCATTTCAATTCCTTATTCAAGATTTGTTGCTCCTCATCTTCTTTCCGTAATTAACTGCTCTCTGTCCTTTGGTTGGTCCCTGAATGATTCAAAGTTGCCTGCATTCTCCTTAAAAAACATGGTCTGGATCCTCATCCTTTAGCAACTACAGGCCCATCTCAACACTGCCATAAAATTCCCAAATTCAGGAAATTGTGTAAAGTCAGTTTCCTTGCAGCTCGTGGCAGCGTTGAATGAAAAATTCTTCTGGGTTTCGTAAATATCACAGCACTGAGACCTCAAGATCTCAGCAGATTTAACGTGCACCCGTGTCTTGCCATTGCCCTTCTTGGCGGCAGAGGCAACAGTTGCTCAGAATAGTTGCTTAGTGCTGCTTTAATAATGGCAGGTGTTTAAGATCTTTAAGTCCCTCTCTGCCTGTTTAACTCCATTTCAATGACAACATTTGTGGATTTGCTTTGTCCGAAATCACTACAAAACAAAACCACCTTCCGAGAGCGGCGCAGCCCGTGTGACACCAGAAAAGCTGCATTTCAGGTGTGTCTCCAGAACATCAATGCCAGACATGCTTCAGGTTTATGAAAACAAAGGTGGCTTTGCTTTGGTTTACATTTTGTGCATGGGTGTGTGTGTGACCTGATGCATTGGGGCCTTGAATCGACAAAAGGATCAGATTGCTTTGTTGGCTGTAAATCGCCACAGTGAGACGTCGGGGTGATTGTTGGCGCTGACAGAAAGCAGCATCTATATTTGTGTTTATGTTTATACAGATGTTTGAAATCTCATTTAGGGCCTCATTAAACCTTTTAGTGTGAATGTAGGCCTATCTATTTAGTTCTTATTAGATGTACTATTGTTGTTGTGCAATTATGTGTACATGGCTGTCTGTCTGTCTGTCTGTCTAAGTAACTAACTAAACAACTAAATAACTAAGACCCTCAAGCAGTTATGTGTATATGTATGTCTCAACTTTGTCTAAACAGACCAACAAAGAACCTAACTAACTAACCAACCAACCAACAAACCAAACGGTGGAACAAAAGACCCAACCAAGACTCTCAAGTGTCCATTTCTGTTATTCATTCCCATCATATTTCCATGCAGAGGCGGAGCAGCAGCAATCTCAGATGGTTTCCAGAGAGCAGCTTTCTGTTCACAGGTTGTGAAGTGTAAAGTATGTTTGAAATGAAAATCTGATTAGGATTCTCCGAAAAGATAAGCACAGTTACGCCTCTGATTTAAGATAAGACGCTTTATTGTCATTGTACGGAATGGCACGAATTGTTTTTGGTTGACAGATGACTCTTTATGATAAATCAGCAAACTGCATCCACCAATCCTCATCATTCAAGATTCAAGATACTTTATTGTCATTATAAGAACATTTACAACTAAATTAAGGTGCACAGTCAGGGTACGGACTCTTATAAAGAGAGAATCACTGACATAACATCCAATCACTGATTCACACAACATACTAAGCATCACACACTCACATCAGTATCTGATATACTGTGGCCAGACTCAAGCCCATGAGAGAGACACAAAACACAAACTTGTGTGGTAAAGTGGATGTTGGGAATGAGGTGGGAATGACCAACAACGCCACCTGGGGAATTTCGCTCTAAATAATGATTCGATTTTAGGGGGACACAAGGTCACACAGATCCGGATCACCACTGGGCAGGAGGCATTGTTGTGGGTTCTAAAAGGGTTCTTTATTGACCAAAATGATGTTCTGTTAAAGCTCGGACGACCAGTCCACAGTGCAAACAGCTCTGGGGGCAAAAGGGAAGGGGACAAGGCTGGGGTGTAACACAGCGGCCCGAAACCAAATGATACACAGCTGAAAACCATCATCCTACTTAACTCATTGGCTGCCTGTGGTTTTCAGAGCAGAGAGCCCCACACTGCCAGCGTTTTGGCTGATTTTTGAAGACCCACAGAATACAAATCTAATGGCGACAACATTATCTACGAACTGCGACACATCAACTGTATGAGTTTCTCCGACTTGCAAAGTTTCACCATTTACTCGCTCATCCAACGAGTTGCAGTTTGTGCTACCTCCACCTACCGATCCTGTTGGTGCTGCCACCTAAAGGATCACTTCGTCAGTACACTAAATTCTATGTTGACAAGCCTGATTTTCACTGACAAGCTCCACCAGACTGTCCCCCATTGATATCTATAGATGTCAGCCAATTAGTTAATAATAATGATACATTTAATTTGCATAGCGCCTTTCAAAACCTCCATGGACACTTCATGGAAACAGAGAAAACAAAACATACACAAAAGACAATCGATAGGACTCACAACACAGGGTGTGCTAACTGAGGGCAAACGTGATTAACAGTAACCAACATCCTGGGCAAACAGGTGCGTTTTGAGGGCTGATTTAAAAGAGTCCACCCCTCAAGTGCGGCAGCTGGTGCGGGATGTGGAGAGCAGGGGCCTCATGTACTAACAACTACGTGGATTTCACACTAAACACCAGCGTATGCAAGAATCCCCGAAAAAAAATTCTGGATGTATCAATTAGTGCGTGCGCCGGGATCCGCGCACCTTTCCTTCATACATCCCACTCAGCGTGGAATTGAGCGCATGGCCGGGGCCGCTCTCGTTACGCCCACCTATATGCAATTCTATCTAAACAGGGTCTCTGCGGTCCACTCTGGCTCTTTAACAGCCACGTAGGTGATTGTGTTTGTGTTGATCGCTGATTTGTGCCCGATGTGTGCACGGTTGTCAAATAGTGACAGTCACCAACAGGCTGGACTGGCCATCGGACAGACATTGTCCCGGTGGGCCGGTGGCTCAGTGGGTCGGTGCCTCAGTGGGCGCAGGAGAAAAAACACTTGCGGTGCAGTTGTTTGTGTCGCATCCAACGCAGCGCTGTTTCCCCTACATTCATCATCGCGTAACGCGATGTGACCCCCCATGTTACAAGAAGTGAGAAGGAGAATTTTATAGAAAATTTGGAATTTCACACGGAGCCAATGAAGGTGGATGAGAGTGGGAGTGTGCAGCTGAGTTCTGTACATATTGGAGTCTTTCCAGGATTTTGTTCGATACAGCAAACAGGACTCATTGCATCAGTCGATGCTTCTGATCTTCCATAACAAAACAACTGGAGAGGCATATGGCATAATGTTCTCGTAGATGACCTGGGACTGAAGAAGCTAGTTAATATGGACCTTCACTGCCTCGTACTGCAACGGAGGGATGCGGTAATAGCTCTGACCAAAATGAGGTTGATGGATGCCAAATTCCCATCGTGGGTAGCAAAGACAGAGCTATTCTTGTTCAGCAAGGACCTCACCCTGGCCTGTCCTGGTGCAGTTAATGCAGACACCTCCAGCAACGCTATCTTGTCAGGGATCAGGGGGTTGCTGCCTGGGAGAACACCGTGGTGGAATCCACCGTAGTCACCCCTGCAGGCAAGCTGACGACCTGAGCAGCAATCAAGACACCGAAACTAGTCCGGGGTTACAGGAGGAACTCTGCCTCCCCGACATTAAGGACCGCAACACACACTGTACCCCGAACCACCTTCAACAGGCACAGGAACGCCAACAGCCCAGCTGGCAACGCACTCCCAGGAGGCTCAAGCAACTCATTTTGATTGGCAAACTGCTCTGCACAGGTACCAGGAAATAATGTCACAGCCTGATCGTTGTCAGATGGATCATGAGTCTCTTTGTTACCATGAAGGTTCTTTGTTTTCCAGAATGCAGGTGGACGCAAAATTGCCACAAGCCAGTAAAACTTGTTTGATCAAAAGGTGCAGATTTTAAAAGATATCAGGGCAGATATCTTCAGTCATTTCCTCATGACAGAATATTTATAAGGCTCCAGCAGGTGCCAGGGATGGAGCAAACGCAGAGATGGCACCGCTGCTGCAGAAGCTGCTGCATCTGATGCTGATGATCTCAGCCGCCTCTGCGTGGTCG
>CAESWR010001142.1:176828-196884 GCA_903171835.1 Mullus surmuletus | reverse complement strand
TCTGCAGTGGTTGACCGGAACACCTACAGCCTGACATGGTGCCAGCAGGAGGTGGTGATGACTAAGAAACTCAGCGGCAACCTGCCTTTTGCAATTCGGTAGGTCGGACCCTGCCAACTTCCCCTCTGTCATAATTGATACAGACGATGCTTTTTATCTGGCTTTTTCACAAAGTGTTAAAAGTATTTTGAATTTCAAGAACTGACTGAATTTTCCCCCAAATTTGTGTTTCAAACATGCTTGAACAGTTTACCATCCACATCTTCTCTCTGACGCGCAGATACCCCACGTATTACAATCCCACCTATGGGCGCGGATACTGGATCTCAAATGTCCGGTCATCACAGGCTGGCTGGCAACTGATGGCGCATATCGACTTGGGAATCCGTTCTGATACTGGTGAATCCAACAGATCTCCCAGCACCGCCATCATTCCCATTCTCAGGTAATTTACAGATTCCACCACTGCATCAGTTTATAAAAATCAAAAAAATCCTAAATATACAAGGTTGCCTATTCCTGTTTCTAATTGTTATTTTTTCTCATTCCTCTTATAATGCATTTCTCAAAATTGCGCAGGTGTTGTTATCACTATGACTATAATTGCTACTTGAAGGGTTAGTTTAGCAGTAGTGGTATTTTCTAACTAACCGGCTGGTCAAAGTACTGTTTAACTCTATAACATGATTATTCTCTTCATTATTTTCCCTTCACAGAGTCAACAGGAACTGCCCACGATCCTTCAGCATCCCCACATTTGATGCCGACGGTGACCGTGTCAGATGTCGGGTGGCTAGAACGTCCCACAACTATGAGTGCTCTCTGTGTGGTCTGACCAGTGGGTTCTCCTTAGATCAGGTAAGGTGACATCAATCACATAACAACAGTTAGCCAGTGTGGTGTCAAGTGAAAGAAAAGCTATAATGTTTTTCTCTCCTGTTTATTAGAACAACTGCAAACTTCAGTACGTTGGCAGCCATCAATATAATCGGTATCATCCCATTGAGCTGATGATGGAGGACTTCCCCCACGAGCACATCACCTTGTCATACTCCGATGGCTCCTACATATCAAAGTTGCCCCTGTTGTCTGGGAGACGCAAACGTCAGCTTCCAGCAGTTGGAGGAAGATCCACCACCACGGCTGCACCAACCACCACCACAGCAGCACCAACTACCACCACCACGTCTGCACCAACCACCACCACAGCAGCACCAACTACCACGGCTGCACCAACCACCACCACGGCAGCATCAACTACCACCAGCACAGCAGCACCAACCACCACCACGGCGGCACCAACCACCACCACAGCAGCACCAACTACCACCACCACGGCTGCACCAACCACCACCACAGCAGCACCAACTACCACCACCACGGCTGCACCAACCACCACCACAGCAGCACCAACTACCACCACCACGGCTGCACCAACCACCACCACAGCTGCACCAACAACAACCACAGCTGCACCAACCACCACCACAGCTGCACCAACCACCACCACTGCTGCGCCGACCACCACAACTTCACCAACCAACACCAGAAGGCCGAGATCATCAATTGCCCCACTGAGCAAACTTCCCGTCCAATTTTCGGTGTATGGTAAGAACCGTCATGTGAACATTCAGACTGCGTCATTGATGTTTGATAAGTGTCTCATTGTGCCTCTCCACTTTTCATTTTCAGTGGACTATACCTATGCCCCTTCATGCGTCGACGGGGACTACTTTCCGATATTCTTGTCACCAACACCGTCCAATGGAGTCAATCTTCCCGCCTTTGTCAACCGAACCCTGGAGATTCAAGTCCGGTCCACTGCTCTGTACACCACGTAAGGAAGCATAGTCACATCGTATACTTTGGAAAAACTGTCTTTGCACTGTTACAAGGTTATGACAATGTTTCTTCCATAGGATTGTTGGCTTGCTTGTGACTGGACCAAAGGGCATTTATAAGCAAAGAATCACCACTGAAGAATACGTTATCAAATGGACACCTACCGACAACGAGCTGAATGATCATTTCCCCATTTGTTTTATTTCTGAAGCAAGAGACAGGTGTGTTTCAAACAAACCACTTCATCTGGCTCAAGGTTGTATCAGAAAAATACTACTTAAAAACTACGTACATGTGTCGTGTCATTGCCCTTCTATCCAATGGCACCAGTAGCACAGTGGTCCTTGCACACTGACATTCCCCATATATACATTTTAGAAATGTATAAGCCCAACATTCAGTCAAGTTAGCTGTTTAAGATAATCAAATGTTGAAGTATGTTGAACCAACTCTTTGTTGTTGTTTTCCAGATCACGCGCCTCCTTCTATCAATCGGAACTGCGCTGTGTGACCGTTGATGTTGGACATCATGGTTAGCCAACATTTTGAACTCTTATGATACTTGATGAGTTTTTATTCATTGGAATGCTACTAAAACAACAAAAGCAAAAGCAATTATCATAAATGGAAAGCAGCCTTTTGGTTTGTTTTGGTGTTACTCTCACCACATCATTCAATGACAGGATATAAATGTAATGTATCACCCCATTCAGAAGCCACGGTGACTTGCAATGAGACGACAATGACAGTGGAGGTGGAGAAGTCCTACCTCATCAGGCGCAATGAGGAGAACTTGCATCTGAATTCCTTCACGGGTCCGTCCTGCAACCTGACTACTCTCTCCAACAACAGCCACCTGGTGGCCATTATGTCTCTCGACGACTGTGGAACCCTAATTGAGGTACAGTGAGCGAGATTTCATTACAAATGTATCAATAAGGGTCGTTATTAATTGTCACCACAACGTCGTCATTAGATATTCTTCATTCAAAATGACACATGGTTCCTAAATTCTAAAAAGGTTAACTTTTTAGTGATACTACTTTAGTGTTTGTCTCTAAGGCAAGAAATTATCATAAATAAAAAGAGGCAAAGGTTTTTTTTCGTTAGCAAAGTAAGCAAATTGTTATTTCACCGAGCAACAAACTACAATTAATTCACTGTTGTTTACTAATGTCTATTTAATGCATTAATACAATACAAGTACTTTTGCATAAAATAGTTTTGTGAGAGAAAAAAAAAAATTAAATAAAGTTGTCCAATCCGTGTTACATTCGCTTTGACTCAGAAGTTTAGTCACTAATGTACACTAATTTAGTCTATGAGGTCATATTTCTTTGTATTACTATATTACTGAGGAAAAAAACAATATAAATTCCTGGACTGGCACAGCTTGGTACACCTGAGTCATGCTAGCTCAAACCCTCCTTGTTGTTTTCAAAAGAGTAGCAACTTCTTCTCATGTTTTTCTTCGTATTCTTTCACTGATTATGAGCCAAAAAGATAATTTTTCAGAAATGATCTGCTGTCTATCATCATTTCTAGCTAGCGCTATGCTAGTTCGTCAGCCAACCAACGGATTTCATTTTCCTCCTCTAGGAGGATGAAGACAACATTATCTTCAAGAACGACATCACATCTGCTGACGTGAGCCAGATCATTTCCAGGCAGCACGATGTGGATATCGCCCTTTCCTGTGTCTACCCGAAGCGCACCAACCTGACGCTGGGCTTCCGGCACAAAAACCCCTACGCCTTCTCGGAGAGAGGATTTGGCACTTTCAAGTACCAGTTTGAGTTCTTTGAGAGCCAGCGCTTCCGAACACCAAAGGATGCCAGCACCTACCCGCTGGAGGTGAGCCTCAAGCAGAGGATCTTCATGCAGATCGAGGCCACCACCTCCATCCCGGACACCGAGCTGTTCGTGGAGTCCTGCAGGGCCACTCCCTACGACAACCCCAACTCTCGCACCGTCTACACCATCATCGACAACGGGTGAGCCGCGCCGTTCATCCCGCTGCTGCGGCTTTTCAGGGCCAGTCGTTTGATTTCTGCTTGGCCGTCGCAGGTGTGTGAAGGACAACACGGTGCAAATCTACCCCGGCTCCAAGTATCAGTTCAGGTTTGGGATGGAGGCGTTCGAGTTCATCGGTGCTCACGAGGAAGTAAGGACAAACACATCATTATCTCTTTAACATCATATCGCATATAAGTACGGCTGTAGAGATAAATACATATTCATGGTAACACCTTCATATTGTCAAATATAAAAATGCTTTCATACAAATATTTCCATTGTTAAACCCACCAACAAACCACCATTACCCAGGTAGCACACGGTCCATGCTAGCTACGTATAAATGCATTGTTCAAGAATGAAAACAGGGTAAAAGTCCTCTGTAGTACTCCATAAAGCTTAAAACAATTTGTAGCTTAATGATGGTTCTTTAAAGTATGTATGTAAGTATTAGATCAGAAAATGATCTTTTCTTTGTTGACCTCCAGTGGTTTAATTTCCCACCTTGCTGAGCCTTTATGATAAACCAAGCAAAGGCACAGTTTATGTTCGACCACTCCAACATCGACAACTCCAACATACAAATGAACAATTTTGATGTCCTATTGTAAAGAGGTTCATTTATCCTACTTGTGAGGCCTGGCCAGCCCCCCTCATCCCACCATGCTAGCATGTCTGATGTTCTGACGTTTGCAGGTCTACATCACCTGCTCAGTCCTCCTGTGTGAGCGAGGCGTCCCCGGCACCAGGTGCTCGCAGGGATGCATCCGCTCCAACTCAGGGAACCACCGCAGCAAAAGAGAGGCGGAGGCTCAGACCTCCACCCACTCCATCTCCCAGGGTCCTTTGCACCTCCTGAAGACGTCCGACAGCCGAGGTGAGGGTGCTCCTCAGGGAACTCGCTGGTCCTTGATGTTGGTCTTGGTCTTGAAGCAGTGCTTGTTTGTGTCTGCAGTGTCAGGTTCCAGCCTGAGCCTGGGCGTCAACCTGCTCTTCATCGTGGGCTGCATCCTGGTGGTTGCCGTGGTGATCTACCGCTCGAGGCGGTCGAGGGCCAAATACCAGCGTCTGCCAACCTCAGAGACAGACTGAGGACAGCGGTGCCTTCCTGACCCTGCCGACTTTTGTCGACCATGTACCATTTAATTTTCATATTGACAATGCTGCAAACTTGCTGTCACTGACTTCCTCTTTCTTTTGTCTTTTGGCTTAAAACAATATGTCCTCCTGCCCACCCACACTCATGAGCATGCTCTGGACGAGTCTTAACTTCTGGACTTGGTACTCTTGATACTCCTAATAAACCCTGGTGTGTCATTGCATGTGATCATCTGTGTGTTGTGTTTGACACCATCCTTTAGAATACAAATACAACTCAAACTTGCGCTGTGAGCTCCCGTTTCCTAGGTGAAGAATGTGTCTCAAAACAGACGCAAACCAGCAGGTGATGTCGACATTGACATTTTGGTGGCTAGCTCTAACCAGCTAAACCTATTGACTACTAGCACATGAAGCCCTCCTCCTGTACTGTTGAAGTAATGCCATCTCAATTCCTAATTCAAGATTTGTTGCTCCTCATCTTCTTTCCATAATTAACTGCTCTCTGTCCTTTGGTTGGTCCCTGAATCATTAAAAGTTGCCTGCATCCTCCCTCTCCTTAAAAAACCTGGTCTGGACCCCTCATCCTCTAGCAACTACAGGCCCATCTCCAAACTGCCATTTATTTCCAAAATTGTAGAAAAGTCGGTTTCCTTACAGCTCGTGGCAGCGTTGAATGCTAATCAGATGTTTGAAAACCTTGAATCTGGGTCTCGTAAACATCACAGCACTGAGACTGCTTTGCTGAAGGTCACCAATGAGCTGTTAATGAATGCTGATGTTGATGATGTCTCTGTTCTTGTGTTACTGGACTTAACTGCAGCTCTTGACACAGTTGACCATAACATCCTGAGCAGCAGACTCTGGCTGCGGTGTGGTGTGTCTGGGACGGCCTTGCAGTGGTTCTCTTCATACCTGACAAACCGCTCATGCTATCTATCTGTGAACATAGGGGTCGATTTTGGGCCTGATCCATTTTTCCATCTATATGCTCCAAATTTTGCTCCAATCATCTACCAGCATTCCTTCATATTCTGTATGTTTCATTAAAACAGGCACCCTGTCATCATCTGAAACATCTGTTCATCTTTTTACTGACAACTGTGGCGGCTTCTCTGCTCAGATCTCAGCAGATTTAACGTGCACCGGTGTCTCGCCATTGCCCTTCTTGGCGGCAGAGGCAACAGTTGCTCAGAATAGTTGTTTAGTGTTGCTTTAATAATGGCGGAGCAGCCTGTGTGACACCAGAAAAGCTGCATTCCAGCTGCCACTCTAATGCTGCCCAGGCTGGCGCCATGACAGCACATGCAGAAAATAAATACACAAAAATGCAGGGGGGCGGAGCAAAGGGAAAGGTGTGTGTGCAGAACAGCAATGCCAGACACACTTCAGGTTATAAAAACACAAAGGCAGCTTTGCTTTGATTTGTTTTGTCATGCGTGGCCTCATTAAACCTTTTCATGTGAAAGTAGGCCTATCTATTTTGTTTTTATTAGATGTACTATTGTTGTTGTTGGGGGATTATGTGTATATGTCTGTCTCAACTTTGTCTCAACAGAGGAACAAAAGACCTTACTAACTAACTTACTAATCATCCAACCAACCAACTAAATAAATAAGACGCTCAAGCGAGTATGTGTATGTGTCTGTCTCAACTTTGTACCTACCAACCAGCCAACCAACCAACCAACTAAATAACTAAGACCCTCAAGTGTCCAATTCTGTTGTTTATTCCCATCATACTTCCATGTGGAGGCGGAGCAGCTGCGACCTCAGATGGCTCCCAGCGAGCAGCTTCCTGTTGGCAGATTGTAAAGTGTGAAGTTTGAAATGAAAGTATGATCGGGATTCTCTGAAAAAGTCCAGCTCAGTTACGCCTCTGATTTAAGATAAGAAGCTTTACTGTCATCGTACAGAATGCAACGAAGTTTCGTTTGGCACATTGTAGCAGCTACAATTTTACTGCATTGGAAAAGTAATAAAAGTAATAAAATATCAAAGTGCAGTAATAAACATTTAAATGCAGTTTAAAAAGTATATTTTAATGGTGTGTATTAAAACTAAGAAGAGTTGCAGCTGTCCATTTCTTGTTGACGTTACATTGTTGTTCGACAGTAGAAGCACCGGTTAACTGACCTAGATGCAGCTGCAATGCCAATACTGCAATGTTTTTATGGAACCTCTCTCTCATCACTTCAGGCTGCCAAAGAAGACCAACAATAACAGTGACAGGAACGTGAATAATCACAGCAAGAAATCCAGTTAATGTTGCTTTACTGGTTTGGATGTAAATCATTCTTTATCATTTGTATCAGGTGTTCTCATATTTTCTGCCCAATTTCAGTCTGGCTTTATTTTTTCCTCATTCTTATAATTGCAAGACAAAGTATCTTTTGTAGCTGCCATTTTCCGCATTTGCAATATTGAGACTTCGGAAATATCGCTGCTGACAGACGGCTCCTTATGGAAACAAACTGCATCAATCAGGCTGCATGAGCAGACTAAAGTCTATTATTATTACTTCCCTTTTTTATTTGCTCTCTCTGTTTTTAGCCTGTAGCCCTCAAAGATTCTTGGATGAAATGAGCATTATCAATAACATGTATTATATTATTAGTATTATTATGAACAAGTCCATTAGAGAGACATGAAATATGAGAAGTTGTAATCAACCTGTGAGAAACAGTTCATGCCTCAGCCGTCAACGGCCTGTCACGGATTGTTGTCATATGGCTCAAAAGAGCCGCTCAGTTCCAGTAAAGGTTCTTTGTTTTCCAGAATGTAGATGGAGGTAAGCTGGTGAAACTTGTTCTAACAAAAGAAGCCGATTTTCTGTAAGTGTCGGGCAATACCAAAATATCCTCGGCCATTTCCTCATGACAGAATATTTATAAGGCTCCAGCAGGTGCCAGGGATGGAGCAAACGCAGAGATGGCACCGCTGCTGCAGAAGCTGCTGCATCTGATGCTGATGATCTCAGCCGCCTCTGCGTGGTCGCGGCAGACGTACTATAGGTACTACGGAGGCTCCATCACCTTCACCCCGAAAGGACAGAACCCGGATGGAACTTACGAGGTACGTGATAAACAGTATATAAGAGAATGTCAAATCTGCACAAATGCCTTTATTTTGATAATAAAAAGCATGAGAAATGTATCTGTTAATGCATAATTCATCTGAATACATCTCTGCTTCATTACAAAGCAGCTTCTTGTAGATTCATGTGTTTATTTTATTGAAGTTCTGTCAGTCAACTCGGGTGGAAACGGCATTGTTGGAAGCAAGCATTTATTGTAGCACAGCATTTGCTTCTTTGTTTGACATGTTGGCGTCCAGGCTCCAACCTCATCGCTCCCCGCTATCATTAACAGTGATATCGGGGAGAGATGAATACATCACATAATAAACCCCCCCTCGGAGCCTGCAGGTGGATGCTGGGTTAGATGGTGGGTGAGCAAAGACCCCCGTCCAGAGTGGGGCAGCAGCAGTTGAGCAGAGAGAGTGTCGGGAAATCCTTGCACTTTAAGTAGCGCGCCAGATTGAGAGTGTGTTTGACCTGTGGTTGTTGAGAGTGAGGCGTCAAGTGAGTAGCAGCTGGAGTTGACTGGCCAGAACTAGCTCGGAGCTCGCCTCATTTTTTTCCAGCAGAGTTCATGGTTCATGTTTGTTTGCTGAGGGCTAAAACCTGAGCTCTTCCCCTCGGTCCTGACGGCTGTCACCGCTCTGACCTCCTCACAGGTGGAACTTCGCAACAAGCAGGCCACGTTCTACTGCAACGTGAACGGCTTCCGGTGCTACTATGGCAACTGTGGAAGCACCCAACAGTCCAGCTCTGCAGTGGTTGACCGGAACACCTACAGCCTGACATGGTGCCAGCAGGAGGTGGTGATGACTAAGAAACTCAGCGGCAACCTGCCTTTTGCAATTCGGTAGGTCGGACCCTGCCAACTTCCCCTCTGTCGTAATTGATACAGCCGATGCTTTTGATCTGGCTTTAACAAAGTGTTAAAAGTATCTTGAATTTCAAGAACTGACTGAATTTCCCCCCAAATTTGTGTTTCAAACATGCATGAACAGTTGGAGGCTGCTGGCTTCGGACAAAGAAGTGCCGATCTGGTGCTCATGAATGTTTACCATCCACATCTTCTCTCTGACGCGCAGATACCCCACGTATTACAATCCCACCTATGGGCGCGGATACTGGATCTCAAATGTCCGGTCATCACAGGCTGGCTGGCAACTGATGGCGCATATCGACCTGGGAATCCGTTCTGACACTGGTGAATCCAACAGATCTCCCAGCACCGCCATCATTCCCATTCTCAGGTAATTTACAGATTCCACCACTGCATCAGTTTATAAAAATCAAAAAAATCCTAAATATACAAGGTTGCCTATTCCTGTTTCTAATTGTTATTTTTTCTCATTCCTCTTATAATGCATTTCTCAAAATTGCGCAGGTGTTGTTATCACTATGACTATAATTGCTACTTGAAGGGTTAGTTTAGCAGTAGTGGTATTTTCTAACTAACCGGCTGGTCAAAGTACTGTTTAACTCTATAACATGATTATTCTCTTTATTATTTGCCCTTCACAGAGTCAACAGGAACTGCCCACGATCCTACAGCATCCCCATGTTTGATGCCGACGGTGACCGTGTCAGATGTCGGGTGGCTAGAACGTCCCACAACTATGAGTGCTCTCTGTGTGGTCTGACCAGTGGGTTCTCCTTAGATCAGGTAAGGTGACATCAATCACATAACAACAGTTAGCCAGTGTGGTGTCAAGTGTTAGAAAAGCTCTAACATTTTTCCCTCCTGTTTATTAGAACAACTGCACCCTTCACTACGTTGGCAGCCATCAATATAATCGGTATCATCCCATTGAGCTGATGATGGAGGACTTCCCCCACGAGCACATCACCTTGTCATACTCCGATGGCTCCTACATATCAAAGTTGCCCCAGTCGTCTGGGAGACGCAAACGTCAGCTTCTAGCAGTTGGAGGCAGATCCACCACCACGGCTGCACCAACCACCACCACAGCAGCACCAACTACCACCACCACGTCTGCACCAACAACCATCACAGCAGCACCAACTACCACCACCACGGCTGCACCAACCACCACCACGGCAGCACCAACCACCACCACAGCAGCACCAACTACCACTACCACGGCTGCACCAACCACCACCACAGCAGCACCAACTACCACCACCACGGCTGCACCAACCACCACCACAGCAGCACCAACTACCACCACCACGGCTGCACCAACCACCACCACAGCAGCACCAACTACCACCACCACGGCTGCACCAACCACCACCACAGCTGCACCAACCACCACCACAGCTGCACCAACAACAACCACATGTAGCCCAACCACCACAGCTGCACCAACCACCACCACAGTTGCACCAACCACCACCACAGCTGCACCAACCACCACCACAGCTGCACCAACCACAACCACGGCTTCACCGACCACCACCACTGCTGCGCCGACCACCACAACTTCACCAACCAACATCAGAAGGCCATTCAGATCATCAATTGCCCCGCTGAGCAAACTTCCCGTCCAATTTTCGGTGTATGGTAAGAACCGTCATGTGAACATTCAGACTGCGTCATTGATGTTTGATAAGTGTCTCATTGTGCCTCTCCACTTTTCATTTTCAGTGGACTATACCTATGCCCCTTCATGCGTCGATGGGGACTACTTTCCGATATTCTTGTCACCAACACCGTCCAATGGAGTCAATCTTCCCGCCTTTGTCAACCAAACCCTGGAGATTAAAGTCCGGTCCACTGCTCTGTACACCACGTAAGGAAGCATAGTCACAGCGTATACTTTGGAAAAGCTGTCTTTGTACTGTTACAAGGTTATGACAATGTGTCTTCCATAGGATTGTTGGCTTGCTTGTGACTGGACCAAAGGGCATTTATAAGCAAAGAATCACCACTGAAGAATACATCATCAAATGGACACCCACCAACAACGAGCTGAATGATCATTTCCCCATTTGTTTTATATCTGAAGCAAGAGACAGGTGTGTTTCAAACAAACCACTTCATCTGGCTCAAGGTTGTATCAGAAAAATACTACTTAAAAACTACGTACATGTGTCGTGTCATTGCCCTTCTATCAGTAGCACAGTGGTCCTTGCACACTGACATTCCCCATATATACATTTTAGAAATGTATAAGCCCAACATTCAGTGAAGTAAGCTGTTTAAGATAAAAATCAAATGTTGAAGTATGTTGAACCAACTCTTTGTTGTTGTTTTCCAGATCAAGCGGCTCCTTCTATCAATCGGAACTGCGCTGTGTGACCGTTGATGTTGGACATCATGGTTAGCCAACATTTTGAAATCTTATGATACTTGATGAGTTTTTATTCATTGGAATGCTACTAAAAGAACAAAAGCAAAAGCAATTATCATAAATGGAAAGCAGCCTTTTGGTTTGTTTTGGTGTTACTCTCACCACATCATTCAATGACAGGATATAAATGTAATGTATCACCCCATTCAGAGGCCACGGTGACTTGCAATGAGACGACAATGACAGTGGAGGTGGAGAAGTCCTACCTCATCAGGCGCAATGAGGAGAACTTGCATCTGAATTCCTTCACGGGTCCGTCCTGCAACCTGACTACTCTCTCCAACAGCAGCCACCTGGTGGCCATTATGTCTCTCGACGACTGTGGAACCCTAATTGAGGTACAGTGAGCGAGATTTCATTACAAATGTATCAATAAGGGTCGTTATTAATTGTCACCACAACGTCGTCATTAGATATTCTTCATTAAAAATGACACATGGTTCCTAAATTCTGAAAAGGTTAACTTTTTAGTGATACTTGATCAATTTTAACAACGCATATTCTTTTAGTGTTTGTCTCTAAGGCAAGAAATTGTCATAAATAAAAAGAGGTAAAGGTCTTTTTTCCTTAGCAATAAGCAAATTGTTATTTCACCGAGCAACAAACTACAATTAATTCACTGTTGTTTACTAATGTCTATTTAATGCATTAATACAATACAATTAATTTTGCAGATGTGCCATAAAATAGTTTTGTGAGAGAAAAAAAAACATTAAATAAAGTTGTCCAGTCCGTGTTACGTTCGCTTTGACTCAGAAGTTTAGTCATTAATGTACACTAATTTAGTCTATGAGATCATATTTCTTTGTATTACTATATTACTGAGGAAAAAAACAATATAAATTCCTGCACTGGCACATTTTGGTACACCTGAGTCATGCTAGCTCAAACCCTCCTTGTTGTTTTCAAAAGAGTAGCAACTTCTTCTCATGTTTTTCTTCGTATTCTTTCACTGATTATGAGCCAAAAAGATAATTTTTCAGAAATGATCTGCTGTCTATCATCATTTCTAGCTAGCGCTATGCTAGTTCGTCAGCCAACCAACGGATTTCATTTTCCTCCTCTAGGAGGATGAAGACAACATTATCTTCAAGAATGACATCACATCTGCTGACGTGAGCCAGATCATTTCCAGGCAGCACGATGTGGATATCGCCCTTTCCTGTGTCTACCCGAAGCGCACCAACCTGACGCTGGGCTTCCGGCACAAAAACCCCTACGCCTTCTCGGAGAGAGGATTTGGCACTTTCAAGTACCAGTTTGAGTTCTTTGAGAGCCAGCGCTTCCAAACACCAAAGGATGCCAGCACCTACCCGCTGGAGGTGAGCCTCAAGCAGAAGATCTTCATGCAGATCGAGGCCACCACCTCCATCCCGGACACCGAGCTGTTCGTGGAGTCCTGCAGGGCCACTCCCTACGACAACCCCAACTCTCGCACCGTCTACACCATCATCGACAACGGGTGAGCCGCGCCGTTCATCTCGCTGCTGCGGCTTTTCAGGGCCAGTCGTTTGATTTCTGCTTGGCCGTCGCAGGTGTGTGAAGGACAACACGGTGCAAATCTACCCCGGCTCCAAGTATCAGTTCAGGTTTGGGATGGAGGCGTTCGAGTTCATCGGTGCTCACGAGGAAGTAAGGACAAACACATCATTATCTCTTTAACGTCATATCGCATATAAGTACGGCTGTAGAGATAAATACATATTCATGGTAACACCTTCATATTGTCAAATATAAAAATGCTTTCATACAAATATTTCCATTGTTAAACCCACCAACAAACCACCATTACCCAGGTAGCACACGGTCCATGCTAGCTACGTATAAATGCATTGTGCAAGAATGAAAACAGGGTAAAAGTTCTCTGTAGTACTCCATAAAGCTTAAAACAATTTGTAGCTTAATGATGGTTCTTTAAAGTATGTATGTAAGTATTAGATCAGAAAATGATCTTTTCTTTGTTGACCTCCAGTGGTTTAATTTCCCACCTTGCTGAGCCTTTATGATAAACCAAGCAAAGGCACAGTTTATGTTCGACCACTCCAACATCGACAACTCCAACATACAAATGAACAATTTTGATGTCCTATTGTAAAGAGGTTCATTTATCCTACTTGTGAGGCCTGGCCAGCCCCCCTCATCCCACCATGCTAGAATGTCTGATGTTCTGACGTTTGCAGGTCTACATCACCTGCTCGGTCCTCCTGTGTGAGCGAGGCGTCCCCGGCACCAGATGCTCGCAGGGATGCATCCGCTCCAACTCAGGGAATCACCGCAGCAAAAGAGAGGCCGAGGCTCAGACCTCCACCCACTCCATCTCCCAGGGTCCTTTGCACCTCCTGAAGACGTCCGACAGCCGAGGTGAGGGTGCTCCTCAGGGAACACGCTGCAGTACCTTGATGTTTGTCTTGGTCTTTAAACGCCGGTGCTTGTTTGTGTCTGCAGTGTCGGGCTCCGGCCTGAGCCTGGGCGTCAACCTGCTCTTCATCGTGGGCTGCATCCTGGTGGTTGCCGTGGTGATCTACCGCTCGAGGGGGTCCAGGGCCAAATACCAGCGCCTACCGACCTCCGAGACAGACTGAGGACAGCGGTGCCTTCCTGACCCTGCCAACCTTTACCATCAACCTTTTGTATTTGTACACTTTTATAAATCCTTGTGGTATTTGGTCCAGTATAATATTGCATCAAACATGTAGTAAAAAAAATGCTTTTGATATTTTACGGTGTCATCAACCTATAAAATGAGAAAAGCAAACTTGTTTAAATGGGCGGGGCCTGTAAACTGTATGCATTTTGATTGATTATTTGATGGTTTTATAGTTGTTTTCTTAAGATGATGTTATAGATTAGTGGTGAAACCATGAAGTAAGGTTTTGTGAATCAATGCACTACAATTAGCACCTTCATCGATTATTGTAAAAGTATTGATATATGAGATTATGATCTTTTGCTAATAAAGAATACACTTTTTAAACAAACCAATAGGAATGGAATGGAATTGAGCTTTATTGTCACTAGTCACAGGTACCAGCAAAATAGGCCATCAAACTGTCCGTACATATAGTTAACGTACATACAATATGACAAGCAGGGGGTGGACAGGACAGGAAGACAGAGCATGTGAAAAGCAGCGAAAGGTGGGATGGGGGGATGGGGGGTGAACGTGTGTCTGTGTGTGTGTAGATGTGTGTGTAGATGTGTGTGTAGGTCTGGTGGGTCGCTTCGGCTGGAGTCCTAATCAGTAGCGATGGGGCGGTCTTGATCAGGTCAGACAGAGTCAAAAATCAGCAGTTGGTCGGGGGGAAGCAGGGAAGGAATGCGAGAGTGTCTCGCTGCAGTGTTCTTCCAGGGGAGATGTTGATCCAGCAGCGGCCTTGGCCGAGGCGGTTGTTGGTTGAGGAGCCAAAGCAGATAAGATTGGGGATGTTCGGGCGAGTAGCCGTATACATTTTTTCTCGACTACCCTCTTTGTCCATTGTGGTCCTCGAATCGATCCAATTTCCTGTGCAGAGCCATAAGCTTCTCCAAGATGTTATCCATATTGCGGTTCGCAACCACAGTCTGAGTGCCGACAGCTCTGCCCACCGCTTCAACAGCTCTGCCCACCGCTGCAATCATGTCGGACAGCTTTGTGGGGCTTCGCACAGCTGCCATCGAATCCTCAATTTGTCGATAAACCATGACAATGATCCAATCAGCAAAAGACCTGTAATCATGGTCAATAGGGCCCTTTGCTGTGATTATATCCTTGGCGACGAGCTTTTACATCTGCAGGTGTATCTTTCTGTATAAAAATAATGATATTCACGGGGCCAAGAACACATTTTAAAGGAAGAGTCCACGTCCTTTCCAAGTGGGGGTGTACAAGTTCCCTACACCCCCTCAGTGTGATATCTGCACCATCAGCTCTCCGCTGTCCTCCAGTTTGAATGGTGGCCGGGGCCAGTTTCAGGGCGGGGTTGGGGGGGTTGCTGAGAACGTTTTGGCAGAATCAAACAGATACATTGGTTTGAGATGGGAGCGCTTTCAGATGAAAGTCTTCCTGTGGGATCTAGGGACATCTAGTGGTGACGCTGCAGATTGCGGATTTCACTGAGATGATGCAGTGAGGCTCATCAGCACTGCGGCAGACTTGAGCAAAGTCAGGGACATACTGGCCATTGGGAAAAGTGGGACAATTCCCGAACAGCCGGTCCAGCCCAGGCCGGGCCGGGCGTGAAGTAGAATTTTTTTTTTTTTTAATCCGGCCGCGTTTTTCTTTTTTTCCACACTCGAGTGAGACATCGTCTGTGATTGTTGCTGCTTTGTGGGGTGTGTCCAGGGACGTGCTGGGCCCCTAATTCAGCCCAGGAAGTGGAGTTGCCGTGGCCCTCGAAGCCTGCGCATATTGGGCCCCAAAATGACCACATTAACTGTGGCCCCCCCTCGATTCTACAACAGGTCCTGACAGCTGTTTATTGCTGGTTCCTGCTCCGTTCTCCTCCTCCTCCTACTCGTCTACCACCTCCTCCTCATAATAATGATATAATCATAATAATGACCATGATATAAAAAGTATTGATTATAAACCAGTTTGCACAGAGTACTTAATACACAGAGGGAATCCATGTAAAAAGGTCCAAACATAAATCACACACACACACGTACTGAGGATACACATTCATTAACTGCTTAACGTGTTGCCAAATCATTGCATAATAAATGAATGCGCGGCCAGCGAGGCCTATTATTTGCAGCACCTCACTCTAGTGGTTTTCTTTTCTTCATTCCTGAGCTTTTCGGCACCACCCATTTCTTTCTCATCTGTCCTTTTTCTTTTCGATATTTCTTCCTTGTTAATCCATCCGTCAGTCACCATAAACAAGCCGCCCGAGACCGACGATGTAAAGAGAAACGAAACTAAGTGAGCCAAACAGCCAATCACATTCTCAGGTCAGACCAGGCAGGCTGCGTGTGACCCGCTCACTGACTCCATGCGGCCTGCACGACGCCGACACGCCCAACACTACAAAGCAGCCACAATCCGGCCTGGGCTGGACCGGCCACTCAGGAATTGTCCCACTTTTCCCAATGGCCAACACGTCCCTGGGTGTGTCGTCATGTGACCTGAGAATCTGATTGGCTGCTTGGCTCACTTAGTTTCGTTTCTCTTCACATCGGTAGGAGGAGGAGGAGGAGGAGAACGGAGCAGGAACCAGCAATAAACAGCTGTCAGGTCCAGATGCGTCGTGTCAGGCCGGGTCACTGAAAGCTGAATGCATTCAATCAGTGAAACTATTGTTCAGTGGAATGGAGGACTAATATGCGCAGGCCTCGAGGGCCGCGGCAACTCCACTTCCCGGGCTGAATTAGAGGCCCAGCACGTCTCTGAGCAAAGCACACTTACTGAAGTACTGCGCTTACAGATTTTGAGTATCTGTACTTCTTTAATTTTTCAAATACGGTACTTTTGACCGCAGTGCATTTCTATGATGGCCTGAGCGTGCTCTGAAGGAGCAGAGCGGGGATTTGGAGTGGGCGGAGTCTCAACACGCTTCATCCAACCATCAATAATACGATTATTTTCTGCACGCATTTGACACTTTTTTACCCCGTGCGTAGTGTTGAGTTTTCTGTTCTTTATTCAACTCACCTGCACACAACACAAGGGGTGAATGTGGGTGTGTAAGGGCGTGCGAGTTCTGCTCCGGCATTGTGTCCGACTGCCTGATAAAACCCGAGCCTTGGTCCTCCTCCTCGCCTGACTGCTGCTCACGTTCTCCCAGAGGACGGCGATCCTCCACTTACCGTAAACCTGCGGCTGGAAACAAGGCGGAGTCGCCATTAATCATGAGCCGCTGATGTTTGTTTAAAGGGAGTCGCTGCCGACCTGCTGGAAACAGGTTTTTTTGCAGCACATTCTTCTCTCAGTAAAAAACAAACAAACAAACAAACAATTGTTTAGTTTCGCGAGGACCATCATGGCTGATGGCAGCCGTGATGGTCCTCTGACATGGACCTTCTCTAAGGTAGCTGTGCTGACTCAGGATTTTTCTCCATGAAGGTGTATGAGCTCCTCACCATCAGTGAGCTTCATCAGCAGTGACTTTTCCTCCACTGCGTCCCGTGAGCCGAGTTCCAGCCCGGTTTGACTGTTGCAGAAAGTAGTTCCTCTAGTTGCTGGAGTCACACGGATGAAGAGTTTGGCTCCAAAAAACAACATGCCTTCAAAAGAGTCATACATTTACATCAGGAATTCTTGGCCAAAAAAAAGGCAGACCTCGCAATCACCCGGTACTATTTTTCCTCCCTTTGTATCAGTGCGCGCACCATCATCAGCTGTTTCACGGAGTTCACGTGCTCGGAAGGAGAGCGCTGCGATGCCAATTCTAAAAGATGAATTGAAGTCACTTTGACCCCACTTACACCTGGCATTAACACGCTTCTTCAGTGTCCACATTTCCTAGCTGGCGTTAAAGGGATAGTTTGGGATTGAGATGCGAGAGAAGTTTAGATGAAACGCCGATCAACGGGAAACGAGAGTGATGGAATTCGACATCAGCAGCGAAAATCAGAGGCTGCAGATCCTCGCCCACTGATAGGGCTTTCCCACAAAGTGACAGATGACTGATAATGCTGAGTTCTTGGCAACGTCTGTCTGCTTGCTGACAATTATGTGGCAGCGAGTCAATGATAAAAAAAAAACAATAAACTCGGTGATGATTGCGATCATATATCTAAAGAGAGCAATGTGAGCAGACGGGTTGAGAAAATAACAGGGCGAACAATGTAGTTTAACCTGATCAACTAATGTATCAGTGCCAGCGTGATTAAAGCTGATTGTCTGTAAATGATTAATAATCATTTTCCTGGAAGGCAGCCTTGACGAACTCTTGCCGAGTCTCCCTGCTGAGGTGAGTTCCAGAATACGCCTCTGCTTTTGTAAAAGTTCAAATAAGATCATTCTTCATTTTGGTGTAAAACGACGACCATCAATCCCTTTACCTCCGATGTGGGAGATGCTGCAAAGTGACGACCCCCTGTTAGACCAATCGCTGGACAGCAGTGGGTTTAGCTCCGCCCTTTAGATACCCTATTACTGTGCTGGCCGCCTCATCAGAAAGTTTTCAATGGTGCGTTATAGATCGCTTATTTTTCCACAAATCTCGCCAGAGGAAACGCCGTTTTCGGGCGAACTGAAGTGAATGGCGGCGAGGCGGATGAGATTATTTGGTTAGCAGCGCCGAGTCATGTCGAATCAAATCCACATGATTCATCTTCAACATCAAAGAGGATCACTTTCTCATAGACACCCATTCGATCAGCTGGGTTTGTCCTCTCTGTGCTGCTCACGGGGAATTGGTTGTTGGAGATGTAGATACACAAAGGGGGCGTGGCATCCACCTGCATGACCTGTTGGTAGGATTTGATCATATAGAAAAAACAATGAACTAAATGTTGTTTCTGGGTATTAAAATAATGCCCAGAAACAACGTCGAGTGGTTCAATAATCTACCTCTGGATTGTGTCATTTAGGCGCTGAACTAGGCGCTATGGGGTCCGATGTTACTCACTGGCACCTTCAAACTCACTTTGAGCAGTATTTGTTGGGAGTGTCCCGATCTAGCTTGTATCTAAAATCTCCAATACAAGCAGTCCATTCCAGACTCCGCTCCAGCACTTCAAGTGGTTATTTTGCACTTATTGAAGTTACTTTTCAGGGTCTTCTCATTTGTATTTTATTCAATTGTAGAATATTCTTATATCTAAGATTCAAATGTATGTAAGCCATTTGTGAGTTTTTCTCATAGCTGCTGTTGCTGACTAACTAAAGGCTACAATATTGGTAAAGTCTCGGAAGTGAAGTGAGTGAGGAAGTGAGATGTATCGGGATACCCCAAGTATTTGTACTCTTAATTCTCCGCGTGCACCAATGTTTACTGCCAAGCTCAATTCTCACAATTCTCCTTCAAAAATGGAAACCCATCAGACGCTGACAGCGGCGCTTGCCTCCCCTCACTTCGCTTCGGGGGTGGACTCTCTGCTGTTACACACTGAGGGCAATCACACCACAAAGCGCCAGCTCAATCAGAACCACCGGCTGCTTCGTCCTGACTCGTCCACAAGGTCAACCCCTTTCCATGCTATGCTCGTTCCACCAAAGTGGCCCTACCCGGTCTCCATAAGGATGTAAAGCAGGGGTCTTGCAGAGCCACCAAAAAAAATGTTGGCGCTGATTTCGTGGCCTTCCAGCTTTGCCGATAACTTTAATCACAAACTCCCTCGCTGTCAGCGGAATAAGATTTTGCACGCAAGTGGTTGCACGGTCCGTCACATGTGCATGCTACACCAATGAAGTGGCTGAATTTTTGTCAACAACACAGGCAATATGGCGGCGCCCAGCAGTACTGAGACGGAGAAAACACTCGATATCTAATAATCAAATGGAATTTCAGCGATGAACTTTGTTGTTCATTGCTCAGCAGGACATGGGCTTTCAGATGACAGTTGTCATGAGTCATATGACAATCGGCACTTTTTGGACTTTTGTTGGTACGTTTGTGAGCACTTGAACGTCTGTCTCCCCTGAACTGATATCAAAACCTTCCATTTGAATGCAGGAATGCTCGGAGCCTCTGACATCGGGAACCGAGCTTGGAGGAAAGTATGAGAGATCGGGGAAGGTGAGAGCCGTATGATGGAGAGAGGGAGAAAGCGGCAGACAAGAACG
>CAESWR010001142.1:163586-174554 GCA_903171835.1 Mullus surmuletus | reverse complement strand
TCCAACAGCTGAGATTGACGCAGTTAGCGTGAATTAGGCTGTTTTTCCTAATTTCCCAAAGTGAGAAATTAAGAAATGGCTTAAAAGACACTTGTGTTTGGAAACAGGGGTCGTGAAAAACACTGATTTCATATGAAAAGTGGGTGGAGCAGTGATGATGTCAGACGGAGTTTAGTATGTCTCATATTGGCACAATGTCACCGTCATTGTGATTATTATTAAAAGTGTGGCAATTTGCGATTGCAATGTCCACCTACAAATGAACTTAATGGAATGGAGGAATGGAACTATAAGTGGATCGCCTGCTGGCGTTCAGAGAGAATGCAGTTTTGAAGGCACATCTACAAAGCATACAAGCTACTGAGGCCTCCTCTTGCTGCTGTTCAGCTGGTTAACTTTTTTAATTATTGAACTCTCGTTTAGGGCTCTTGCTTGCTACACTACAACCACGCCCAGACCAACTCCAGAGTTTTCGCCTTTGAGCTGATGGTGGAGGACTACCCGCGGCAGCCCATAACGCTCTCCTACAGCGATGGAACCCAATCCTTCAGGTACCCTGGGGGCGCAACCATACAGAGTCCACACACCACCACATCTGCTCACACCTACAACCGGACCTGGCCTCAACCGACCACGGCGAGTCCCTGGCGAGTCCCCCTCAGCAAGCTGCCCATGCAGTTCTCTTTCCGAGGTGAGTCTGGCCTTTCTGGGACTCGTGCTCTTCCTTTAGTAGTCAAACCTCTTATTGGCAATCTGTGGGGCTCCATACCCTATTTCATCAACATGTCGAATTTGAGCTCCAGCGTTTCACACATAAACAAAGGGACACACTCCCCTCCTAACCCCCCTTAGCCTTAGCCTTAGCAGCAGGTAGAGCTCTCAATGCCAAACCAATGTTGGCACAAGTCTTCTGCCGCCTAATCAGAATATTTTTTGTCAATGGAACGTGTTGAGGTTTGTCAAAATAGATGTGGCTTAATCTGTAAGCAGTTCTTGGTCAGTGTTGTTGCAACATTAATCTGACTGTTAGTAACTTCATTGAATAAATGACTCATTCATGTAATTAGTGTCACATTCTGGGCATTACAATGGACTATATGTCTGTGCAGCTTCTATTTTCGCAGCTCCATCTGCCAGCATTCGTGTCTTTTTGAGAGAAACTCTTTTTGCGACTTTAGGCATGATTGATGACACTACAAGAAAATCATATTAGAAAAATGCTCTGTCCCCAGATTCAAACCCCAAATAAATTAGAAAAGCCCAAAGATTCCAGAGAGACTAAGACTGTCTCGAGCAGGGCTGAACAAAGAATTATTTCTAACTCTACTAAAATCCAGGAGGAGAGCAACCAACATGAGACTCATCTAAACCTGCTGAAAAAGAGCTGACCCCCCCCAAGGATTTTTTAATTCAACATGGTGGAAGACATGTGACATCAGTGTCTGTAGCTGTCAATTGTCATATTCTCATGGTCGTCTCCCTGACCTGCAGTGGACCCACCGGCCCCCTCATGTAATGTTGGAGTTTACCTGCCTGCACTGGTGAATCCCACCCCCGCTCGAGGAACACGCATCCACGCTGAGATCAACAAGGAAGTGGAAATCAGGGTCAAAGCACAAGCCACCTCCGCAACGTAGGTGGAACACCAGCATGATGGGCGTGGTTAATGGTTGGGAGAAACACCTGCAGCAACAAGTTTTTGTTTTGTTTCCATGCAGTATTCAGAACATTATGTTCAGTGGGCCCCTGAACGCCACCAAGCACCGGACTACGCATGATGAGTTCATCATCAAGTGGACGCCAACCTCAGAAGACCTGGGCGACCATTTCACTGTCTGCTTCGCTGTCGAGGCGACAGCAAGGTGAGCCTTGGCTTCTTGATGTCGATGTCAGTGTTTGTGTGTGTGTGTTTGTGTGAAGCACCTGTTTTAGCATTGGTTTAGAATGGATATACTTTTTCACAATATAAATCAGAATAATGATAATGAAAATGTTTCCATTATTACCTTTCAGTTCTCGCATCTATCAGTCTGAAATGAGATGTGTCATCTTGGACGTTGAGGAGGAGGAAGGTGAGTCTCAATGCAATTTAATAATGCAAACCTTCTTGCAGATGGAGGGAGAGCCTGACGTTACAAATTTGAGTGTCGCCAGAAAAGGACTGAAACTCTTCTTCCACTTCAGTCAAGACCAATGTGATCTGCAGTGAGTCCACCATGAGGGTGGAGGTGGAGAAGGCCTCCCTCCGCGGGCTCCATGAAGACCACTTGCGGCTCACTGATTCCACCAATACGGCCTGCGACCTGGAGACGCACTCCAACAGCACCCACGTCATTGGTGTCTTCCCCCTCAACTCTTGCGGCACAACTCTGGAGGTAACACCCTGCTGGGCAGCACCTGCTCCTCTGAAGGTGACCTTGCAATGCTTTTAGCTCAGATGGTTTTAACACTGTCAACCTGCAGGAGGACGAGACAAACCTCATCTTCAAGAACGAGATCACAACAGTGGACGACCTCGCTGACGTGATTACCAGGAAGCACCTGCTGGAGGTGGATTTCTTCTGCGAGTACCCCAAAAGGGGCAATGTGACGCTGGGCTTCTCTGTGCATCGCAAGAACGTCACCGTCTGGGAGAGGGGCATGGGCACGTTCACCTACCAGTTTGAGTTCTTCCCAGACAACGGATTCAGAAGCATGATTAACCCCAACACCTACCCACTGGAGTTTGAGATTGGCACCAGGATCTACATGCAGATCGAGGCCACGTCCACCGTCAACAACACACAGCTGTTTGTGGAGTCCTGCAGGGCGGCGCCGTATGACATCCCCAACTACAGTCCCAGCTACTCCATCATTGAAAACGGGTGAGTGGTACAGGTCTCTCTCTTGTGGCGGGCAATAACTGCAGGCCTTGCAGAGCTTGCTCACACTGCTGTCTGCTGTTTTTTTTGTGTGACAGCTGTGCCGTCGACATGACGGTTATGATGCACCCCCGTGATGACAACCAACAGTTCAGGTTCAGCATGGAGGCCTTCAAGTTCATTGGACTGCATGACCAGGTGAGACCTCACATACTAATGTATGGTTACATACTAGTGCCGATAGTTTCTTTAAAAAAGGTAGCAATAGGACATATGCTCATACTTTTATCTAATTTTGCTAGCGACATGGAGAGATAGGAGGTGGTTGGGCATCCAAAAACATCTTCTTTTTTGGGTCCCTTTCTTAAACCTTGTGATAGAAGTAGTCTGCTTGTTACTGGCCTTTTTGAAAAGATACACTAAGATGACCTGGAATAAACTACAGTGCACTGAACAAAGCTAAAATAAGATAAGCTACTAGGTTCAACAGCAGTAGCCTAGAATTTTTCATCTTTTAAAAAGAACCCCCAATGACATGAGCAGAGTCGGACCAATGACTGTTGGTATGATATCGGCGGGTGCTTTTGTTCTCAGGTGTACATACAGTGTTCAGTCATGATGTGCGAAGCTGGGAACCCCAACACCCGGTGTGCGCGAGGATGCATGAACATGCGTGGCCGCGACAAAAGAGATGCCACCATTCAGTCGGCGAGCCACTTTGTCTCCCAGGGTCCTCTGCGCCTGAAGAGATCCGCTGACATCTCACCTGTCGCATGTACGGTCACGCCGCACCGGCCCTCCATGAATCACCTTTGACTGCCTCTAACTCTGCCTTTCGCTCTTCCTTCTCTCTAGCGGGCAACCTGAACCTCAACCTGGCCTTCATCGCTGGCTGTCTCCTGGCCGCCGTGGGCATGATCAGCGCCGTGATCATGTACAGGACCAGGATGTCGACAGTCAAATACCAGCCTCTTCCTTCCTCCGAGAACTAGAACGGCAGATCATACCAGATTTTGACAGATCACGACGTTCACCGTATCCAGAATTTTTTTGCGACGTATGATTTTGGGTGTTGAGTTTTTAATCACAAACTCCCTGTGTGAAATTGTTTCATTTCGTATCAAGATGACGGATGGGCACTGCAGCTGCTCTGGGGTTCTTGCTTTCTGTTTATGTTGGTATTGTTTAACGGGGTGGGGGGTGGGGGGGTTCCTCAGTACTTCCTGTGCCTAATACGCTCTCCGTCTATGAATTTGGATTTTTGCTTCACAAATCAATAAAAAATATTTAGAGCTCTAACATACATTCTCCACCTTGTCATTCTTCTCTGCTCTGGGAAACCACATTCTGATTTCCATCTGATGCTATCGGCAACACTGATGACTGACGGGCGGGTGGCGTTGACAGACGTGAGAGCAGAAACCCATCAGACGCTGACAGCGGCGCTTGCCTCACCTCACTTCGCCTCGGGGGTGGAATCTCTGATGTAACACACTGAGGACAATCACACCACAAAGCGTCACCTCAATCAGAACCACCGGCTTCTTCGTCCTGACTCGTCCACAAGGTCAACCCGTTTCCATGCTATGCTCGTTCCACCAAAGTGGCCCTACCCGGTCTCCATACGGACGTAAAGCAGGGGTCTTGCAGAGCTACCCAAAAAAATGTTTGCGCTGATCTCGTGGCCTTGCAGCTTTGCCGATAACTTTAATCACAAACTCCCTCGCTGTCAGCAGAATAAGATTTTGCGCACAAGTGGTTGCACGGTCCGTCACATGTGCATGCTACACCAATGAAGTGGCTGAATTTTTGTCAACAACACAGGCAATATGGCGGCGCCCAGCAGTACTGAGACGGAGAAAACACTCGATATCTAATAATCGAATGGAATTTCAGCGATGAACTTTGTTGTTCATTGCTCAGCAGGACATGGGCTTTCAGATGACGCTGGGCGCCGCCATATTGCCTGTTCAGCCACCTCATTGGTGTAGCGCGAACACTTGACAGACCATGCAACCACTTAACCACAAAATCTTATTCTGCTGACAGTGAAGTAGTTTGTGATAAAAGTTATCGGCATAGCCGCACATTTTTTGGGTAGCTCTGCAAGAACCCTGCTTTACATCCGTATGGAGATCGGGAACCACTTTAGTGGAATGACTTTTCTTTTCTCGTCAAAACGAAACCGAATCCCGCAGCGCTGCTCGTGATCCGTGTAGAGGCTCTGAGATGACATGACATGATTGACGCGTCTGTCAGCACATCGCTTCGGCCGGCAAACGTTTCAGCCTGTCTGACAGCTGAAACCTGACGGGTCACACACACACTCTGCTGCAGCCTGTGCATCTGATGCTTTATTCTCTTATTCTTTCATCACCGCACACACACACACACACACACACACACGAGCGGCTGGATTCCAGTAAATGGAGACAAACGGCGTAGCTTCTTGTCTCGTCTTCAGTCTTGCGGCTCAGAACTTTTTTTATTTGTAGTCATTTCAGCAATTGTGTGTGTGCAGACGCATCTTCATTTTTCATTACCTTCAATATGTTAAAAGTAAAATAAAAAGTGTACTGCTCAGGTTTCAAAAAGCTGCAGTGCGATTAGACACCTGATAACAGATTGATCTAGGGATACGTGAGCATTTCACTTCCTTGTAGATTACGGTACAAAACCTCCCACCCACGTTTTGGAATGCAAACAACAACAGTTTGGTTACCTGAAACTGTTTATTTCAAAATGAAAAGCATCCACCGAAGGATGGAAATTTACCGCTGACGGCCGAGTCACGAGCGCATCCAGCAAGAACATCCGCGTGTTCAGCGATAGGAATATTACGGATTCAATCTGTTTGTTTGTTTTACTTCCGAGCAATGTTTTATTTGCTTATTGTCCCAAAAAACACATTAGATCATAGTCACTAATAGATCATAGATAAATAGATAACACATAACTAGATTTTTAAAAATCTAGTAAAAATCTGTTTTGCTATTTTCTCAGCAGTTCATGTGTTTTACAGTTTCAAAAAATGCTTTTATACAGAATTTAAACCCCAAACTTTTTTTTCTTTTTCATTTCTTTTTGTTTCACGTTCAACTCGGTCATGTTTGTGAGGACATAAGACCCGGCTGTCCAATCGTTAAGTCGCCTCAAAATATTGTGCTTTAGGTTTCTCATCTCACAGCTGGATCTTTTCATGCCGATTTGAATTTGTGAAGCTCCAAGCTCATCAAAGTCATTGATGAACATTGGGGAACTGACATTTTATCTTTTAACTTTTTTTTTTTTTTTTACTCTTTTAATGGTTGGCGGAGGATCTGTCTGCTGCAGATTGAATCAAAACACAATTTACCTTGATTGATTGTCATGAGTCATATTACAATCTGCATTTTTTTTTTCATTTGTGAGCACTTTGAAATGAACGTCTGTCTCCCCTGAACTGATATCATAACCTTCCATTTGAATGCAGGAATGCTCGGAGCCTCTGACATCGGGAACCGAGCTTGGAGGAAAGTATGAGAGATCGGGGAAGGTGAGAGCCGTATGATGGAGAGAGGGAGAAAGCGGCAGACAAGAACGCTTGTCGAGCGGGTCAGACCTGGCCAGCAACCCGACATTCATGCCCCAGCGATGAACAGCATTTACGGGAAACGCGTCTGAATCAGGAACAATAGAATACCGACGTCAGCTCACGGACACAAAGCAGTCAAGTGGATGCAAAGTGCACGTTCAAGTGTTGTTCAAGTGTTGAATGCGCTCAGAAAAATGGATGGCGAGCAAGTGAGGCAGCCAAGTACAGTAACTTAATCATTCACTGTCAAAGACTGTGACTGAAATGCTGACGGACTGGTTCTCCGTCCAGATATTTTTTAGTTTAATCTTCATCAATAGTTATTCGTGAAGAAAGTCTGACAAATCGCAAAGCAACTCCTGCTCTTGCAGCCTTGCGCTCATGCCTGACAGACATGAACTCCGTCAAACCGAGCTCGAAATCATGGTGCCGGCTTGTGTCCCGTCGTCACGGTGACCACATGAGCGCTGCAGATATGTTCGTCAAACATCTGTTGTCGGATTGCTGGCAGGGAGGTACCGACTTATCAGGCCGAGGAACAAAACCTGTGCTTGTCTGAGAGTTCTGAATAAATAAAATAAGAAAATAATTAAATGAAAGTTATGAAGCAGAATCAAATTCATAGTTATTTGTATGATGTAGAACTACAAAGTGACTGAGCTGCTGATTCTGGTGCTCATCAGGATCCAATTATTAATTATTATTTGTTTTGAGAACAGTTTGTCCTGCCAGCAAATGCTCATTAGCTTACATACATGATTTTGTTTGTTTGTCCTCCGCTCTCATTTAATAACAACATGAGTGAATGAGAGAATAAGGTTATTAGGTGGCTTTGATGGTGGCACATGTTGGTCTGCAGAAACCAGTTTTGGCCCATTGTTGGAGCATACTGGGCATTCCAGGGCGCGTGGCAGGTGTGCAGGCGGTGCGCGGCCTCTGTATAAAAGATGCTGCTGGAGGCAGAAGATGTGAGAGACAGAGGAGAGCATCATGGCGACCACAGCGCTGCTTCTGCTGCTGCTCCTGGTCTCGCTGGCGTCGGCGTCGCACTACTATGGAGGACATGCCACCTTCTCATACAAGGGAAGGAACCCGGACGGCACGCTGAAGGTGAAGCTTTACGACTTTGTTACGGCACATGATCAATGAGTGCATTGAGTGTGTGCAAAAGTTCCGGACATATCAGAGAGAGTTTACTCCCGGACTTTTCAGCAATTGCTTTTTACGCGAACAGAGTTTAAATAAAAAAGTCAATATGCAAAAGTCTCTGTTTATATACGATGTTCTCCGAATAGAATTAATAACAATAATGTCTCCTCAGAATATTGTGAATTAACAGAAATTAGTATATGTTGTGTTTTATGACTGACATACAGTTTTAAGCATTTGTTTTTTCATCATTTATTTGTTGTTAACATGTTGTTGAAATCATTTATTTCTATTTATTATTGTAATTTTCCCGCCTATTACTGGTTTTATCATTCTGACTACATTTTAAAGAATTTTAAAAGAAAGTTATTTTTGAGTTATTGTTTTCTTTATACTGGAAAACATCAGCTTAAATATATTTTGTTTCCACTTCCGGAAATGTGATAGCAATATCACTGTGGAAAGAAAGGTGCAAAGCTTTTTTCTGATTCACAAGGCATTTTCGTTCCTGAGCATTTCTGAGATTCCATTTCTCTCCCACAGGTGGACATTAGAAAGAAGTCGACCTTCAGGGGGTGTCACAGCTCTCTCTCCTGGAACTGTTACTGGGGCAACTGTGGCTTCAGTCGCAGCAGTGTGAGAGGCACCATCGACAGCAGCACCAACAGGCAGCAGTGCGAGACGGAAACTGTGACAAGGAGACACGTCTCAGACAAACCGTTCTCTGTGAGGTAGGGCCGGCCTCTGAGACGTCCTACGCCACCGCGTGTACCAGTTAAGAGAGCGCCGGGCGCTGCGTGCTCACGCTCGTATTTTCTGCCTCCAGAGCGGCGAGCTGTTGCTGGATCCCGACTCGGAACAATGTGCACAATTGGCGGCTTCTGACCCATGTGGATTTGGGAACAAGATCGGACACCGGCCTGCCCAACAGATCCCCTGACATCTCCACCCTGGGTCTCCTCCGGTGAGCGGTACTGATGGTGCCGTCTGACTGCTAAAATACACTGAACTAAGACATGGGACATAGTTTTTCCGTCCAACCGTGAACAATCCTCTGTGGGTCAGGGCAGGGTGGCAGAAAAACAAAAGGGGGTTGGTAATGTGACAAAACAAATTACTTGCCAGAAATGTGATAAATCCAAGTGTGTGTGGTCCCCGCCCAGCAGATATGCTCACCCAAAATGCAAATCTCACACAGCCAAAATCAAATCACATGGTCATCTGTGTGTGTGGCGGGTGGGGTGGGGGGGGGTGGGTGCTTGTGGGCCTTTGAGAGAACACAGCCAATAACAGTTTGCTAGACTGGTACGTCGGTGAGAGTGCATGTCTCCCTTCATATGTGTTTTCCAGCACGCCTCAGAACTGCCGCCGCACCTACAACCTGTTGGCCTTTGACGCCGACGGGGACCAAGTTCGATGCAGATACGGAAATGCTGTGAACACAGAGTGCAGCCGGTGTGTCTCCAACTCAGGCTTCAATCTGGATGAGGTGAGATATTTTTCTTAAAGGAAAATCTTTTCCAACAGCTGAGATTGACGCAGTTAGCGTGAATTAGGCTGTTTTTCCTAATTTCCCAAAGTGAGAAATTAAGAAATGGCTTAAAAGACACTTGTGTTTGGAAACAGGGGTCGTGAAAAACACTGATTGCATATGAAAAGTGGGTGGAGCAGTGATGATGTCAGACAGAGTTTGGTATGTCTCATATTGGCACAATGTCACCGTCATTGTGATTATTATGAATAGTGCAGCAATTTGCAATTGCAATGTCCACCTACAAATGAACTAAATGGAATGGAGAAAGGGTTATTCTGCAGGGTTCCATAGTACTTGTCGTTCTTCTTGTAGTTCCCAGTGCTGAGTAAATACACATCAACTAACACATTTGTGAAACATAGAAAAGGTACAAATTGGTGGACATAATGAATGAAGGCAAATTTTAGCCTCTCAGTGGAACTAAACCAAAGAAATTCCTCTTGGTTGCAAGTGTTTGACATGACATGCAATTTGCGGTATGATTGTGCCGCTTCAACATAAGCTCTTAGCTCATAATTTGGCCATTGGTGCTCCCTGCTGACGATCAGAGAGAATGCAGTTTGAAGGCGCATTCTGAGGCCTCCTCTTGCTGCTGTTCAGCTGGTTAACCTTTTTAATTATTGAACTCTCGTTTAGGGCTCTTGCTTGCTACACTACAACTACGGCTATGCCAGCTCCAATGTTTTCGCCTTTGAGCTGATGGTGGAGGACTACCCGCGGCAGCCCATAACGCTCTCCTACAGCGACGGAACCCAATCCTACAGGTACCCTGGGAGACACGGAGCACGGAGACGTAGACAGGCTTGGTGGTCTTCGTGGTCAACAAATGCTCCTGCAACGACAACTTCATCCTCCCAGCAGTGGCAATGGTGGCATAACTTCTTTACAAACCCCCCAAATCCGGCACCCCACTTTTGGCCAGGGGTAACACACGCAATCACACAGAGTCCACACACCACCATAGACACCACCACATCTGCTCACGCCTTCAACTGGAACTGGCCTCAACCAACCACGGCGAGTCCCTGGCCAAACAACCCCCTCAGCAAGCTGCCCATGCAGTTCTCATTCCGAGGTGAGTCTGGCCTTTCTGGGCCTCGTGCTCTTCCTTTAACTCTTATTGGCAATGTGTGGGGCTCCATACCCTATTTCTGGTGGAAGACATGTGACATCATTGTCTGTAGCTGTCAATTGTCATATTCTCATGGTCGTCTCCCTGACCTGCAGTGGACCCACCGGCCCCCTCATGTAATGTTGGAGTTTACCTGCCTGCACTGGTGAACCCCACCCCCGCTCAAGGAACACGCATCCACGCTGAGATCAACAAGGAAGTGGAAATCAGGGTCAAAGCACAAGCCACCTCCGCAACGTAGGTGGAACACCAGCATGATGGGCGTGGTTAATGGTTGGGAGAAACACCTGCAGCAACAAGTTTTTGTTTTGTTTCCATGCAGTATTCAGAACATTATGTTCAGTGGACCACTGAACGCCACCAAGCACCGGACTACGCATGATGAGTTCATCATCAAGTGGACGCCAACCTCAAAAGACCTGGGCGACCATTTCACTGTCTGCTTCGCTGTCGAGGCGACAGCAAGGTGAGCCTTGGCTTCTTGATGTCGATGTCAGTGTTTGTGTGTGTGTGTTTGTGTGAAGCACCTGTTTTAGCATTGGTTTAGAATGGATATACTTTTTCACAATATAAATCAGTATAATGATAATGAAAATGTTTCCATTATTACCTTTCAGTTCTCGCATCTATCAGTCTGAAATGAGATGTGTCATCTTGGACGTTGAGGAGGAGGAAGGTGAGTCTCAATGCAATTTAATCATGCAAACCTTCTTCCAGA
>CAESWR010001142.1:139679-157241 GCA_903171835.1 Mullus surmuletus | reverse complement strand
GAGATACTGTTTGGAATAACGCTCGTCGACAAAGGTGAGTCGTCACCATCGAACCCGAGGTGCTAAAAGTGGAGGAGCGAGATGGTGCTCGGAGGAGGTCACGTGGTTCCTCAGAGGAGCAGAAAGTGTTTGGTGTTTGTGATCGATTCGTGGTTGGTCGCGTCAGGGGATCTCTTTTTATTGTAGGAATGTCTGTATGGCTCAGGGAATCAGCAGGAATCAGCTTTACTCAAATGTAAACAAGAAAGAAGCACAGATAATGCTTGGATGAGAAAGATGCTGAGTGTACGTGTGTCTTTTACATCCAAATGTGGCGCATTCTCCCTTTAATATCACCGGGACAAAGAGGTTGGTGTCTCCTCAGGTGTCCAGAATCCACGTTTGTCTCCTGTACTTTGACGTATGGGATGTCCAGCCGGGCTGCTGAGCGACTGTGGACCCACCATCTGTCACTGATGCTGAGTGACCCCTCCCCCTCATAAACATTGTTGAGCCTGAGTGGCTTGACCTGGATATGCAGCCTTGGGTTTTTGCGTTGTGCTCGGGCTAAATTAGGTTAAGTTTGACCCGCCATCCTCAGCCTGCGTGTTTTAATTGATAGCAGACGCTGATGGTTCACAGGTTGTTTGCTCTGCGGTGGATGAATGTGTCGGTTTAATTTGCGTGGAACCAGTGCGACCGGCTCTGGATGTGAGAAAACGATTCAGAGTTGGTTCACTGAAGCCAGCGCAGCGGTTTGTGAAAGCAAATGGCTTTTGGCATCTTGGGCGACAGAAATTAAGACTGAGGCGTTCCTCGGGCCGCCGCAGAGTTCCTCCTCCCCGGCTCGTTTCAGTTCAGTTTGCGAATTGTACTTCCTCGTAGGTATGCTAAATCCACCTCACATGATTCCCAGCTTCTTTTTTTTTTGTAGTCTGACAGTCTGTCTACAGGACCTAAGCCCCTCGGCGTGGAGAGCGCCTCTAATTCTCCAGACCATCCTGGCCAGCTGTTAGCTCCACAAGCTGCAATCAGGCAGCCCAGCCGTCGGTGTAGAGCGCTGGGTGTCTCTGCAGAACCCAACAGTTGACCCTGAGCGAATGTGCCCCCAGTAGCAGTTAACCATTAGCAACGGTCTGTAAGTAGGCTCAGCTGATTTGGCTCAGTTTTCTCTCTCGGACCCGGTCAGTAATCTTATTTAATGGCCACCGCTTTGCTTTTGGAGTGTTTTGATGAGATCACCTGGCCTGTGAACTTCATTTTTTGGCCTTTTCTTCTAATGAACATGAGCACCCATCAACCACATTGACACACCTGAACAGCAGCCAGCTCAGCATTTGTTTCCTTCCAAGACATTTATATTTTGCTCATATGAATCTGTTATGGATGCACAGTAATATCAGCATTGTCATCTTACAGAGAGCACTCTTGGTGTCGGCGATATGATTAAATATCAGCTGCCAACTAGAATTTGACGGATTTGAAAATGAAAAATGTCACAACCTCGTCCCTACAAGGTGTTTTGTTTGCTCATCAAAAATAAGCATGTCGATCCTGATACATTGAAATATGTAATTCAATCCCGTCCCCAGGAGCTTGAAGTGTAAAACGTAACCTGTAAAGCCTTGACAGTGTCAGCGGCTTGGAACTATTTTAAAACACAAACACTTTTTGTAAACCTGCTCTTCTTCTCTTCTGTAATATTGGGGGGGGGGGGGCGGACAGATATCAGTATCAGATATCAGCCAAAATAGAAAATATTAGCTATATTGTGCATCCCTATAAGAAATAAAAGATTATGCCAACAAAAGGAAAAAATTATGGAATATTTAATTTTTCATACTTTGTTGAAATTAGAATTATATGGTTTCTACATAATAAGAAACGACATTAGTAGTAAAGGCTGGGAAGACGACATCATATAGGGTCAGCGTGATTTGATGTGTGTGTCCAATAAGGTGATGTCATGATTTGAAATTGAAAGAGGTAAAGAAAACCAGTTTAAAAAAAGTGGGTCACAAACAGAGTCTCTGTGCCCTCCTGCAGATGATGTGCGAGGTGATGCCCACCATCAGCGAGGCCGAGGGGCCCGGCGGCGGGGGCGGCGGCGGCCGGCGGGGTTCGGGCTCCCCGCTGCAGTCGGACTCGGAGGGCCACTTTGAGTCGCTGATGGTGTCCATGCTGGAGGAGAGGGACCGCCTGCTGGAGACGCTGAGGGAGACCCAGGAGAACCTGGGCCTGACTCAGGGCAAACTGCACGAGGTCAGCCACGAACGGGACTCGCTCCAGAGGCAGCTCAACACCGCCTTACCTCAGGTATGTGCCACACACTCGGGCCACCGTACCGCTGGAATACAGGGTGTAATGGAGGAGGACTAGCTGCCCCTCAAGTTTCTTGCTCAATGGCCTTGTATCCCAAAGATACATCGTATGGAAAGGCCAACACAGCGGCTTTATTAAACAACACAGGTACTAATGCTTTCAGAGACAATGTCAGGATTTTCATGCATCGAGGTCACCGTCAGCCACGCCAACCTCGATGTTGGAAATAAACTTCTCCCCCGGGCAAATGTTTACAGTGCACACACGAATCACTCTCCGGCCGCTAATCTCAGCCAGGGCGGTTTTATAATCCATCATAGGTTGGTTTTTGCTGTCCGATCTGCCAAAAAAGATAAAGACGCAGCCTCGTTTTCTGATGCTCTGTTATGCTGCAACAGTTATTCTTTGTCAGAAATGATAAAAAAAAATTTGAGCCAGCTTACTTGTGAACAGTAAACCAGATGCTTTTAACGTTAGCATTGATGTTAGCATTCGCCTGGACGTGGGTGCAGGTTTTACAGAGGATTAGAACCGGTTTGATGCTAGACGTGGTGTTTTCCGCACTGGCACTGCTGGTACATGCCTCTAATTATCCCTCAGGGAGAAATTAATTGGTTGAATTGATTTAAATTGAGCTATTTTTGATTATAGCTGCACATACCGTACAGTGAGTGCAGTGATATTATCATGTGCTCATGGTTGATGTTTGTGTTCGTCAGTGTGGTACAGCTGGGGGAAAAATGTAATGAGGCTCATTATTGCGGCTCATATTGTAAACACCAACACTTTGCTGCGTGTAATTAAAGTTGGGTAAGGTCCACGCAGCCGCCAGATTGTCATGGCCGCAGCGTTGGCTATTTGCATAATGTGGAGGAAACTGAAGCTCCTTTGTCCATCTGCTCCTCTCTGTTATGTTATTGACTCAAGTTTCCTCCCTCCGTTGGCTCTTATATTTAAAACAAAGCGATCTAGTTTCCAGCCTTTAATGATGCATAAGAGGCTGTGAATCAATTAAACCCGCTCGTTGTTTTGCCAGAACTCTCAATCCAGCGTTTAATGCCCCGACATTTGTTTTTGGTGCGCCTGGTTGGGACCAAATGGGGAGAGAGCGGGCCGTCCATCCCGACCTCCCTGGGGGGCTAGCCGTGTTTGGGAAGTTAGCCGTGTTTGGGGAGTTAGCTGTGTTTGGGGAGCTAGCCATGTTTGGAAGTTAGCCGTGTTTGGGGGGATACTTGTGTTTGGAGGGGATAGCTGTGTTTGAAGGGGTTAGCCGAGTTTTGAGGGTTAGCCTTAGTTTATGATTCAACCAGACACGGCAAACATGAGACTCCAATGAGTCTGTCAATAAAGTTGCATGTAGGGAGCAGATTGACGAGCCTCCCTTATGCCAAAATCCCCGCTATTGTAATGCAGTCAGTCTAGGATTTGTAGTGTCAGTGATGTGCACTGAAATTACAGTGGGCCCTAACCCTAACCCTAACCCAATTCTGATAGATATAGAATATTAACACGTGGGCCGCACAAAATTGTCCCAAGGGCTGGATGTGGCACACAGGCCTTGAGTTTGACACGTGTTCTAGAGTGTGCAGCTCCACACTTTGTTTGTTTAGTGCTCAAGCGTTGTTGTCAGCTGATCACCGGGATGCCTGCCAGGCCTCCTGGGAATTTATATCTGGAAGGCAAGAAAATCCAGCTGCTATAAAAATGGGTAGCGATTGAATGATGTAATCTGGCGTCAACACTGTGATCCAGATCTCCTCCTCAGCCAGTTTAATGCTGCTAACTGACGACACGATTATCACATCAGAGGCCTGTTTACTTCTCATGAATATTTAATGAGGTACTGGAACATGAGGGGAGTTTTTCTCCTCCTTTCCCCAGCACATTCTTTTGTGATCATTGTTTTGTCTTTGCAATATCAGCATTGACGCTTGGATCGTAACTCCACTTTGCACCACTTCTCTCTGCACCAAACATGCACACGGATAAGAAAAACGTATAGACCTCAGAGCAGACTCGGATACAAGGAAACAAAAGTGGCTTTTCTTGTAAATGTTGCTGTTGGTTTTAGTGAAGAAGAAATCAAACAATTGATATCTGATGTCCTTAAATACTCAGCAAAGACATAAGGTTCCTTGATGCTGCAAATGTCGTCAAACGTAGAGCGAGCGGGTCTTTGTCAGGTGAAGTTAATGCTGAGGCGGACGCCCTCGTCCAGGTCTGAAGGAGGTCAGCTTGTTGAAGGGGAGGCCCCCCCCCCGATGTGTGTACCCTTGGCTTGGAATGCATAAACATTCCAGGGTGACTTGGTCACACGTCAACAGCACTTCAAACCTCCAGTGATTTCCTTATTAGCTGCTTTAAAAAAAACAAAACACAAGCGTATTTTCTGCTGCTGTGACTCATTGGCTCTGCTTCACAGCCAGATTTGTTTTATGGTTCCGTTTTTATGTTGTGGGAAAGTTTGCCTGCGAGTGTTTCGCTTCAAGTGGGGAAGACAGGGATGTGTGTGTGTCTGCGTGCTACTGTCGGGATGGCTGTGGCAGGGCAATAAAAGTAGCTGGTGGCAGTAGGTCATTTGTCTTTACAGTTTTCTCACCATGACACAAAAAAGCAAGATAAAGTAAAGTAGGAGGCGCCGAGCAAAGCCAGTAATCGAGTAACCAGAGCTCCCGGCTCAGAGTGACGCAGGTTGTCATTGAGGTTGTGGGCTTTTTGATTGACAGCGTGGCGTGCCGACGGCCCATATCAGCCCAGCGAGAGAGCGTAAATAAACTCTGAACGGAAGGTTTCCGCTTCCTTCAACCTGTGTGTCAATGAAGGGTGATATCTGATGAAGATTAGCAGGAAAACGCTTCACACTCGGGGACGCACAATATCAACTATCGGCTCCTATCTGATCCTGATAGACAGTTTACACATTTGCTGTGTTGAGCTATTGGCCAGATCGGTTGCCTCATCCCTACCCACAATGCAAAGTGTTATGTCCATCCTCTTCGTCTGTCTGAGTTAAATGAAGAATCCGCATTGAACTAATACGGCCGAGTTCATTGACACACAGTTGTCATGTTTGATAGCGTAGCTGAACATCTCCCCTGCTGGCGGCTCCTCAGCTCAGCCACTGTGTTTAAAGAGTGAAACCCGGTGTGGATAATGAAACTGTATCCGGGTTGGCCGGTCGGGGTAATGGATCGCCCTATTAACCCATCACTCGTCCTGTGTGCCGGAACCCCACCCCCCGACCCCACGTAATCATAGAGTGTAGCTTGATAGTAGTCGTCTGTCAGTACTGGAAGACAAACCCTAGACATCTCATTGGACTCAGAATAAAAGCGTGACATCACACAGTGTCTTGTGGCAGCTACTTTGGATTTTCTGTTGGTCTTTTGACCACAAGTGCTTGTTAGTTTTGGTCATATTTGGTGTCTGTTTGTGGTTTGGATAGCTGATCTTATCTACCAAAGAATCGACCGTTGAATTTTTTTTAAGGTTATATTCTCTACGTAGAATCACTTATGGAAACTTAATGTGTCACACTAGTAGAGTGAAGTCGGCAGGGCTTTGTTATAGGAAAACACATCATTTCTAATGTGTTATCTGATACAGTTACGACATTGGCTATGTTTACATGCAGTCAAATAAGGCTTTTCTAATGGGAATATTAGCAATAACCTGGTTGCGCAGCCATATAAATGCTAATAACCCATTTGAATAAACCATAGTATTCCCCCTGGGTTCCTCCTTTTCTAAGGTCAATATCTGATCATGTCTCCTCCTATCAGGATCTCCCCATCAAAAGGAAGATTAGTTAGTGTTGTGTGCATGTTCTATTTGCAAGGAATCTTGGTCTTTGGAGTCCAGTCCACCAATCTGGTGCAGTGTTGAGAAGTAACGTACACAGTTAGAGAACTAAACACCTTAATATTAATCCTTAATATTTTTGAAAAATCTGAAATTGTTATTTTACCTACCTGGACTGGTTTTGGTGTGCCTTGGTGGGACGCCCAAGTAGAACTTGTGTGTGGGGCAACCATGTGGTGATGTCATCAATCCCCGTTTAAGTGAACTTGACTTATAGCAAATCGACTATTTAAATGGTCATTTCTCTTCCTGTCCTCTCGGGGTCTTGTGTCATTGATAAACCAAGTCATGGGAACTTGGCAGCTGTCGGATATATTTTGCTACTGGTTTCGAAGGGCCCGTTTGATCGCACTGACCAACTTCTATATTCCGGTCAGTGGCACAATGACATGAATGCAGCGCGCACAGTGGCAAGGCGGCCGCACAAAGGCCGACTTGTTTCACACAGTGACATGAAAATGAAGGAGAGCTTGTGTTGCCCTTTTTTTTTTGCTAAAAGTGAGCCAACTTAAAGAGGAAACGGACACGAGGCGGGGCGGCCAGGCTACTTGCTTTTCGTGAAACAACTCAAGCATATTGGACACACTCCCCTCGAACAAGACGAGACGTTATGTGGTTGATTAGATTTGTGGAGCTTATTGCATTTTCATCTCATGCTTTCTCCCAAAGACGGAGCATCTGAGTCCTTCCTGCTTGTAGCATGGCGCTCTGCAATCAAGCTCCACAGTAGCTGCCTGCTGAGAGCTCGAGCTGGGCAATATGGACCAAAACGAATTTCTCGATATATTTTGTCTGAATATCGATATATGATATATATCCCTATATTTGTTTCTACAAAGTGAGCGTAATGTTCAGGCAAAGTCAAACACGTCACAAGTAGTTTCATTGAAACCAGCAATTTCAATGAACAGTTGCGAAAACAAATAGGTAGGTTTCTTCACCTGGTTCAACCTCAGCTGTTCAAATAACAATAGTTTAAACATAAATACTTAATAACAACAGGAGTAACTTTTTGGAAATTGTAAAGCTCCATGTAAGGTGCACATTAAAAAATATCTTGTATGTATGTGATGAAATAGCACCTAAAATGATGATCACGTGTTGGCGATCGATGCTTCCTGAGCAGTTTCAGAGCTTCCGCAGTCGCCAAATATACAACTTGTGGTGATGAGCAGTGCGACAGCCAACCCCGAATCAGAAGTATGAGCCGTTCCGCAACGCCGGGGCATAAACTGAGCGCCCCCTCCCTCCGTGCAAAGATTCCAGCACAAATTTAAACTATATCGATATAAACGATATGGTATAAATATATATTTTTTTATATCGATATATCGCCCAGCCCTACTGAGAGCCTCCTCAAGGTCTTTCCAAGGACTTAAACAGGCAAAGCCACATAATGACAGGGCGCCTCCTACCACAGCTCGATGCTAAGTGGCCTGGTCACCTGGTCACCGGTTCCCTGCCGAAAGTAACGCCATCCGTACTCGCACATGGCGGAAAGCGGTTAAAAATGTGAGTTCTTTCCCTTCTTCGTTGAGTGTGGAGGCTCTGGTCCACCCACCCTGCTCCCATATGGGCTGCACATGTGGCAGGCGGTGCCTTCTTCAGATCCTCCTGTACGCATGATGAAAAGTGCAGCAGTATGTCCAAAGTCTTGCATATTTCCAACATGCTCGCTGCGTCACAGTGAGGCTCCTCGGTTTTTGCTTCTTCTGTTTGGGGGAGTTTATAGAGTTGGCGGTGAACCAGCTTCTTATCTTTGACAGAAGAGTTCTACATTCCTCAAGGTGGTGCTAAATAAAACCTCAGCTTAGAGGTGACATTTGTTTTCATGCAAATTTCCTTCTCACTTTGAGAAAACGGCAGCATGTCCCCATCCCCTCTGCAGCTCTGCTCCTGTGTAGAGGTGGAGCGCTACCATTGAAGGTGCCTTGTATAAATGAGCCCGATCACATCCTGATGAAGAAAAATAAATGTTGGGCTTGGAACAGTAAATTGTGTTGCAAAAGCAATTAATGCAAATCATTGTCGGTGTCGGATTTCTAAATGAGCTCAGTGTTTGCCAACAGGCGTCAAACATATCAGATACTTTATTTATTGTGAATGAATAACCACTCAACAGACGTATCTTCTTAGCACAACATTGATGACTATTGAGAAGGGAAACAAAGTTCTAAAATTTGAATAGATTCGCATTTGTGAACCAATAACCACATGTTTTCAAAAAATGTAAATTATATTTTTTCCCTACCTGGGTGAGTCTTGATGAGGCAGATTAGGGGGGGGCGGGGGGGGGTCAGGCGCTCATGTAGAGCCAGTATGTGGGGAAAGAAGGGTGTATGTCGGCCGAAATTATCGGCGTATCAACAAAAATGCAACATTTTAGCCTCCTTGAAGGCATTTTTCTCCATTAACAGCTCAGTTTTTATGTTTTCATGGTGTATTTGGGCAACAATTGCACCTCGCATCTGCTTTAAAACCTTCAAAACTAAAAGAAAAAAGATTGACGATGGTGTTTTAATACACTCTGTCACTCAGCAGCCATCCTGATATGCGGCTGTATTGATGTTACAGTCAAATCTCTGGTCTTCCCTCCTGCTTCCTGCTTCCACCGGCACAGACACAGAGTGTGTTTTCACTCCTGTCAGTGTGGGTGAGCTGAGAAAACTACAGATCTGTTTGTCTGAGATGAAAATGAGACAAAGGTGAAGACAGACAAGGGTTCTTCCCCCAGCAGATGAATTTGACAGCAGCCTTTTAGAGGCAAACTGCCAGTTTATCAGTGTGTTTGTGTGTGCATGTGTGTGTGCGCGTGTGCGTCCAGCCAAAGGAAGTATAAGCAAAGTAGCGGCACTGTAAGTAAATTAGCGACGGAGCCCTTTAGACACTTAAACCAAATATGCATAACGAGGGATGAGAGGGAACGTGCCCGGCCTTTAATGCTATTTCCATTTGGGAGTTTGGAGAATTTCTGAAAGCCGGGAAGTTTCCACGGTAACGGGACACGCCGGATATCTCCTCGCCTGAAAACTTTTCGACTTGGCTGAAAGAAGAATCAGCGATGAGCTTGTTGTCCTGCAGCCGGGATGCGAGGAGAAGAGGTGCAGCGCTTCCGCCGCCTCCTGCTTTATTTGTGTGTGTGCGTGTGTGTGTGTGGGCAGCAGGCAGCAGGCGAGGCGGCTCTGAATAGGAGCCATTGTGGTGTCTTAATTAGTTTTTGACGGTAAGTTCTCCTCTAGGATAACAGATGCCCTGGGCGCAGTGTCTGGTTTCAGCGCGCGCTGTAAGCTTTTAAGAACGGCTAAAGTCATTACGCGGGAGGAAGGCCTGCTGGTTCTGACCGCGCTTCCTTACGCGGTGCGGCACATTAGGCGCTCCAGCAGGAAGAGTCCAACGCCAATGAGGTGTGAGCTGTGGCCTCCAGAATCCATTTTTTCTGACGCAGAACGTCGTCATTTAGTCAACGCCGACTTTGTTTGACGTCCTGGTTGTAGCAGAGAGGAGCCGCACCGCCTCCCCACATGCCTCGAGACAGATATTCGTTGAGCTGTGTCCTCCTGCAGACCTTCACCTGCACACTGACACACAGAATGGAGAAAACAAAACCTCAAAAGTATCAAGGAAAGTGGGAAAACCTCTTAATATGGTCCTGGATTTGGTTCCACGTGCCACCCTGAGATTGCATGGGGTTTCCCCCCCCCCCAGTGGTGCTGACTGTGCCATCATTGAATGATGTTTTCAAAATGTTTAGTGAATCATTTTGTCCGTCAATAGTAGGGCGATACGGACCAAAACTCATATCCCAATATATTTAGACTTAATATCGATATACGATATATATCTCAATATTTTTGCCGCAAAGTGAGCTCAATGTTCAGTCAGAGTCAAATATGACACGTCTTATTAAAACCAGCTATTTCAATGAACAGTTGCAAAAACAAATGAATAGGTTTCTTCACCTGGTTCAAACAATAAACATAACAAATGCTTTATAGCAAGTGGAGTAACTTTTTTGAAATGACAAAGCTCCATGTGAGGTGCATATCACAAAGAAATCTTTCAATAAAAATAGGCCCTAAATTATAATCGGCCAATTTTTTTTTAAATAAATATAAGATAAGTAAAATATCTGCCAATGTTTATAGTTTAGTCTGACAACTGAATGGCTTATTAAAATCAAATTACAGATTTTATTCTCCTTTATAACAAATATACTATATAGGGATAGAAACAATATGGTCTCATTCCATATCCCGATATACAAACAAATCAATATTTTTTCTAATATCCCTTAGCCCTGGTCAGTAGGAACCAAACCGTGTCTGTGGGTTAATGCAGGTCACGGCAGCTGGAGGGGATTGAACTTTCTGACGCTAACAGCGTGTGTTGATGCAGCAAACGTTGGCGGCGCCTCCTCTCCTCCCTGGAAAGCTGCCGCCCGCCCTTTGTTTTGCTGCGCTGTTTCTTTAAAAGGTTGGCACACATACTCGCGTACCCCCCTTTAATCCCCCCCGATCATGGGCTTACAAGGCAGCTCGGCCCGCCTCTCACCAGCATGATGCCCGTCGTCACGTACCCATGGCGGCGTTGATGGTTCACACCGCAGCGGACCCATCTGGACAAGATTTGAAATTAAATCGAGTTTCAAGTTTTCTCAAACCAGTGGTGTTGTTGTTGTTGGAGTCAATGTTGAGACACTGCAGGTCTTAGACATCTCAGCGTGATCGTATGGAGGTGTAATATCACAGGGAAGGCTGTGTGTGGCAGTGGGGGGGTCGGGGTCAGCCCGCTCTGCCCTCTTTTGCTCTCAGTCAGTCTTTTTAATCAACTTCAGCCTGAAATATATATATATATATATATCAAATGTTATTTATTCGGGGGGATTTTAACCCTCTAAATGCCAGTTTATGTAACTCCACAGTATTTTAATGAGGGAAAAAAACCTCAAATAATTTCTATCAAATGCAATTCAAGGGGGATTTAATTATTATTATTAAAGCCTCAAATGGTCAGTGATTAGCAGCAACATTGAATTTGAGGCATTCTTATTTTTTCATTAAAGATTTTTATAGCAAATTCTTATTATTTCCTGGGGACAAAAAGAGTCTCCTTCTATAAGACTGCTGTCGAAATATCATATATTAATTTTTTTTCCTATTTTAAATGAGTCAGTGTTGTTAATCAGCTTGAGCCTGAAAGGTGTATATCAAATATCAAATTCTGACCCTCGAGAAGCCGCTGCACTGCCGTGCGCGGCCATCTTGGTCAGGGGAACACTCCGCAAGGCCTGCCCCAGACTGGCTGAGCCCCCTGAGTCATCCATTGTTCTGTGAGAAGATGTTGACGTGTTAGTCTGATTCCTTTGTGAAATGGATCAAACAGTCAAACTGCTCTGACAGCTTCTTGTGGTTCTGGTTTTCCTGAAGTCTCAGGCCCGGCATTCCCACACACGCCTACATGCGCCCTTTTATTTGTAGTTTCTGTAAGAGTGAGCGTTGAGTGATGAAAAGCTGTGACGTGAAGAGGGCTAAACACGAAGGATGGAAGTGTGCAGAAATCCAAAGGTTGCTGCACAGCTCGACCTCGACGTCTGCTCTGGAATGCAGGAAGTAAGCCACTCTGTAATTACCCGCCGGCCCGCCCCCCCGCCGGCCCCTCATTGGCCCAGCGGCTCCACGGCAGCCAATGGCTGGGTGCCGCTCGCTCCTCCGGCAGAGCACAATTCCGTGCCAGTCGCTGGAAAAGCTCAGAGGCTTCAGCGAAGGGAGAGAATAGTTGTGGTGGTAGCTGAAAAGAACGATCAGTTCCAGTGTGCGTGCGCGCGCACACACACACACACACACACACACACGCACACGCACACGCACACACACACACCCTCAGAGACGCAGCAAGAAGGCCTCTCCTCTTAGGGCGCCTGTGCTGCAGGGCAAAAAATCAGGATGGCACATTCTTTAGCGTCGACCATGCGTGTAATCCCTAATAGCAGAGTGTGTGTTTAAGCGTGTGTGTGTGTAGGTTTGTGCTGGTAAAGACAACCTGAGAAAGATGAGTCAGAAATTTGTGATTTATCAGGACATGTTGGATCACAATGTGGTGACCCGTCTTTGTCAAGATCAGACTGGACCATGATTGTGTTTGTGTCTGATGTGAAAACCTTTTGTGGATCTTTTTGACCATTGTTGTGAAAGCAAAAATGAGAACTGAGAAAGGACCCGCTAATGTTCCAAAAACATGAGAAAATCTGATCCAAGTTAGGACTTAAGTGTTTTACACTGATAAACAGAGGAACAAGCCTGTTGGTGAAACACAGGAGAAGATTGGACTGAGGTGTGAACACTCTGTGGTGTGTGTGTGTGTGTGTGTGTGTGTGTGTGTGTGCGTGTGTATTTGGAGTGTTGCTGGTTGACCACAGAAACCAGACTCCCCCCCCCCCCGAATTACACACCTCCTCCCCGGCAGTCAGGCTACGTATCAATTAGCAAACTGTTTCTGGAGCAACAGCTAATTATTCGGTTTACTAAGTTGGACGGCGGCGCTACAGAGCGTGGCTCGTTCATCAAAGGGCGCACCGTTGGGGAATCCTGAAGGGCGCGTGGGAGTATGCCGAAGGTGACCTCACCCTCCTCGGCGCTGAACTTTGAGTATGTTTGGCCCCTTTCAAAGGTTCATGATGGGATCCTGATTTGTGCAGAGTCATTTTCTCATATTTGACGCACTTTTCTTCTTCCACATGCCCAGGCAACCTTTAGACTTTTCTTTCATCCAACCCTGGGGTTTGGAGTTGTAGGGGTGAGCAATGGTTTTAGCTAAAAATAACAAAACAAAAATAAAGGAACCAATGTGTCAGCATCCGTCTAAACCACCTGTCAAACTCAAGTCCCGTGGGCAACATCTGGCCCTCGAGACGATTGTATCCGGCCCGCATGTTATTATTGTATATCTATCAGTATTGGCCCCAGGTGATTTCAGTGCACACCACTTATACTACAAATCCAAGACTGCATTGCAATAACGAGGATTTTGGCATCAGGGAGGCTCGTCACCATGTTCTCCATGTCTGATTGAATCATAAGCTAACGCTAACCCCCAAAACAAGGCTCACCCCCGAAACACGGCTAACCCTCAAAGCACAGCTAAGCCCCAAAACAGGGCAAAGCCCCCAAACACGGCTAACCCCTCCAAACACTAAGCCCAAAACAAGGCTAACCCTCAAAACCCGGCTACCCCCCAAAATATGGCCAAGGGAAAGGGGGAGTCTGAAAAACGGGAAAGAGCTGCCTTGAGGGCTAAACACAGACTGTCATACTTGAATAAATTCCCTCTTGGTATAAAAAACAAAACAAAAAAATCCATCCTGGTTGGCCCACGATGTGGAGTAGGTTGTTAATTTCTGCCCCCTGTCCGATTGAGTTTGACACCCCTGGCCTAAATAGATGGTTTGAGAAAGAGGTTCCTCTGCGGAGCAACGAATCAAACTTGATAAATGTGAGCACCTCAAACCACGGCAGCTCCGGCTTTTATCTTTTCATCTGTAGGGGGGGAAAACAGCAGGCGGGCGATCTAAGTGGAGGTTTGGCGTTGCTGAATTTGTCCTGTTCTATTCTAGGAGTTTGCTGCGCTGACAAAGGAGGTGAACGTGTGCCGGGAGCATCTTCTGGAGAAAGAGGAGGAGATCGCTGAGCTGAAGGCCGAGAGGAACAACACACGGGTCAGTCTGAGATTCCTGCGCCGCCTCACTAATCTCTGTGATCTAAACCACTGTCAGATGTTTTCCTTCAGTCATTTATCGGCCTGCTGAGTTGTAGCACCATCGGTCCTGCTGTCGGTCACATGCTGTGTCTCTAATGGCGCTCAAACAGGCTGTCTGCAGGGTCTTGAAAAGTGTTAAAAGTTGCTAAATCAATTTTGGGGAAATGAAGACCCTTACAAAGTTGTGTCGTCATTTTATGAGGTGTTACATTTTTTAAGTCATTTTTCTGAATTAGCTGTCAAAAGAGTTTGAGTTCTGCTGTCTGATCGAGGTCTATAGTCTTTATCGTAAACTAAAACGATCAAGTTAAAGGTGTCACTGATGGAAACGGTTATTGCTCAAAGTACCAGGGAGGTATTAAAGATTCCTGTATATACCTGTTATCATCATTATACTGTAGATACATACCGTTGGTGTATACTGTCTGTAAGTACTGTCTTTAAATACACTCACAGACAGTACACTTACCACCATCTTAATTCCTCACAGAGAATCACCTCAGGTCAGTAGGAAAATTGATATAGGTGATAAAGACATTTCTTCAAAATAAAAGCAGTGTTTATAAAGTGTGCAGGTTATATTCAACGACCACAGATTGGGTTCATTTTTAGCATGTACCAATTTTCACACTGGCCTTTTTTGTAAAACTGAGCACACACATTTGAAGTCTTCGCGGTTACATTCTGGCCCAAGAAGTCTGAACGCACTATGGACTCAAAACATGAAGTTTAAGTACACAAAGTCCCAAGATTTGAAACACTGCACTGGCCTCCATTAATCACCTTCATGCTGCCAAGAACTTAGAAGCACTACATTCACTGCTGTGCTGTGTTTGTACAGCTGTGTTGTTGTTGTGTTTTTTTAAACAGCATGTTGCGCCGCTTGTGATTGGGTCTCTCCTCGCCACTCCGTATGCAAATGAAATCACTTCAGAGGCCAAACGGGCCGTTGGTGATTTTACATCCATTAGGCGACCTGAACTGACCATGTTAATCAGCGTGCAGCCACTTTTAGGTGGATTCCGCCCAAGTGTCTTAAATGGCAAAATGTTAGCCTTAGTTAGCGTTGAAACCAGCTTGAGAGAGTCCTTCAGAAGACACTTGATTTCCATGGAGCACTGTGGGTAATTATGAACACACACAGCCTGAAGGCACAAGAGATGTTTCTGAGACATTTCCCACAAGAGTACGACTAATTTCATGTATTTGTATTCATTTATGCAGTGTATGTGTATACATATTGATATTGTCAACCACTTCTACTTGAGTGCAGTTTATCAAATGTCTTTATCACTGCTGTGTGTGTGTTAAGTGTTGCTCAGATCTGACAGAGCTGAGAACATGTGAATCACCAAACCCGGAGCTGCCCGGGTTTGTCGGAGGATGTTTGTAACGCGGTGTGTGTGGTTTTTCCAGCTCCTGTTGGAACACCTGGAGTGCCTGGTGTCTCGCCACGAGCGAAGCCTGAGGATGACGGTGGTGAAGCGGCAGGCTCAGTCGCCGGCGGGAGTCTCCAGTGAGGTGGAAGTCCTCAAAGCCCTTAAGTCACTTTTTGAACACCACAAAGCTCTGGACGAGAAGGTACGACCGCTCGTTTCCAAAGCTAAGACGCCCCCGTGGCCTCGCAGGCAAGGAAACGAGAGTGTGACCGCATTGTCTCTGCGTGTTTCATCTGTTTGCAGGTCAGGGAGAGGCTACGCGTGGCCTTGGAACGATGCAGCGCCTTGGAGGAGCAGCTCACTATCTCGCACAAAGAGGTGGGCCGACATCTAACCGTCCTACTGTCTCAGTCTCTGCTCACCATGCTGGAACATTTCACGTTTTCTGGGGGAACTGAAGATTTGTTAGCCAGCTTCTGTTTTTTATGTTTCTAATAAGGAGCTGGATGGATGGATAGGTAGCTGGATCAATGACTAGATAGATAGATGTATGAATGAATGAATGAATGAATAGATGGATGGATGGATGGACAGACAGATGTATGAATAAATAGATGGATGGACAGATGTATGAATGGATGAATATATGGATGGATGGACAGATGTGTGAATGCATGGATGGATGGACGGACAGACAGATTTATGGATGGATAGATGTATGAATGGATGAATAAATGGATGGATGGATGGATGGACGGACGGACAGATGTGTGAATGGATAGATGGATGGATAGATGTATGAATGGATGGTTGGACAGATGTATGAATGGATTGATAGATAGAACGTCATTGATCCCTGTAACCATGTCTCCAATTGGTGAAGTATGTGTTGTAAAACGTTATTGGGTTAAAGAATGTTATATTGGGTTAAAAAAGTGTCTTGTTCCAAACAGCGGTGATGTGTCACTGCGGGCTGTTATAGTTCACCTCCCGTGCGCTTCATTCCCATTTTTTTCCGGTACGGGCCGTGAATCTAAGAGGTGGAGATCAGTACACTTGCACATGAGTTTAAAGAAAGGTCGACCCTTGAATCCGCCGTGCATTGAGTGGGATTAAGATCGACAAAAGACCCAGGGGATGCTGAAGAAGTGTCCTAGATTTCCTCTGTGCCTCACGCCGCAGCACTCCATCTTTTGTTCCCGGGAATCAGCCCTGGACCACACACACACGCTTGCACGCACGAACGCACACACACTGACACACAGGCAGAGTGAACCGCTCGTCACTCTGCTTTTATTAGTGGCCTTGCGTCCTCGGGCAAGGCCGCTCTTTGACGCTTTGTTCTCCTGCCTTTTTGACGTTTGGCGCCGGCGCCCATCGGCGCAGCAAGCAACGTTCGCCACCAGAATAGTTGCGGTTTGATGTGAACTCTACAGGCCCTCGCTGCTTTCAGCTGCTAGCTTGGTTGCTTCAGACTCTCTCCGTACTTTTGCGATTGTGTATTGTCTTGCCATTATTATTTCGTCTTCTTCAGTTTTAGTTTTTATACTTACCCGTTTGTGTATTTGTAGAACTTTGTTGTACCTGCGTTGTTGATGCTTCTGTAACCACTGAATTTTCCCGGTGCAAAGTCAAATTCTTCCTATGCTATATAAGTTTATTATGATAAGATTTGAAATGTGCTTGCAGTGTTTTGAATTGTAACATATTGCATCTTATAACAGCATTCCCTATTTTATAGTATCATAATGTGAAGTTTGTGGTATTATGTATTTTATCTTAGTAACATTTAATATCATTACATAATGTTGTATTATTATCGGATATTATCTGATCAGTGCAACGCCTCATTTTACTGAAAATTAAACATATGAAACACCAGAAATTATAAATAGATGGAACCTGGGTCATTACACTGGGTTTAATGGTTGGGTGGATTGTAGTTTTGATCTGCTGGCAAATGGCGAGTAAGCAAGGTGTTAACAGCTCTCTCTCTCTCTCTCTCCCTCTCTCCCTCCCTCCCTCTCTCTCCCCCTCTCTCTCTCTCTCTCCCTCTCTCCCTCTCTCTCACCCCCTCTCTCTCTCTCCCTCTCCCTGGGTAGCTGGCGTACCTCAGGGAGCAGAGCGGCCAGAAGAGAGGGCTGGCAGACGGAACCAGCGAGGTCAACCACAACTCTGAAAACACACCCAGCACCAATGGGAAGGTGTGTGTGTGTATGTGTGTGTGTGTGTGTGTGTGTGTGTGTGTGTGTGTATGTGTGTGTATGTG
>CAESWR010001142.1:91736-101736 GCA_903171835.1 Mullus surmuletus | reverse complement strand
ACACACATATACACACACACACACACACTACACACACACACACGCATGCTGCACACACACAAACACACACACACGCTACACACATACACACGCTACAAACACACACACACACACGCCACACACACACACACACACACACTCTGTGGTCCCCTCGGTGGTCCCTTCCTGTCTGCGTGAAGCTCCGCCCACTCAGGTGTGGCGGTCCAATCACTTTGAGGCTCTTGTCGTCCTCCGTGTTGGAGGACGTACACACTCACACGCCACGGTTGAGTACGCGGCGTCTCAGAGTGTGTTTAGAAAGCTAGCAAAGTATTTGTACGACGTGTTTTTGTACGCACCTTTGTACGCTGAACAGCGTTGTGAAGTATTTGAGGGAATTATGTATGATCAAATACTTTGGCCGACCTGATATTGTTTGAGTATCATCACCTGATCCAGCCTCGTCTAACAACACACTACGAAATAAGTGATGATAGTGTTGATGCTTCCTGCTGATACTGGATCAATATCGGTATCGGCCGATACTCAGGGCTGTGATATCAGAGTGGAGAGTGAAGTCTTGTATCGGCACGGCCCCAAAGACACCAGGATGTCGGATGAGCAGGGAATCTTAGTTTGCTGGACCCAGAATGCATTGCGTCACTTGGTGTTTGTTTGCATTTTTGGTCGAAGCGTTGCGACACGATCTTTGACCCCAGCTGTCCTCGCGGCTCCTGTCTTATGTAACTTCCTCGGCGCAAAGGATTGTGGGTCGGAAACGCAGTGATGTGTTTGGTGTGTTTGAACATCCTGGTCCTTCAGCCGTTCATCCAGAGTCTGAGCTTGTGTGTGTGTGTGTGTGTGTGTGTGTGTGGTAACAGTGAGAGCTCAGCTTCACGTGTTTAAACAGACGCCCCCTGGTGGAGGCAGCGTGGCCTCCATGCGTCTCTGCAGTGGAGCGGATGGAGCAGCAGATGATGGACGTCCACCGAGCCTCGGCTGCGTCAGCGCTGCTATTTCTGATGGCACTCGAAGGCAGCGGCGCGTTATGTAAGAGGCGGCGGGTCGGGAGGACGCGGCGCGGACGGGGCGGCGGCGGCGGCTTTCAAACACAACAACCGCCAACGGCCTCCAGAGCAGAAGATCCAACTAACCTGCTGACCCACATTCCTGCTGGAGACGTCACGCAAAGATCAAACATCGCACGAGGAATTGATTAATACACCGACCGAGAGGAGCGTCTTCACCTCATTATCAGGATTATTATCAGCACTATCATTATTAATATCATTAGGAGAGTGATGCAGTGAGGCCCTCTTCAGACCATAGGGGAATTTACCATTATTATTATTATTATTATTATTATTACTGTTACTGCTACCATTATTAGTAGTATTATTAGTATTATTATGATTTATTCCTTGCAAAGAACTGCGATTTTGATCTTGATCGTGTGTTTCTAGTTATTATTATGTTAATAATAATACCAACAACAACAATAAAAATAATAATAACGATAATTATAATAATGATATTGATTATTATTACGATAATAACTATTATTCACTTATTATTGATTTATGAAGATTATTTTTGTCTATGTTTTTTATTAGGTCTTACTAAGTTTTATTGATAGTGACAGCGATGGTTATATTATTAGATTTATGTTTGCTGTGAACGACAGTGAAAAGTATCTTTCAATCCAACCATCCATCCATTACTGTAGTAAAAGTAGTGGCATTGACCCTTTACTGACCTTTAAACAGTGTTTTTCTCACTGGAAGCTGCTTCGCCGCCTTCGTCCTTCAAGAGATTTTTTTTCCCAAAACACATTTAAAAATAAATTTCCGAAACTCTTAAAACAAATATTCCTTTGACCCAAAACATGCAAAAGCCCGCGTAAGACATTTTTCTTTCATTACTCACTGGTTTGACTTTGAAGTGTGTGTGTGTGTGTGTGTGTGTGTGTGTGTGTGTGTTTCAGCCCTTCAGGCCGCCCTCGCCCCTTTATTTTCCAAACACACTCTCACTTTAGAATTGCCCTCATTTTCCCAAAAAGGAAAAAGAAAAAGGATCTCGACGGTCCAAAGGCTTCAGAAGCTGCTTTAAGAAACTTTCTCACTTTCCAAACTTTTCTTTATTCCTTCCAAAAAAAACTGGAGTTATTTTGCAAATTGTCCCAAAAATGTCCTCATGTTCCCAAAAAAAACCCTCCACTTGTCGTCACTTTCCTGAAATGTCATCATGCGCAAGATCAAAACACATACACACACACACACACACACACACACACACACACTGCAGTGCTTTAACATCTTTCTATTTATCGCCGTCTTCGCAGCCTTTCGGTCCTCAGTTTTCTCCTCTCGCTCTCTACTCTCCAAGTCTCTCTCGTCCTTACACACACACACACACACACACACGCACACACACACTCTTCTCTTGGTGGCATCATTGCGAACAATAAAGCTGAAGCGTCGTCTGGAGGTCGTCAGGACGTTGTTGATGTTCGTGTGTGTGTGTGCGTGTGTGTGTGTGTGTTTGTTCGTCGTGACCTCCTCCTCCATTTCTGATGGTCACAGTGAAGATCACACAGCTTCTTTCATCACTTTCCCAGTAAGTTTTAGCGAGCGGTGACCCACTTTGGTTCTTCACAAACTGGGTGATGTCGTGTCCGGCTACAGCGTGTGTGTGTGTGCGTGTGTGTGTGTGTGTACGAAGTTATTTTGGCTGGCCGGTCCCTGGTGGCTCTGCTGTTTGGACGCTGGAAGAGTGTGTGTGTGTGTGTGTGTGGATGTGGACTTCAAGCGCTCCGAGTGTTTCCCGCCTCAAGCTGCATCTAATGAGCTGCTGTTGATCGACTTTTTCTTTCAATTTTTCAGCAAAGACGAAGCAAACCGTGAGGGTCTTTTAGACTCCGCCCACTTCCTCTGACCCCTCCTCAGGTTAAAGGGCTAGTTGGTGTTTTTCTCCATGAAGGTGTATGAGCTCCTCACCATCAGTGAGCTTCATCAGCACTGACTTTTCCTCCACTGCGTCCCGTGAGCCGAGTTCCAGCCCGGTTTCTCTGTTGCAGAAAGTAGTTCCTCTAGTTGCTGGAGTCACACGGATGAAGAGTTTGGCTCCAAAAAAACAACATGTGTTCAAGAGAGAAGAAAGAGGAGCATCATTAACGCTGCGAATCAGCACGTTTTGGGCAACATTTGGAAGGAAGGCTCACGTTTCCCGTCCAACACTCCGCCCGGATACCTGCCGGCCCCGCCCTCTGATTGGCCGCCTGGGATGTGTTTGTTTTTTCTTCCTATCTGAATATTTCAGAGCGTCAGTCTGCCGGGCGGGAGTCGCACAGCTGGAGCTCCGAGCCTCGAGTCGCCGCTGATTAAAACATCCAGCGGAGCCGCTTCAGCTTCCCGAACAAAACAAGCGAAACCTGGCAGCCGCTTCAAACCTGGGACACAAAGAGGAGAAGAAGAAAGAGGAGCAGAAGCGGCTCGTCAGCGGCAGGAATGAAAGCAGACTCGGGTTTCACAGGTGAGATGAAGAAGCAAGACGATCCGGGAAGCTGCGGTCTGAGATTGCAGCGGGACCCGACGAGCCCAGACGCAAGTTCTGGGAATTCTGGAGCCGCGTCAGCAAATCGGAGGCGGAAGCGAGCCGTGGATCCGGCAGCAGGATTGGCTCTGCTGACTTCGGAGAGCAGGGACGCAGCTTCATGTCGGTGGAGTCTTTGAATTCAAACCTTTAAACATTATTTATTATTTGTTAAAATAGTTCACGGAAAGTAAAATCACTGTAAAACCTGCTAAGTATTTGTTATGTTTGATGGTAATATGTGGACGAGCTGAGGGACAGACGCTGCAGTCACTTGTCCTCCTCCCGGCTGATCTGATAACGATTACCCAGAGTGCCTTTCTGCCATGATCCGATGCCAGCTGTTAATTAGAGCTCTGACGGCTCCTTTGTGCGGCGGCGAGGCGTCTCCTCGCTCGCTGATGGAGACGCGGGACGAGCCGCCGTCACGGAAACGTTCACTGAGTGAGACGGAACCCGAGCTAGCAGCAGAGGACGAGGACGGAGACATGACGGAGGACGAGGACGGAGACATGATGGAGACATGGAGGAGGACGAGGACGGAGACATGGAGGAGGACGAGGACGGAGACATGATGGAGGACGAGGACGGAGATATGGAGGAGGACGAGGACGGAGACATGGGGGAGGATGGAGGACATGGAGGAGGACAAGGACGGAGACATGGAGGAGGACGAGGACGGAGATATGGAGGAGACATGGGGGAGGACGAGGACGGAGACATGGAGGAGGACGGAGACATGATGGAGACATGGGGGAGGATGGAGGACATGGAGGAGGACGAGGACGGAGACATGGAGGAGGACGAGGACGGAGACATGGAGGAGGACGGAGACATGACGGAGACATGGAGGAGGACGAGGGCGGAGACATGGAGGAGGACGGAGACATGGAGGAGGACGGAGGACATGCAGGGAAAAGGATGAGGACAAGGGTGAAGGTGAGGATGAGGAGGAGGACAAGACAGCGTTAGCAGGACGCGAACAGGAAGAGGGCGAGGACGGGGACATGACGAGGACGTGGAGGAGGACAGTAAGAGGACGTGAACAGGACGAAGATGTGGACAGGACAAGTATGTGGACGAGGACAGGAACAGGATGTGGACAGGAAGTGGAGAGGACGAGGGCGTGGTCAGAGCGAGGATGAGGGCGAGAGGGAGGACGTGAAGAGGGCAAGGACAGGAAGTGGAGAGGACGAGGACAGGATGTGGGAGGACGAGGAGGTGGATTCATTGGATTTGAACAGTTTCAGAACACGTCAAATAAACATCCAATCGGATCTCGGGGTGAATCAGCGTTTAGGGATCAAAGGTCAGAGCGTGTTTTCAGTCTGTAGTCGCTGGACAGACGTTGGAGACGCCTGGACGCAAAGACAACGGTAGAAAAGTGTTTCAAAATGTCTGCAGAGCGTCAGAGTGAGAAGTGGGCGGAGCCTGAGTGATGTCACATGATGGCTGTTGGTGATCTGATGAAATCCTCCAGCTCTCTCTCTCTCTCTCTCTCGCTCTCTCGCTCTCTCTTCTGTCAGTGGGCGGGGCTTCCTCAAGGCATCCGGTTTTGACTGACTTGCGGTCCTCTGTGCTGCCAACGAGGACACGCCCCCTCCGCAACCGTCCAATTACGTCGCTCCTGCACTTCCTGTTTGTTGGGAGCAAAAACATGGCAGGAACAATATCATGTAGAGTACCCACAATGCAACAGCTCTACATGTGAGTGGCACATGAAGTACGGGTGTGGGTGTGGGTGTGTACTGCCGCAGCGTTACTCAGCGAGTACTCAGCAAGTACTCAGCGAGTACTGCGATACTCGGAGCGAGTGTGTTTTCCTCACATCCTGACATCACTTTGTGTCTTTGAACCCTTTGAAGTCCTTCCTGGATCTTAAAGAGCCTTTTTTTAAAATAATAATAAACGATACAGTGATTGCTCTGTGTGTGTGAGTGTGTGTGTGTGTGTGTGCGTGTGTGTGTGTGTGTGAGAGAGTGTGTGTGTGCGTGCGGCGCTGCAGGCTTCGTTATCGTTTAACCGCTGTGATTCGGGCCTCGCCTTTGATGTCGGGCCGTCGGAGGTGGAGCGGCGGTGATTTGCACACAAAGCCTCCTCTTTGTTCTCGGCGTGCAGAGCGAGCGAGCGAGCGAGCGCGCGTCTGGGCGACCGACATCAGCAGTCACAGGCGGCGAAGATTCGGCGTGACGTCGCGGAAAACGGCGGGATGGAAGCGCTGGTGTGAGCGCCGAGACGGGACGCAGCAGGATTCTCCTTTCAACTCAACAGTCTTTTTTTTTCTCCATAAGTTTTCAGAGAAATGTAAGTTCACGCTCGCACGCACACGCACACACACACACACACACACACACACACACACACACACACACTTCTGAAAAGCTGCTGAGCCACATTATAAAAATGTAGCATAAAAATCAAAGCATTGCAAAGAATCACAAACCATACAGGAGACTACATTTCCCATAATGCAATCCTCAAATAAACCGCCCGAGAGTATAAAAATAAATATACGAAAAACATTCTACGCTCGTCATAAATGATTACCATCTTTAACGTTTGTGGCTCCGCCTGCATCGCTGACGTCAGCGTCGCCATCTAGAGGAGAAAAAGTTTGGTCAAAGCAAAAGAAAAAAAAAAGGCCTGCATGTTTTGTGAACGGCGTGGCGGGATGTTTGTTGTCATGGCGACAATAACAATGTCAGCGATGGAAACGGGAAACAAAGAGACGAGTCAGACGACAAATATTCGCCGCGTTCTCACTTTCGCGCCCTGAAGTGACGTTTGAACGCTCTTACATAAAGAGCCACTGAGCCACACACATACACACACACACACGTTTATTACAGTGTGTGTGTGTGTGTGTGTGATGACATTGTTCAGGAAGCAGCAGATCCGTTTGTCCTCCAGTTTATCAGCTAAAGAAAAAATAGCAATGGAATTCCAGTCGGCAAACAATGTTATCATGTCTGTCACACACGCACACGCACACACACACACTTACACTTACACACACACACACACACACACATGCTTCGGAAAAGCTGCTGAGCCACATTGTAAAAATGTAGCATCAAAATCAAAGCAAAGAATCACAAAGGTCACAGGAGACTACATTTCCCATCATGCACTTGCAGAGCCTCCTCCCATCCTCCGCCTGTGGTCCCAAACCTTCGGGAGCCGCTTTTTGGTGATTTGTAACTTTGAACAAAGTGAAGCAAAGTTGTGTTTGTTTGTTTTTTTTTTGTTTTTTTTGCATTGCCGTCCTTTCATTCGCTCGCTCGCCCTCCGCCGCGCTGCACCCTCGCTCACTATTGATTCATTTCTGCTTCCCGAACGAGAAAACGAGCGAGATGATTGATGGGCCGACGGGGAAACTGGAGGGAACTTTTGTCCTCTGCTCGCAGAACTTTGTGTTTCAGTGTGTGTGTGTGTGTAACGAGCTGCACACACACACACACACACATTAAAGGCATCACATCGTGTTTGGGGAGAATCGGTGAAACGAGGTTCTCCGTCTGAGGCCGCTCGCTCGTCTGTTGGGAAGCAAACTCAATTAGTCGGGCGGCGTCCTGGTTGCTCGGTAACGAGGAGGGGAAGCGGCGGCGGAGGAGGAGGAAGAAGAGAGGAAGAATCCTAATGAGGGAGCGAAGATGAAGGAAGCTTCCTTGTCGGGAGACAAAAGGAGATTGCGTCGAGATGTGAGAGAGCTCTGAAAAACAAACAAGCTTTGAGGAAGAAGAGGAGGGAGAGGAGGTGGAGGAAGAGGATGTGGAAGAGGAAGAGGAGGGAGAGGAGGTGGAGGAAGAGGAGGGAGAGGAGGTGGAGGAAGCAGACGAGAAAGGAGAATGAGGAAGAGGAAGACAAGTAGGAGGAAGAAGATGAGGGGGAAGACGAGGAGGAAAATGAAGAGGAAGATGAGGAGGAAGAGGATGTGGAAGAGGAAGAGGAGGAAGCAGACGAGAAAGGAGAATGAGAAAGAGGAGGAAGAGGAAGACAAGTAGGAAGAAGAATATGAGGAGGAAGCTGCATGAGAGCCGAGGGAGTCAACCACAACGATCGTGTGAGGAGAAGATCAGAGAAAACCACACAAAACAAACACACACTCACACCTCCTTCATTGGCTGTTGGAATGTGAGGTAACTAACACACACACACACACACACACATTCAGTGTCTCATAGATCCTCTAATAAATCTGACGTGATGATGAATCACTCGGGGGGGGAAAATCCATCTTGTATTTTGATTATTCTGCATAATAAAAGTTTGCTCGTCACACGTACGGACGGAGCTGCCAAACCCACCCGGAGTGTAATATTCCTCCTCGGGCTGATGTCACACACACACACACACACACACACATGGACACAGACAGGACGTCCGGTGTGGCGTTATCTGTGTGTGCGTGTGTGTATGTATGAGTGTGTATGTGTGTGTGTATGTATGAGTGTGTGTGTGTGTGTATGTATGAGTGTGTGTGTGTGTATGTATGAGTGTGTGTGTGTGTGTGAGGTTCCATTCCCGAACCCATTTAAATTGCAATTCCAGCCTCCATCTTATCATATATGTTGTTTATTTCTGTAATTAGACGGAGCCGTCCGGTCACATGGCGGCCGAGCGGGAGGGGGCGTGTCCTCAGAGAGCTGATATTTCCTAAAGTGAAAGCCGGCGTGTGTGTGTGGGGGTCCTTGTTAATATTCCCGGCGCGCCCCCCAGTCCGTCACTTCTCCCTCCTGCACGAATTAAATCCCGACTGACCTGCTCAGAGGGAAATTAACTCTGGGAAATTGAATTTTGGAGGTCAGAAAATGTTCCTGTGCGATGTGTAGATGAGGGGGGCGTGGCCAACGGCCGCCGCCTGCTCTGTCCTCTCCTCTCTCGCACATGAAACGCTTTTTCTTTTTATCAATTGAAATGCGTAAATTATCATCCAAGGCTGCAAAGTTCATTGGCTGATAAGATCGTATCAGCTGGAGCCGATTAAAGCCTGTTATTGTTCATTTGGGTGTCGCACAGGTGCATGATGGGACAAAATCTATCCAGAATATCGTGGGAAAATGTATTAAATCTAAAGTTGATTTTTAAACTGTAATTGCTGAAAAAGAATTGAAATGATTTAATAGTTAATCTTGACTAAACCAGACAACCAGATTTTGATGCATTTTGAATATCTTATCTATTCCTCCATCACATGCACAGGTGATTTAGGCCACGCCCCCTTCATGCACTGTGCATTCCTCCATCACACGCACAGGCCATTTAGGCCACGCCCCCTCATGCAGCGTGCATTCCTCCATCACACGCACAGGTGATTTAAATGTATAAAACTCTTGATTTTAGTGATATTACACTTTATTTTGAAATTTCCCCACACAAACATGTCATTTCCTGCTCGTCGTCATCACTCTTCATCTGAAGCTGCGGGTAAACAAAGCGGCGCCTCTGCTCAGCCAAACGCACATCACACACGTCCAGGTGCTGTTTGAACACGCTCCCCGGCGACGCCCCCTCAGCGTGGCGAGCGCGTTACGTAACGACCCGCAGCGTTACATCATCGCGGCGGCCATCTTTAACCCGAGGGCTTCTCGCTCCGCGACTTCGCCGCGTGATCGGACGATTTATCCTGATTCAACTTCAGCTCAGGGCCGGTTAATCTCAGTGGTGGGCAACCGTCTCAACACACACACACACACACACGCACACACAGAGCGCTGCTCCTCTGCCAGCGTTGGAGGAGGAGGAAGCGATCCGTCACGTCTCCGTCCTCAGACTGTCGCAGCATCTCAGGCTTCCTGGGATTTTATTCGACTTCATTTTATTTTTCTGCTGCCGTCCCGAGCAGGATGTCAGCGGGAGTTCCGGGACAAACAGGCTGAAAGATAGAATAAACCACACAAAAGATTCCTGTCATTTTTATTTACATATTTTAGTTTATTTATTTATGTGCAGTCTGACCTCCGCCGCCATCTTGATTTCAAGCGAGTCCTTTTGCAGAATAAATACAAATTTACACTATAAACAATGTGAACGAGAATTTTCACAATAAAATGTATCTTTTTACGAGCTGACTTTAACCCGCCTGCATTTGGTCTCCACTTATTTTTTTTTATTCTTATTTTTTTATTATCCACTCAAATGGGTCATTAATGGCGACGCGACTGACGTGAGTGACGCAACATTTATCGCCAAGTTGTGTCCGAATAATGACAGAAACGTGTCCTGAAACAGCCTTTTTCTGGCAGCAAAGGGAAACCATGAACTTAAAAGACCTGATATAATTTTCTTCCTCTAAAACCAGAGGTGATTCTGCACAAATCTCTCTTGGACACGCCCACTTTCCCCTCAGCATCCAGTGAATCCCACCCAGGCCCCGCCCCTCACCAGGGCCCCGTCCCTTCGCCCAGGCCCCGCCTCTTCATGCAGGCCC
>CAESWR010001142.1:11019-26812 GCA_903171835.1 Mullus surmuletus | reverse complement strand
AAACACTGTGAACATACGCAGTGTTGTGGGTAACGTGTTACAGAGTAACCCTTACTGTAATCAGATTACATCTGTCTGTAACGCAGTAATGTAACGCACTGCGCAATTGGCTTTAATCGCTCATTGGGATAAATAATGTTTTTTTAATTGAATTGAATAGAATTAAGGTACGGTTCATCTCAGCTGCTGTCATGGAGTAATCCAAAAGTAATGTAACTAGTAGTGAAACTAATTACTTTAAGCAGAGAGTAACAAAGTAAAGTGAGGGACTATATTTTTTCAGTAACTACCCAAACACTGAATACACGGAATATAAACATCACGAGTGTGATTAGTTTTGCTATCAGTGACATTTGATGGTTCAAATTACGGAGAAAAACATCCAAATGTCGGCCAGAATGTGAGTGTTTCGCCGCCGTCTGACCGGGTTTCTAAATATGGGCGTCGGCCAGAGGAGGAGCTGGCAGCAGTGAGCCTCCAATCACACGTCGCGGCGCGCCTGACAAAAGTCGGAGTCAGAGGAAGCCGCCTCGACTAGGCGCTGACGTGCTCAGATGCTAATCCTGTCGACCTTGAAGCCCTCGGGCGCCGCGCCAACGAGCAAGGCACGTCTCTCCTGAGCTTCCTGTCACTCAATAATCAGACAGACCTCCCTGTAGACCATCCCCAAACACACACACACACACACACACACGCTGGCAATGAGGAGCGCTGGTTTCGTCAGCACCCCCCCCTCGCCTGAGGGAAACACACAGTGGGGGGGCCGCGGGGGGGGGGGCGCGCGGAGACACACACTCTTTAACCCGCGCACACACTCGCCTCTGTTTGCCGTCGGCGTGTGTGATCTGCTGCAATCTGTCACAAGTGAGCGAGCGTGCGAGCGAATGAATCAACACACTCTGACCTGTAATGAGCCGTGGCGTCGGGTTCAACAAACACATTAGCGGCTGACGAGGCTGGCGAGCAGAGACGTTTCCACGGGAGCAGTTTGCTCTTCACGCCTGCTCGCTTCCACTGGCGCCGTAATGGCGGCGGTGGCGGTTCCCCCACAATTCTCTCCCTGGAAAAAATGGCGATGGCGAGGCGGGAGGCGGCGAGCTGTGGACGATAAAACACAATGTGCGGCGTGTGGTCTGCTCTCTCCGTCCTCAGACCTTCAGACCCTCAGACCCTCAGAGCTTCAGAGCTTCAGAGCTTCAGACCTTCAGAGCATCAGACCTTCAGAGCATCAGACCTTCAGAGCTTCAGACCTTCAGCAGATCCTTTCGTCACTGAAATCGCCTGGACTTGGACTCAAAGACTCCACTTGAGACGCGATGACTTGATTGTTGTTGATTTTGTGTTTTCAGTTTTGATATAAACATGAAATGAAGATGGAAACGAGCCGGAAGGACGCAGGCGGAAGAAGGCGTTGTTACGATTGGATCGATCACCTGTCAATCATCTCGTTTAACTTCATTCAGATCCGATCGTTTGGTCAAATGAGGTGACTTGACTTGGACGCGACTCGCCCAAGAAAAAGCCACTTGAGACTCACATGTGTGACTCGGTCCCAGAACTGAAGACCTTCTGAGAGTGAAGCAGATGAAGGTCTTTGGTTGGTCCATGAAAGCAGTCGGTCAAAGCAGGTGTATCTTCTTGTCCGAGATGTTGGTGTTTCCTCAGAGCGGCTGGAAATGAACCTCTGGATCTGATAAACAAAAGACTCCTGGTTCCACTGGGGATCGAAGCCAGGACCTTCTGCGTGTAAAGCAGACGTGATGACCACTACACCATGGAACCACGAGGACGGAGGCGCCTGGATCATCTTTCCGTGTGTCTGAAGAACCTGGACGCACATCGTCCTTTTGACAAATATCAGGAAAAGTCGTCCAGAAGACAGAAGATCCTGCAAGTACACTAGAAAACCTGCTTTCTTCAGGTGTGTGTGTGTGTGTGTGTGTGTTAAGCAGCTGTGATTGGAGCTGCTTTACGATCCCACCTTGGAGATGAATGTCCATGGAGCTGATGGAGGAAGGGGGCGGAGCTACTGATGCTGAAGGTCACCGCCATCAATCAGCTGTGGCGCCGCTTTGTGTTCTCGTGCCAAATCAGCCATTTAACCAAACACTCGTGTCCAATTTGGCGGCAGCTCAGGCTCAGCTCGGTGGCTTGGCACCAGTAGGGGACCCCCACACACACACACACACACACTCACACACACACCGCCGCTGCAGAGAGCACAGTCAGACGAGGTGACTTCCTCGCTCACCCTGGTTCCCCCCCGTCGTCAGGAGCTGCCCAGGCTTCCTCTGGGACCCCCGGCCGGGCCAACAGGGCTCACGCTGGTTTGGCACGGAGCCCCCCTCCCCACCGCCCTCCCCCCCCCCCCCGAGCTGTTAAGCTGCTAAGAAACCACAGGGATGCAGACTCCCCCCGAGGACAGAAACCCCCACGTGTTGCAGAGATCATCAGGTTGCTGCTGTTGATCAACAACTCTGTCCTTTGCAGGGTTTTGGTCCAAAGGGGGAAGAAAGCGGACGAGACGGACCTTGTTCTGGGAGTGAGAGCGGATCCAACAACCAACAGCACCAACTCGGATCGCAACAGGAACCTGCAGATACAGAATGCAAAGACAGACGGCAGATCGGGGCTTGATTGGCAATTTGTCGTGTTGTTGGAAACCGTAGTGATTCAACTCAAGACCTGACGGATCTAAAGGCACGGAGCCGCTTCGCCAAACTGCCGAGCCGACTCTGCGCTCAGCCGGGTTGTGTGTGTTGATGTCCACCACGTCGGGGAGCAGAGCTTTGGGTTTGAGTCAGTTCTGGTCAGTTCTGGTCAGCCGGCGGCGGCGAAATCTGAGGAGATGCATCTTTTCTTTGCGTCTGCTGCGTCTTCCTCCTCAGCCGCCGCACGACCTCCGAGGCTTCCCTGCGTGTCGGGCTGCGCTGCTCCAGAAAAGGTGACCGGAGTTTTCGCAGCGATTTAGGTTGTAGTCGCGTTGTTTGATGGATGGCAGCGAGTTGCTGCGTCCAGGCGTCGGCGCGTCGCGGCGCCGTGAAATGTATGCAAAAATAAAAGCTCCCGCTCTGATAACGGAGAGCAGATCGGGTTTGTTTGCCAGTGTTTGATTCTGCAGGGAAAGCAGCATTTTGCAGCGTTAAGGAGCAAAGACGCGGCTTTAATGGAGCGAAACAATGAGTCGATTTGAGGGGAAGCGGGAGGGAGGCTGCGCCTGTCAGCATGACTCCTGATTTCAGCCAAGTTACGCGCGGCGTGCTCGCCTCCTTGCCGCCGCCTCCTCCTCATCCTCCTCCTCGCTGCCTCCTCCTCCTCCTCCTCCTCCTCGCCTCCTCGCAGCAGACATTAACACAGCGCTTTGTTCTGTGCTTCTACGCGGTGAGGCCACTTATCTGGTACACGCGGCTTCCCAGAAGCAGCAGACAGAAACACCTCCACACCGCAGCCACCATCATTACTGACCAACCAGAGGCCCTCGTTTGAACACCGGACTGACAACTGCTGCTTTAAGAGCTGCTGGAGACGTTTGTGGTCCTTTCTGAGGGTCAAAAATCCCCGGAAAATATTTGATACGTATCTTTCAGACTGATATTTTTACAGCAGTCTTTTGGAAGGAGGCGCTTTTTGTCCCCAGGAACTAATAAGAGAGTTTGCTATAAAAATCTGTCACTGCAGAAAAAATCAGAATGCCTCAAATTTAATGTTGCTGCGAATCATTGACCATCTGAGGCTCTAATAATAATAATAATAATAATAATAAAAAAATTCTCTTTAAATTGCATTTGATGGAAGTTATGGTCGTTTTTGCATTGGTTTTTCGATTGTTTACGTAAAGGCCAGTTACGTAAACAAACTGGCATTTAAAGGGTTAAAATCCCCCTAAATAATTAATATTATTTAGGCTATTATTCAGGCTGAAGTTGATTGAAAAGATTGACTCATTTGAAAAAAAAAATAATATATGTTATGTCTACAGCCATTTTGAGGGAGGGGACGTTTTTCGTCCTGAGGGACGATTGAGAAGGTTTTTTTTAAGGAACTCTTAACCTCCATATCATTGGGGGGGTTGATTGGATGGCTTCAAAAATGGGCGTGTCCATGGTAGAAGCAATGAGGATTACAGCTGTTCAACTAGGAAGCTCCGCCCACTGCACAGAATGGCTCCATGTTGCCGGATGGGGACACGCTGATGTCATCATGCATCATAGCTTGTTCTGCAGGAGGAAAAATTGGATCGGACAATCAGAAGGTCTTTGGTGGATTTTGTTGGTTTGTTGGATTCAATCTGATGGTCTCGGAGTCCCACTTTTTAGCACTTTGTTCCTCTTTTATTTGTTTTCATTTTAGACGATTGATCTTGTGATTTGACTTTGAGAATCTAAAGTTATTTTATTACAGTTTTGATAGTTGAAGTTGCGATATTGATCAGCTTGTCTGGAGTTACAGCCTCACTGTCTGACATCACAAAGCCTCGGAGCGCCGCCGCCACCGAGGACTGTTGGAGGTCGTCGCCACCACCGCTAACCGCCACCGCCGCCGCCTCACCCTCCACCGCTCATAATCCTCCTCCTCCTCCCCTTGCGGCCGCCGCCGCCGCCTCGGGCAGGTACCGGCCAGCGGTAAATCTGTCTGCAGAGACAACAAACGCCTGAGTTATAGCTCAGACTGACCATTTTTGTTTGCCGTCCAGGAAATCATTTTTAAGGAAAAGGCGGCCATTCCCCGCCTCTCCTTCCAGCCTCCACATTAGCCTTGATTTTCTCCTGATGTGACTTTGCAGATTCGAGTTTCTCGCCGCTTCCTCGCCGGGTCAGTTTCCGGTGACGTCTGGAGTTTTAGGGGAAAACTCGGGAAGATTCATTGCTGCTGGCAGCTGCAGAGCAAACTTTACTTTTCTTGTTTTGGTAAACGCTGCCTGGCGAGGAGGATATTTGAGTCGGTGTTACTTGGGGACAAAGATGCTGACGGAGGCTCCGCACGCAAAGATTCCGTCTGGTCAAACACGGGAAATACTTCCAGTATTCAGAAACATTTGTCCACTCAGGCTGCTGTACCTCCAGCTGTCTGCTATGCTATGTAGCTATGCTAGCAATGGTGGAGCTAATGTTAGCAAGTCCAGATTTTTGTAATGTGTAATGTGGAAGCTAACGTTAGCGCCTCACGTGTTTGTAATGTGGAAGCTAACGTTAACGGTTTGCATTCGAAGCCCCGCCCACTGGCCAATAGTAATCCTGCAGGGGGAGTATAATGTATTTGTCAGATAATGATATGCTGAGTGAGAGGAAGAATCCAACAATTAGCTGCTGTATCCTGATATTTGTTGTTTCCTTCAGGAAAAAAAGGCTCCAACGAGCAGATAATTACAGTCATTTAGTCTTTCATGTTTATTTTCAGCGTTCTTCCACGAGACAAAAACGCTGCCGTCACTGTCATTCTGCGCTCCCTCTCCGTTTCCCTCTTTGGCGCCATAATTGCCCCCGTGAGGACCCCACCGCCGCCGCCACCGCCGCCACCGCCGCCACCGGTTGTTGCGTCAGCTGAACGTATCGGCCCCTTTGATTGTTGGCTGCAGGAACAATAAAGCCTCGCTCAGCGTGTTTGTGCAGGCGGGCGCGACTCCATCTGCGGTCACAGACATATTACCACACAGCCAGAAATAAATCACGCACAGTCAGGAGGAGCAGCAGCGCTCGCCGTTTACTCACTGGGTTTATTTATTATTTTTAAAAATAACATCAACACAAACAGCCGCTGCAGCAACGTGGGATGCGAGGACTGGATTTTTTACACTCTTAGAAGTCTGTATTTAAATAATATGTATTTTACATTTTTATTGTTTTAGTCATTCTATTTTTGCACTTTTCAACAAAAAAAATTAACATCTCTACACATTTGTTTGTGTGTTTTTATTAAAGACCAGAAGAAGACTTTTTCATCCCTGCAGAGAAAATGGGCTGTCAAAAGCCGCTTGTGAGAAAAATAACATAACATAAAATAAGGTGCAAAGATAAGAATAGAATAAAATATTAAGATAAATAAAATATGAAATAAGAATAACAATGTGCACTACTATTAACACAGAAAAACTGCTTAACTGCTTACAAATATTAAATATGACACGTATTTGCAGATAAGCAGTAGTAAATAAAATAGAAGTAGATACAAATCACAACATTGGTCACATTTATCTCAAGGTCACAGCTGCTTCCTGCAGCGCGTCTCGCCGCCACAGACACAAAGTGACACACCGAAGATGATACACACTGGTTTACTGTCGCAAACACACACTTCATTATTTCCGTAAAGTACTTTTTGTAAACTCTGCTTTACGAGCCGGTGTGGCGTATCCGTCTGCTCGGCTGTCAAGTTTCGTCGCCGCATCCTGTGGTTCTTCTTTACGCAAGATATTAATGGAGCATTTGGATGCTGCAGATGCAGCGGAAAGAATTCATCAGTGTCCTTTAAAATGTAAATATCTTTCATGTGGCAAAGAAATACGGAGCGGCGCCGTCGCTTCCTCCGGTAATGGAAGCTGTAAAAGCGATAATCTGTGAACAAATCAGCGGCAGAGCGAGTGAGGCGACAGCGGCGGGATCGAGACTCCGGAGGAATCGAGAACAGAGTCGCCCTGAGCTTTGTTTACTCAGTCCAGAGGCTAACGTTAGCTCACGTTCTAATGTGGAAGCTAACGTTAGTGTCTCACGTTTTTAAAACCTGGAAGCCAATGTTAGCGCCTCACGTGTTTGTAACGTAGAAGCTAACGTTAGCATTTCACGTGTTTGTAATGAGGAAGCTAATGTTAGCATCCTATAAGTTTGTAATGTAAAAGCTAACATTAGCATTCCATTGTTTGTAATATTAAAGCTAATGTTAGTGCATCACCTGCTTGTAATGTGGAAGCTAACGTCAGCACTTTACGCATTTGTCATGTGGAAGCTAAAGTTAGCATGTCACGTCTTTTTAATGTTAAAGCTGTGTAGACGCCGTGTCTGTATTAGCAGCCCACCGCACGTTACTTTCATCCAACAGGTTTTTTTGTCTCACACCCGATTAAGAGCAACGGCGGTGGTGGTGGCGGTGGCGGTGGCGGTGGCGGCGGCGGTGGCAGCCTTCACAGCGCAGATGATTCTGCGGCTCCGTCGCCTCGGGGCGCCGGAGTCGAGGCCATCTGGAGCGGGCGGGGGATTGATGGCGGCCCGCTGAAAGCTGACCGGCAAAATAATCCCTTGCCCCGCAGGGGTCGCCGGTTTGGCCGGTAATCAGGTGCAGAGACGCTTTTGGCCGATTAGCTCCGCTTTTTTCTCCACAGACAGTCTCAGTAGAGAGTGAAGAAAATCAACACGGAGGAGAAGCTGGTGGATTAGAGACGCCGAGTCACAGGTTGGAGCCAAAGTTCTGATTCTTTGCTGAAAGTCGGATGACTGAAAGTTCTGCAGAAAATAGGACACGTGGAAACTTTTTCCGCTGGCCAAGAAGAAAGAAGCTTCCATATTTTCCGCCCGGTTTGTTTGTCGGCAAGTCGAGACCAAAACTCCTCCTGGTTCTGTACTGCCGGCAGCCGACCTGCTCGGCTGCTTCTTCTTCCGGATCGGCTCGGCTATGATGTCGCATCAGTGAAGCCAAATAACACCATAAAATAATCAAATAATCCCGCGGCAGTGACGGCCGCCGTCGGCGTGAGGCCGAGAGAGAAAGCACTTTACTTTTATTCCGCCCGCTCAGGGGTCCTTTGATTTTCCTGAAAGCTCGCTGTCGTGGTCCTTTTCTCCGGAGCCGCGCTTTGACCACCTCTGGTTTTTTTGTCTGCAAAGGAGCAGAAAGGTCACGGCTGCGATTTCCCACCAAAGCTCGAGTGTGGGAGCGCCGCGCCGCCCCGGGCTCGCTCCGCCGGGCGCTTTCACGATACAACGCGCAAATGTCAGAGCACCGCCTCTGCGTGTGTGTGTGTGTGTGTAGAGTGTCGACTCTCCTCAGGAAGCTTCACACGTCTCCACCAGTGTTGTTGCTGTATTTGTTGGGCGGAGTGGGCGGAACCGTAGCACCTTCAGCAAATCAGATGGAGCCGTTCGGTGTGGCGGTGGGCGGGGCTTCCTCCTCTCCATCAGGATTGGATGGCGAGCGTAGTTGGTTGGTGGTTTCTGGTAGTTCGATAAACTACTTGTTTGTGAGGTTAGATTGTTGGCTGGTTGGTTGGTTGGTTGGTTGGTTTAATGGGTAGTTGGTTGGTGGTTTTTGGTAGTTTGATAAACTACTTGTTTGTTAGGTTAGATTGTTGGCTGGTTGCTTGGTTGGTTAAATGGGTAGTAGGTGGGTGGTTTTTGGTAGTTTGATAAATACTTGTTTGTGAGTTTAGATTGTCGGCTCGTTGGTTGGTTGAACGGGTAGTGCTTGTTCAGGGGGTTCGACTGCTAGTTATTTAGATTGGATTTAGATTGTTGGTTGGATGGTCAATGATCTTGTTTTATTTAGTTGATCTCTTGATGATTTGATGCTCAGTTAGTTGGTCGATTGCCTGGTCAACTGTTTGGGTGTTTAAAATCTCATTCAGTTGGCCGCTTGGTCTATCGGTTGGCTGACTGAAAAGTGTTTGGACTGCTGGACAAATGTGTCACACTTACGTCAAATGCAGGAAGCCAAAGTATCAATTTGAGTGTCATCATCTTTCACTTTGAGCTCTTTGCCCCCCAATCACAACACACCATTACTCATGTAGAGCAAGTCTCGACCACACATTCTTCACCAAGCGTGCTTAACGAGCCATTAACCCATGATCAAATGTCCTGCCAAAGAAGAGAAATTAATTAATGGCTGATATTTTATTAAAATCACCAGTAAATGAAGCCTCTTTGCTGGCTGGACCAATAATCAATCAGCACAAAAGCTGTGGAGCGCCGATGGCTGCCACATTAGTCATCCGCTGCTGTTTAAGGGCTTTTCAATGACTTTTTGAGAGCAGAAGTAGCCGCCATTAGCGTCAAGTGACTGACTGTCGTCCGAGAAACAGCTCCGACACACATCATAGGCCGCATGAAACCCTCAGAGGACAGAAGCTGTTTTGAATGAAAAATAAATTGGCACTTCTCGGGTGTGTAAACCACATTAGGCGGAAGCCCCTCGTGAGTCTCAGGCCACAAACGATGGGACAACGAGACGACGGCGATGTTTTGTTTACGATCGTCTTAAAAAAAAACTGAGGGCTTCAGTATTCAAAGGCATCATGAAGAATTACGCCTAATCAAAAACCAATTAGGACATGCCGATAATTCTCCTTTGTCAAAGTAATTGATGGAAATAATTAGGGGTGTCCCGATCCAATATTGATATCGGAAATAGTTATCAGCAAAAAAACTACTATCTATCTGCCCGCTACCACAGCTGGGCAGATAGACAACAGGTCCGAGGAAACTTGAGTCTTTACCCAGAAAACACTGCAATACTGGACAAATGAAACATACAGATTGGTTTCATGGATAGAAAATACTGCTATAAAAAAGGTGCGTTAGCATCTATGAAAATATGCGTGTATATGCTAACTCTAACATTTACCCCGATCAGTGGCAATCTGTATATTACCTGGTTTGTGTTTAATCCACATAAAATACGGCCTTAGCAGTGTTATCAAACAATACACTTGAACACACTCACAAGCATGTATTTTTAGAGGAACAGTGAAAGAATATGAACACTTGAGCTCAACCCATTTCAGAAATTCCATTTAATTCATCCAGTTTCTTACAAAACAGACTTGGGAAGTGACTTGTAAACGTGTGAGGAAATCTTTTCAGAGGCTGTGCAACTTTGTGTGGATGATTGGAAGTCTGCGTTCGCCGAGCAGAGGTCGAACTGCACGTCTTGGCTCCCAAAGCAAACTTTTGACAAATTTACATCATCTGCGTCCGGCCGGCGAAGCTTTTTTGGGTTTTGTTTTTCCTCCGTTTCGCAGACGTTCTCGCCTGCTGCTGCTGCTCTGCTGAACACGATGCGAAACTTCCAGGCTATTATTTTTAGAGCTCTTTGTTTTTCCTCCTCCGCCGGTTATTCCTCCTCTCGCCATCACTTTGCACATCCATTATCCCCCCCCCCACCGTCCTCCTCCTCCCTCACTCCGGCCCGGGGCTCGCCTCAACAGCTGCGATGATCTTTTGCTGCGTCGAGGAACACTAAAAGCTTTTGCTCATCATCGGGCTGCGAGTGCAATTACGGCTCATAATGACCCCTCCCATGATTACGAACGGCAGCCGATGCCTGACATCTGCTGCCGGACGGAAAAGTGTGAGCTCGCACGCAGTCCAACCTCCAGATAACGCGGCTGGAGACGCCGGAGCGCTCCAAACCTGACCGTCCCAAGCCATTTGTGTGCAGATTGATGAGTGCCGGGCGTGGCCCAGAATGCACCACTGTGCCTTAAGTGCAGAGAATAGCTCGCCTTCAACTCTCACACAAAACCCTGCAGACATTAAAGTCCTCTCCGGCCGCAGTCACAAGGCTTTTTGGGAAACGCAGTAAATGAATCACCCGAGTGGAGGCAGACGAGGCAGGTTGAGGTGAATCGTACTGACCAGTAACTTCCAGCTCCAGGAAAAATACAACAATCTTATAACCGTCCGTCTGTCAGAATCACATTCTGCGGTGATTTTCGCACAGTTGAAACGGGCAGTTTGACCGCGACGCTCAGCCAAGCTGAGCCACGGCTGCCAGCAAACATACGGGAGGCCAAGATTATGGGCCGGACAGAGGAGGCGGGGCCTTGCCTTCAGGGTCTCCATCCAATCATAACAACCACATTCTCCGCCTGCGCTCATAATATTCATATTCATTTGTTATTTATATTGAAACTGAAAACACAAAATCAAACACGAAGCCTCCAGGACTGCACCGACTGGGACGTGTTTGAAGAAGCACGTGCTGATGATCGGGATGAACTGGCTGATGTCACTTGCTAGTATGCTGCTTTCTGTTGGGACATGATTATTCCCTGCAAGCGTGTAAACATCTTTCCTGACAACAAGCCATGGATCACCAAGTCTGTTGGAAAGGCTACAGACGAAGACACCCACCATTAAACTTGGATCAACTTCCACGCCGCATGCAGCCACCAAGGAGGTGAAAATTGCGATTTTAAGGGAAAAGCAGGAGTACAAATCAAAGCTAGAGAACAACATGGCTATGAATAATCTGGGATCCGCTTGGTCGAGCACGAAAGCCACTGTAGGCTCGCAACGTACAAACAGCAGCAGCATAATTCCCAAAGATGGTTTTCCCTTTCAGCCGGCGCTCCCATTTGCATACCGACTTTCAAATGCCTGTAGAATTGCAACCACGTAAGATAGAGCAATAATTCTTTGCATATAAAACCAGAGGAGTTACACTTGCATATATTGCATCAACGTGTCCCAGAGTTGTTTCCTTCCATGAATGACTTTGAAAACCAGTAAAAAGCGCTCCAAAACAACAGTATAATTCCTGCGGCGAGTCTTTACAGCACTTCCTACGTTGGAATTGACGTCACAACATTGTGTGCGTGAAGTGTCACGTGATTTACGTCAAGTTCTGAACACCCAATATATTTTCTGTGGTTTGGAAAGACTTTGTGCAACTTTTCTCCATTTACACTTTTGAGGGATAGATTGATGACACTTTTGTATTTTGAAAAAAAATGTGGTCTATTTTTGCACTTTTAGCAATCTATTTAGGTGGTATTGGTGGTAAGTGAATTCCATACACATTATTACAATTTGGGGTGTAAGGGTTGTATTGATGAAAAGCAAACTAAAATGCTCTAAAAACTGGCACCACAGCATGTAAAAATGTGAAGGTACGCTCTGGCAGACCTTTTCTATGGCAGGTCTTTAAGGGTCTTAAAACACTGAATTCGCAAATGCCCTAAATTGCTTTTACCCACCTTGACGCTTGTGATTTTAGAAATCCAGGAAGTGACTCAGAAAGTGATGGACAACGGGCACTTTTTTATCATCCAGAAGGATGTTAAAAAATCTTGCCTCTCCCTCAAACCAACTAAGAGGCGTGGTTCTGACCTTATCTGTGGCCGACTGTTCAAATCTTGCACGAAAGAACTCAGTCAGAACTTTCGAAATCAGTCTCTAAAGAAACAACATGTGCCAAAAATATGGAAGGCTGCTGTTGTTTTTCCTGCCCCTGAAATCAGTCCTCCTCAAACTGAACTAAAAACTCAAACGAGAAGTTCGGAGTCTGTAAAGGAGACGGGAGTGCTCTGAAGGAGGCTTGTCTAAGAGAGGATGGACAGACGTGGACTGGCCGGGAAAAGCTGTCCCCGAAAATGTCTCGCACCTAAAATCACATGACCCCTAAATCAAATTACCCCTAAATCACATGACCCCTAAATCAAATGACCCCTAAATCAAATGACGCCTTAAATCAAATGACGCCTTAAAATCAGACGATGCCTTAAATCAGGTCACACCTAAAATCACACGACGCCTCCCAATGGCGACTGGCCAGTGACATCGCAGCACCGCAGTTTAAACATCCTGAAACATTGTGTATGCGGCGTCAAAGCTCTCGTGTTGAATGTGCGTGAGGACAATTTGTCCTCTGAGACACAAGTCGATGTCAGGACAAACAAACAGGAACGAACCTCGCGCGGTTACTGTGTCTATCAGAGACGTGCGGGACGCCTCCGCCCTCCTTTTATTCTCTCTGGACAAAAACCGCCGGGTCAGAATGGACAATGATTCTCCCAAAAATCTGTAAATATAGGCTGACGCTGATTATAGCTGACTCCAAGCGTGTGTGTGTGTGTGTGTGTGTGTGAGTCCGCCGAGGTTTGGACAATGAAATGTCAGTGCTGAGTAATGCCGAGCTATTTATGCAACCTTTTATTTCGCGGCTCCTCTGAGGGCGACTTCGTGCGGCAGATAGAGCCAAGCCGCAGCTTTTAATTACAGCCATCCCATAATTGTAATTATGAACCTATAATAAGCCATTATTACGTTGGTTCGTGGCTGAGAATATTACGGCATTTTCAACAAACTGGACAAAGCAGTTTTGACCTGCTGTCACTGCACCGAGGTGCATTAAAATAACACAAGGAGAATAATAATCAGCTCCTCCTTTTGCTTTGTTGTACCTGTTCCCCACCTTAAGGTGACCAGACGTCCCTGATCTCCGGGGACAGTCCCCATTTTGGATGACTTGTTGAAGCTCTTCCTGAAAATGTCCGATTTCAGCGTTTTATGTTTGAGAAAAAAAATGTTGCGTGTTGATTACATCAACAGTTATTACGGTAGCCCGGTAGGAAGCGCGAGTGAGCATGTTGCACGCAGACAACAGTTATTACGGTAGCCGGGTGGGAAGCAGAAAGCGTGGGGGAGCATCTTGACTCTGCAGACGTGTCTCCTCGCGATTGGTGGATTCAGCAGAGCAAATAAACATAATTGTTTTGATTCAATAACCCGATCAGCTGCGAAAACCAGCTAGCAGCTACTGAAGCACGGTGCAGTTATCAGTTATTTTGGAATGTGAGTGGACAAAGTTTAACATTAAAAGTGGACTTGTAGTTTGTCGTCCTGCACTTTCAGTGATGCCCTTTGTCCTTCTGTGTGTTCTAACCCAGAAATAAATGTGACCAATTAACGGTGGCGGTGAAGATTTCCCCGAGCGCTCAGCAACACACACCAATTTAAATAACTGGGACCTGATTTATTCAGGCGTTTCCTCGTGTTCCGCTTCAACATGAATGAAAACAGTGGTGTGATTTATATCCTCGCTGGAGGTCGATGTGTGTGTGTGTGTGTGTGGGGGGGGGGACACCGGCCCATCGCAGATGCCTTCTCTCATGTTAAATATTGTCCTTGAAGTGACGAATGATAAATACATATTCACACTTCTGTATACATTTTCCTTTTGGTTTTTCCTGTGTGTGTGTGTGTACTGGCTTATGTCCAAATAGGGGTCACACACTCAATTTAAGTGGGGACGGCACGTGCAATCGGGGACAAAGTCCATGTCCCAAAATGTTAAAAGGTTGATTTTGGGTCAGTGGTTAGAGTTAGAAGTTAGGATAAGATCGTAGATAGGGTTAGGGGTTAAGGTTTCTCAACCCTAATTTGCCTCCCACTAGGGTTGGGGTTAGAGAACAGAAGGTCGTAGAGACATGGGGCCAAGTTCTACCCATAGTTTTGTGGGCACCCCGAGTGCACTGAGCTGGGTCCTGAGGCCCTTGGAACTTGCGTTCTGGAGATACAGCCTATTTATGATTGTCTGAACATGCATATCTCAGCACTGGAGGCTCATAGAGCCCCGGGACCAAGCCAAGTGTGTTCGGAAGCCATGAAAATATAGGGGCAGATGCTGGTTTGGTGTCTTTAGCACATTTGCATCCCGAGTTATGGCGAGTCTTTGCAAGTTAGGGTTACCATAACTGCAATGGTGGGGTGTCAAAGGCTAGGGTTAGGCAAGTAGTTGTATATAGGGTTAGGGTAAGCGTCCAGAAAATTCAGTTCCCAAAGGTAGGGTAAAAACACCAAAATACCCCAAAAGTGACTTAAGAGAGTATGTGCGTGTGTGTGTGTGTGTGTGAGTGTGTGTGACCCAAACAGCAGGTGGCTGTGTGACTCACCACAGTGGATAAATATTTTACTGGTTTGTGAGGACGAGCGCCGAGGCTGTTTGCTTTACAGGTCTGAGCGCCTCCTGCCGGGTGAACAAGCTGTGTGTGTGTGTATGCGCAGCAGGTGTGTGTGTGTGTGTGTGTATGCACAGCAGGTGTGTGTGTGCGGCAGGTGTATGAAGACTCACTGTGGAATTGATACTTGGCAGATCTGAGCAAACAGCTGACTGGCTGCTGACTGCTCTCCAAATGGGATTTCCAGGCAGCTTCTCCGTCCTCTGTCCTCTGCTCGACCTTGACAGCACACACTAATCTGAGATGCAGATCTGTATCGGAGGTGGGGTGGGGTGGGGGTGTGTGTGGGGGGGCATGGTCATATATCTTGTAAATGAATATGTGACTAATTTGTTTAATTTGGATCCGCTCTGACAATCAGACAAACTTCTGCTGGTTCTGACACCAAACCATCAGCACCTTCTTATCCTCGACCTCGCGTGACCTGACCAGAGAAATCTCCAGCAAAAAGTGCAAGAACAAAAACCGAAGGAAGACACAAGAAACTTCTTGGCATCACATTCACCAACATTCAAAATAACAAAATCACATTTAAAGTGCCACACAGACGCCTTAAATCACTTGATGCCTTAAATCATGTGTCGCTTTAAATCACAACACGTCTTAAATTACATGATGATGTGTTTCTGATTAAAATGTCTTGCAATCGGAGACGGCATCTTGCTTTTATGTATCTGCATAAAATGACGATAAACAGGAACCTGAAACAATCAGCAGTAAATGTGGCCTGCAGACCTCGATGACATCATAGAAAAACAAGATGGAGACACATTCTGCTTTCATTTCCAGCAGGTCGGCGTCACATTACTCAGATATTAGAGTACAACACACAAGATTTGTATTTTTGACATTTTTTTACATGAAAGTACAAAGAAGTGGGAACGCCGATGGCACCAATTCAGCGAAGGTTCAACCAGTCACAGTTTTCATCACAACAACCAATCAGAGCAGTAAAAAAGTAAGTCATTTCAAGTTATTTCAGGACACAACAAAAGAAAAACTCTCTCGACTGTTTTCATGCCCCACAAAAATCACCTGAAATCAACTTTGGTTTAGGTCCTGGAAGCCCAGACGTTGGCGGGCGCTCCTCCAGTTTGGCTCATTTACCCTATTTCTGTGTGTGTG
>CAESWR010001140.1:110570-141079 GCA_903171835.1 Mullus surmuletus | reverse complement strand
ATTGACTGGGCAACCGGATGTAATTAGAGAGACGTGCGTCTGTTATTCGTTGACATTTACATCTGCCCCTTAAATAACTTGACAGATAACAGCTCAGACTGGCTGCAGTTGAGCACAGACCCACACACCAGAAGTGTCAAACGTCTTGTAATTGTTACTTTGTGGCTTGATCTTCATTTATGTTTTGGAAACACGGTCCACATTTCTGCCATCTTACAATGTGTGTGTCATGTGCCCCAGTTTACCTTTAGAGCAAAGAGTCTGCCAGAAGTGTGGCGGAGACAAACTTGCAGAGTTCTTTCAAAAAATGAGGCGCAAATAGAAATAATATGGATGAGTCATTACATTTTCTTTTTTATAGTTTTTGTTAAATCTGTTTCTCATCTCAGTATATGCAAATTAGGTGACATCCCAGCGTGGTACATACCTAATTCGAAGCAGCATTTATTGAAATGCATGTTTTGTAAAATTATAAAACTGACCAAAACACTAGAAGCGTTGAAGCCACAAAATTGAGCAGGTTCTTTCTTTGCCCGTGTTCCACGGCACTATCAAGTTGATGTGGAGAAAGCCAGGTTGTTTTTGTTTTGTTTTTTCTCTAAGTAATCCCGTTAATACACAGACAAGCTAGGCAACTGTTTACCCGGTAGTGTGTACAGCATTGAAGTTTCTAATTCTTTCACACCTGTCACATACAAACCCAGAAAGTCTGACTTGACATGAGTGCAAAAGTAAAAAGGCCAGACTACTCTGATAACAGTGTAATTACGTCTCTCCTTGTTATGTGTTTTGGATTTTTCCACAATAGTTCTCTGATGCTGAGACGCAATGTTAGCTGGTGATGCTTCATCAATGGCGAAAGGGCCGACCATGACAAAATAAAGAGAACAGACATCTTAGGTGATAAAACCCTCAGCATCACTGGCGCACATCATCTGGCTTCTGAGTCACAGAGTGATTTCAGAGCACTTGTTCTGCACTTTTAGCTTTTGCAAATATATCTGCTAGCTTTAGCTGACTTCTATTCCTGTCAGGCATGAATGAGCCTGAAAATGGCGTTTTGTAAATGCAAATCAAAAATGCCATCGTAGGCCCATCAAGATCTGAGATTGACATCAAATTGAACAGGTTGAAAAGATGTTGTTTTTTTCTTTTCGGGTTAAGAGGGAATTAAATGAATGGAGCTCTAATCAATACAAACATCATGAAACCGACGTAGTGTGGAACCTAGTTTGCTTCACTGCTGCAACAAGCAAACGCTTAAAGGTGTATGCCCACACGATGTTAATGCCATATATTTTTCTTTTTTCATTTTGGCAATGCACCGGTATCTATCTTTAACCCAACTGCCGTGGGGACTTAATGTCCTGTGCTCGAACACATGAACAAGACACGTATAATGTGACTATTGTTACGGGTTGATCTCCAGCTTGCACCAAGATAAAGATCCATCCCTTTATGAAAAGAACAAAACAAAACAAAAATCCCTGGTAGAAAATATCATTAATCTTACAGTTCACTGTGTTGTGGTTAATTGCCAAAGAATTCTAACAGGTTCCTAATATTGTTGAGGGGGGGGGGGGGGTCTCTGGTTGTCATCCACGTTTGATCAATAGACTAGACGTTAGACATGAACGAGTAAGCGCCATCAGGGCCGAAAGCAGTTCAGTCTCTCTGGTCATAAGATTTTTAGCCGCGCGCCACTGATGTTAACAGTGTGCATCCACCTTACTTTTGTCCCCTTTCTCTCCACGTGTCGCTGCAAAGGAAAGGGTTAATCGCAGGCAACTTTTCAGGGCACTTATCTAATGGTGCACTTCCATCGGTCAACAATGCAGCCTGTGTACATACCTTGAGACCGTTGCACAATTTTAGCTGCAAACGTCCCAGAGTCTCCAGGCGATAAGAAAAAAATGCCCCCAAAAACCAGCACTTTGATATTTTCATTCTCGCATCTCTCACGGGTTTCGCGTTTGAATTAGCGTGACACCAAACATAACCGTAGAGATGTGTGATGGCGATGATGAGGGAGCGATGCTGCGGGGTCAGAAGTATTCATGGCCCGATGTGTCATTTTTAAATCCGCCGATGCTGAGAGCTTGAAACAATTGTCGACCGCATACTGGCATCTGTCAGCGACTGGTGTTCATGTCACGTGGCCAATCAACGCATGCTGCTTGTGGCAGAAGTGTGTGTTCGGAGAATGATACCAACTCACTGTATTTGTGAGCGTGTGTGTTAGCCGAGTGGATGACTTCACCTCCTCGCCATGACTCACCACCAGACTCCTCCTGTGGTGCAACCGCCGTTCTGTAACACGGACAATTAACGCATACGTCGTATTACCCAAAAAACATTATTAATGGCAATTAATGACTGATGAGTCTGCTCCTCCACCTGCTTTTTCCGAATTTCCGGTGGCACCATCATGTTTGGGGTAGCTGGGAAATGTGGTGTCAGTGTCAGCCGCAGGTCAAATCCAGCTAGAGCGTGTGCTGCTCAGAGACAGCCAGAGCTGCTACTATTCCACCTCATCATTCATCACTGCCACGGCCGAAGATGCTGAAATTAACTGGACTCTCTTTCTCTCCTGTGCTCTCCGGCTTTCTCTCTTCCTTAAAGCGCAGGTCCTCTGCTCGCCCCCTCTTTGTCTCCCTCTGCCTTGTCCTGCCTCTCTGCCTCCTCTCTGTTTTTACCCGCCATCGTGCTCGGCCTCTTAGCCGTTGTTCCGTCGATCTCTCTCTCTCTCCTCCTGGATGACTTCCTTTCTCTCTCTATCCTTTTCATCTCGTCTTTAACACAAGGCAGAAGCCGAGATCGAGAAGGATGCAGACGCTGTGGCGGTGGAACGCTTTTTTTTCAAGTCGGGCCATTTTAGCAGCAGAGTCCAGTCAGTGCCAGCGTTCTGAATGCAGACTGGCATGCCGAGCAAACCGTTTGGAGAATGCTCCAAGTGAGCAACACTAGCAGTTTGGGAAGGATTTGGGTTTGACCTTCCCATTGATCCAGCAGCGGAATGTGATTGGCTTGTAAGGCACCGCAGCTCTTGGCCTGTTCTCACTGAAGAAATGACAGCTCTAACGGAGAGCATATACAGTAGGAAGTCAGGGATATTTTAAAAAAGTACTCTATCTTCAATTTGCTGGTGTATTCAGGAGGAGGCCTCATGAAGAAAATAAAATGGCAGATCCAAAAACGACCCAGAACCTTTTACACTACAGCGAAAGGAAGTCTAACGAATACTCTCATCCACTTTGTGTACGCCTCTACTGATTTTTGTACAAAATCAGAATGTGGTCACTCTGCTTTGCTTCATTCCTGTCATTTGCAAATCTTTGCCCATTAAGTGAAGACACTTGCCTGTTTTCTGTGGCCATATTGGCTCCTTGCAAAAACCTTTTTTTCTTGCCTTGCTATATTTGTCACACACGTGGCATCACATTTGTCAGTTTGTCTACACACAAGACTTCACCAGAAAGAGTAAGCCCGCCAGGTAGACCCGCTTGTTCTGTCTCTGGCAAACGGCCCTCCATCCCCTTCAGACTCGACCAGTGACGTTTGGAGAACCCTTGACAGCCGTGGCGGAGTGCTTATTGGAGAGGGGCTCCACTTCTCCCCTCTTGTATCCTCTCCTCTGCTCCTCTCATCATAACGCCCCAGGCAATCTCTTAATTAGCCCTCTTAATTAGGAGGTTTCTGTTTCTCTGTGCCAGAGTAAATTTTGATCACATTCTGGTGAGATGCTGCACTTTCCACTGATTCGCCTTGGTGTCTTGCGAGGCCCGAGGCTCGGGTCAGACCATCAGTTTGGCAGACTTTCTCATGTTGATGTTTATAGTCGAGCGTCCTGGGCTTTTCGCAACTCTAAAACAACTTAATGTTGCAAAAAAATGATCAAAACCAAGTCATGTTGTTGGACTCCTTAGTTGCCGTATTCAAATTATGTTCCTGGTTAAAGCTAAATTATCCAGTGTCATGTCTCTCTTGTCAGAAAATTTAGGGGAGGGGGCACCTCAAGCACTTGACTTGTGCCTAAGGGTTGATCAAATGTGTCTGGACACTTGAAAACACAACCTACTGTAACTAGAGTGGTGTAAACAAGTAAATATGATGTGTAGTTTGGATGCTCTACAAGGGGTAACTTGTTCATTTCAAATGCTGGAAGGAGAAAACACCTGGAGGATGAAAGAAGCAGTCAGTGTTTTTCATGTTTAAACGTAACCTCCTTGTATTTTCTTATGTCAACAAAAGCTAGTTAGTTTCACCTGATAAAGAGGGTTACCTTGTCTTGGGGTTAGACTCTCATCGAGCCAAGGGGTCAGCTTGGTGAGTGCATACATTGGGCTTTTAGTTTTTACCAGCTTTGTCATCCATTAGGCGCAACTGTTACTTATACAGGCTGCAGTTTGAATCGACGAAACCATCCATCGTCCCATGAGCAATTTAGCATGCCTTTGCAAGCTGGCTGCTCACACCGAAATATAAAGCTGAGCGCACTTCTCAGCAACCAAAGGCCAACACTTCAGTCTTTTTAAGGATGTCTTTGTCATGCCATTTGTCGATAAGGGCTTTAACTGTTAGCCTGAGAAGCAGCTTGCTGCTGAAAATGGTGCATGTTTCCAGACAGGTGTTATTTGGATGAAGTGGCCACAAATTGGGACTATTTACATATAAAACGTCCGAGAGCAGAAAGTACCATCTGTTTTGCAGTCTGCCATTGCACACTCTGAGGAGACGCATTGCATTATAGGATGTAGTTCAGTATATCCATTAAGGTCACACTATATACACTGTTTTTTCCCCCCAAGAAAGATCCAAGCATTTCTCATGTGCAGTAAATATTTATACTATGTAGTTGGAATCTCATACGGACCTACTGGGCATGAATGGTACATTAATGAGCAATCATAAAAGAGAAGATCAAAACTGACTCATGTTTTTTTTGTTTTTAATTGTTTTTGTGCACAAAAAAGTGCTGGACGATGAAATATTTGTTAGCGTTTATCATTAACAAAGAAAAGGTGCGACCAGCCACTCAACCCTGTGCCGAAGCTGGCGCTCTGCTGTGAAGATTGGTCACGTTTTTGACCCTGGCTGCGTTTTGCATTTGAATTCCTACTCTATAATGACTTGTATCAACAGAAGGCTTTTGAGAGTGGTTTTCGAATGAGCCTCGACTTTCAATGGAACAGAAATACACCGGTGTTGGGATTCTCTCCTTGCTATTGTGACATTGAACTCTCAAAAATTGAGAAGCAGTGGTGTACAGCAGCAACTCTCCACTAGCATGGCTGCTTTGCCACTCAACTCTTTATGGTGAATAGAATCCAGCACTTTGGAGGTATCTGTTATATGTGCTAGGGCGCCTTGGATGAGCTTTTATTTTTTTAAATTCATTTCTTTTTTATGTGGATCATGACTCGACTTGTGTGTTGTGCAATAGTGATTATATACTCATCTCAGAATCTGACAAATTTCCTTTTGTTTTTTTGCCGTTTTGTGGGATTTATTTGTTACGAAAAAACAGTAACACCACCAGCCAGGAACTAACTGAAACTGCTACAATGATGTGAGAGGATATTTCAGTGTTCTGTGAACACCGGGTCACCAGGTGACACATTTGATTAATCTGTTCTCAACTTAACTCTGTCTCTGCCTGCTTCTTCCCCTGTGTTCACAGACATGCCGATATTTGGCCAATGTCCCGCACAAGATGACTTCTACCTGGTGATGTGCAGCCACTGTGGTCAAGTAGTCAAGCCCCAAGCCTTCCAAGCACACTACGGTGAGTCTTCACAATGTATACACATGTTCATCCTTCAGATAAGAGTGATTTTCTTCACAACAAATTGCTAGAGGCGATGCCGTGTATAGCAAAACACACCCGGAAAGTGTGTGCATGAACCGTCTACTTAAACTTTACCACTGTAAAGCTGGTGGGGACATTTCTCACATTAACACTCCTCACACAGTAACCCGAGAGGGGGCCACCACCAACTGATTTATTTATTTACGTTACCCTCTGACTCTTGCATGTGTGCGTGTTTACAAATCCCGTGTTAATATTTGACGGGGCCCTCTCTCTGCTGCATAAACTACTGTTTTTAACACATGCAGCACAGGTCAGACATATCTGATACAGACAGATACACATTTGTTAATTCTTATGGTGTGTGTGCGTCAGTGTAGTGGATTCCTGCTGCAAAGATGTTTAAATTTGATCTTTGACAAGAATGCTTAATGAAACAGCTGGCTGAGAGACCTGTGAATCCTGCTGCAGTTGTGACTTCACCATCCTGTTTTTGGTTTAAGTATGCTGCATGCTAGTATAACACCTACCTTTTTTGTTGAAGGTATTTTATTTTATTCTAAATGCTGTCAGTTTTATTTTCAGAATTTGACAAAATACTGTGCTCATGTGAGGCAGTTATGATCAACCCCGGGTGGTGTTTGAATTCATTTTTCATCAAATTGACCCTGATTCCTTACATGTACTTTTTTTGTGGTCAGAAATGCAGGTTTGACTGATTCAAATACACTTGTCAAGGTTAGCCACAAGAGGGAGGTATAACAGTGTGTGGCATCTGTCCTTGCCACCATGTCAACACACAACTCCCTCGGTGCAAAAGAATATTCGTTCATACCCGCCTTGGTGCTGTTGAATAAGAAGTAGACATGTGCTCTTTATTCCCATCCCCTGTTCTGTCCAGCTCGGCCTCCTCAAAACTCCACCTCGGTTCACTTCAACTCGACACTAAACATCTTGAACAGAGAATGTGTTGAAACTGGACTCCACTTTTGCCAGTTGGATCACAAGCAGCAGCAGGTCACATCACTACTGAGTGTGTGAACTCTGTGTAATCTGATGATGCAAAATGTAATTTGTAATGTGAAGAGTATGTTTCTACAAAGATATAAGCTCCACATAGTTGTGACACACTGAACCGTTCTCGTGGTTTGACTTGAAAAAAAATTGGGCAATGAAAATACAATTCATTATGAACTCTGAGTATGATGAGATTGGCAACATTTCCATCAATTAAGCTGTTGATATTTTATTCACTAACACGCTGTCTCATTATAAAATAAGTGTGGGGAGTGTTAAAATTACTGGCATATTCCCCAATAATTAAAACATAAATAACATAATTTAAGGAAAAAATGATCATTTTTATTTGTGCAATTTGATTTCTGCTAAATGATTTGATGCTTAGATCTTCTCCCCCTTCTGGAGAAAATCATGAATTTGAGTAATAACCATAGTACACAGTTTCTTTGTAGTTTTTCCTTTAAGTGAAGAGCTCGCTCCCTCGACTTCACTATAGTTGAGAGCAGTAAACAGGACAGCAATATGAAGCTAAGTTGAATTCTGCGACGACGCAACAATACATACCCGCACATTGGGAGCACTCTAGCTGTCATCTTCTGACCTTTTTCGCTGCTCAGATGTCATTATAGGAAGCGCTCATGTGGCGTCAACAAAGCCACTGATCCCTGCACCGTCGAAATGGTCTTGATGAGATTTTTTCGCACAATTCTTTGAGCCCATCTGTCTTCGGTTAGGTGTTTTCGTGCTTCTCGGCTGAGGCTGATCCCAGCAGGGGTGACAGCTCACCGCAGCACAGGAAGCCATGAGCTCGGCTGCTGCTTTATGCATTCGGTTGTGAACGACATATCTCCATACATTGCCTCAGTGGAGCAAAAAAGGCAACTACAAACGATCCCACATGTTAATGGATCATTGGCAGTAATGTCGGCTCACAATGTTTACCAGAGGGGGCTATCTTTATTTCTGTTACACGGGTATTTGCACCGCGTCGGGCCGTGCACGGAGACTGTGGTAACTGCAAAAAGGCCGTCATGCTTATATTGATATTTTCTATCGTTCTAACAGGCAGGGATTCCCCCTAGAGCTGAGCCAACTGTTTGACACTGTGCAAGAGAATGCCAAGGCTCCTCCTATTCCTTGGAGCTGTTGTTTTGTTCTGTTTAGCCCCACATTTCTTTTGAATTCTCTTTCACCGCCACTGGTGTTGGCTCTCTCTCTCTCTCTCTATCTCGTCTATGTTTGAGCATCTCATTGGGGTTTCCTGGTGTGAGCACGTGCTGTTGACCGTCGCCCAGGATGGGACAGGAGCAGTAGGAGGCAGATAATGTGGGACTTCCAAGAAAGGTGTTTGCTCTGCTACTATGAGGAGGGAGGGTAGAAAACCTGGAGTGTGCGGTGAATGAATGCGTGGAGTGAGGCCCTTAGGTGAAAAGAGGGCACTCTTGAGCGCATTTTCGTTTCCCACTTGTGTGGGGGGGGGGAGTTCTCAGCGGTTGGATTGTGTGATGAAAGGCACTGAGTGGTATTGGGAGTGGCAACACTGCTGGTGCATGTGTGGGAGCCTCTGCTGTTTGCGAAGCAACAAGCTTGTTTGCAGCTCACCTGCTGAGACTGAGCTTTGGCCCACTGCCCGGCTCCCCACCGCCCCGTGGAGTCGGCCCAGTGCACTGTAAGCTATCCGGGCCGACATCTCGCCACAGCGGCGCGCTGCAGCCTCAGAGATTCCCAGACAAAGCCTACTCGTGCTGCAGATTTCTCGTATTCCTCTTCACGCATGCTCTCTTGTTGTCGCCACCTCTCACTCGTTGGTGGGTTCGGCGTGGGACGATGAGAAGTTGACTTCGATCCTCACTTACCCAGAGCTCGTGGGTGGCACCAGGGACACTCGCTCTACTTATGGTAGTGGACCGACACACACACAGCAGAGTCCGTGTGTGCGTAGGTGTTGCCTGTTCAAGTGACCCCTCTGTGACCTCAGAGGCCAAGTTTACCTGTCAGAGAGCTGCTGTCCGGCCAAGAGTCGACACTTTGTGCAAGTAGAAGTTACTCCTGAATTCGGGGTGAAAAATGCCATGCTGTTGTCTGCGGCCGTTGGTGCTGCAGCATCTAATGAACCCTGTGCTCGATGAAATTAGACTGTGTTGTGGTGAAATGAGTATCTCGTGGAACAGTAGTGGAAATATCAATTAAATTATTTCCAGTGCAGCACACAGTTACTTAAAATAGTAAGGGATGAGAGCTTCCTTTGATAAGTCGCTCTATAATTATTATCAGAGCACACTGAGAAAGAAACCATGTTTGATTTTTTTCGAAACCCTGGTGCACTTCTTGTCTTTCCCACCCTTTTCCCCAATTTTTCTTTTTGAGAAAAGAATTGGTTTCAAATTCAGGCATTAAGTGATGTGCATCTTTCCCTTTCGTCTATTTTAGTTTTTGCATCAGTTTGCATCATTATACTGACTTTTATCATTTTGTTCAGTAGTTGCTCTCAGACGCTCAGGCAGGACACGAAGCTCTCGACCTGGTAGCTGCTTCTATTTCAGGCTCAACGAGCGCTGATCAAACACGCCTCTGATTGCTGCTGAGCTAGACTGCAATGAGGATTTCTGTGTCCACGTGTATGTTTTCCTTTCCCTCCCGCTCACTATCTAATTATTTCTGCCTGCCGCACAGTTTGCTCAAATCATATGAATACGATATTCCGATTAAGATGGGAAGTGTGGTTAATGTAAATAAAGCACCGTGGTAAAACCTGGTTAAAATATAGTTTCTTGAAGGAGCTTCAGGTATATAAAACATGTTGGAACAGTATTATTTTTGTTTTTAAATGTTTTTCCATTTTTAATTTGGAAGCAATTGTTATGCAGATTTGATGATGTTTGGATGACAGCCATGTCTATAAATATTTCTAATCCCAAATGTAAACGCTCACTACTGCACTGCTGTGGCAGCTCAACACAGAAGCTTTGTAAGTCAAAGTTCACCTTGTATTCAACTATGATGAATTGTCAACTGTGTGTTGAGCAATTTTCCAGTCTCGGCCAGTTTGTTTTGATAACCAGCAGGGCTCTTTGGCCACACTGGGTAGTAGAAATTGTAAGCAGAAAACGTGGGTTGATTGATTAAATATGCAACAATGGCACCTCTGTTAATCCAGAGAGAAGACACAGTTCGGCCAACAAGCCAGCCTCCACCTCGCCCTTCCCCGTGCCGGGGAGGAACCGGAGCAGCGGCAGCGGGCTTGGGCCCGGACTGGGCTCGGGCTCTGTCGCCGGAGTGGCGAGCGGAGGGATCCTCAGCCGAACTTCCACTGCTGGATCCAGTTTATCTTCCTCTTCAACGTCCTCCTCTAATCCCAAACTCCTCAAACCAGCCAAAGAGAAGCTGCCAGGCATTCAGCGAAGACCCCCCTTCCCCCCCTTCAGGATGCTTCAGCCGGATAAGATGTAAGTTTGAGTATGACTTTGTCAGGGCTCTGTCTTTTACCAATCATTGGCATCACATTTTGTGCTGAAGTAGATGCAACTCTTCCTCTATCACAAATGTCCCGACTCACTTCACATACCAAAGCCCATATTAGCGCATTTACACACGCAAAAGCAGCAATGTTTTGTTTCTTGACAGATGTATGTTTTGTCCTTGCAGCCCCCTCCCCACGTGCACATTTGTCTCTGACCATGCGTTTGTCACCGGCTCCGTGTTTCTAACTCTCGGCTTCCTCCTTGCTGCCCTCCTCATTTCTGCAACCTTCTCTTCCAGCCTCACCCCGGCTGTCAAGGTGGAGAAGATGCACCTGAATGTGGACCCGTCAGCTAAGCTGGTGCAGGCCCCCACCGCTCCCGCCACCACCTCATCCTCCTCCACATCCTCCTCTAGCACCACTGTGAGCTCCAACACTACCACCATCACCACCTCCTCCTCATCATCCTCATCATCAGCCCTTAAACCAGGCCTTAACTGTCCCTCCATACCAAAGCCTCCCTTACTGGCCCCGGGGCAGATCCCCAACGGCAAGGGCCACCTCTCAGTCCTCGCGGACAAGAAACCGGACAGCAGCAGCAGCAGTGCCAGTAGCAGACGCCACCCAAACAAGAAAGTAACAGGTCAGCTGGCGAAGTTTTGTGCTTTGAATGTTTGCTATTGTCGGGCCCAATTTAGTTAGTAGTGTTTTTTTTTTTTGTTTTGTTTTTTGACATGTCAGTTTTTACTGAAAATGGTTTATTTATTCGACCCCTGCTCCGTCAACTTCATAAATGGGCAAACACAGTCGAATGTAATTGAAAGACCACATATGCAAGCACGTATCTGTTTCTTTTACTTCACATGAGAGGGTAACGCGGTCACAAAATGATCATTTTGAGCACTGGTTGCAAATACTTGACTGCAAGTGTAGTCATTGTATGTTCTTTTTCTTTCTTCACTGTCTTTTTTCTATTTATTTATTTTTATAGAGCGCGAGTTCAATGCAGATATTCACTGTGGCGTTATGGACGTGACAGCGCGGAAACCATGCACAAGATCCCTAACATGCAAGGTACTGGTTCATTTCTTTTCCTAAAGTGTAGTTTGCAATAAACAGAACAGTTCTGTGGTGAGAAGACAATTCTCCTTCTGGATCATGTAATCACTGGAACTCAGCTGGACCCAGAATGAGTTGTTTGCTGATAGATGATGATGACAGACACAATATACTGCTCTGTTTGTCTTTATAACAAAATAATTATCATTGAAATGGGGCAATGTTGTCTGAACATGTGGAGCCCCAGACACTGTTTATCAGTAAAACTGTCCAGTAAAAACACAAAGCATAACTTCACATTCAAAGAAACAAATGTGGCAGCTGCATGTTAGATTTCATCAGTCCAACCAGCATTTGCCTTCCAAAAGTAATTATATTTAAAAAAAAGATGCGATGAAGATTTAACAGTCAAACAGCATTTTTTTTGAGGAGCTGAACCGCACATCCTGTTCTCCTGGCCTGGGAGAACTCATTTCACAACACTGAAAAAGACTGTAGCAGATTTATTACAATGAACTCTGGGCAAACTGGGAATCTAAGTGGTGACTTCCTCCACATCATCATCAAAAATGTAGCCCGTTCTGAGATTCTTTTAATTCTGACTTTGGTTTTTTGCTCCCGTGTCCCATCAGACACATTCCCTAAGCCAGCGGAGGGCGGTGCCAGGGCGGAGGAAGCGCTTTGACACGCTGCTGGCCGAGCACAAGAACAGAGCAAGGGAGCGGGATAGGGAGAGAGACCTCCACCCACCCCATACCCAGCAAACCCCCCCTCTCAGGGACCCACACCCCTCCTCCCACCTTGCCACCGCCCATGATGGCCACCAGGTGGCTCATGGCAATGGCCCTGCCCCAGATGCCACAAAGCCTTTGCTATCTGGCAAGCTCAAATTTCACAGCCCTGGTCTTCCACGGTGAGTGATGACCGCAACACTGCTTTGATTTAACGTTTAGTCGATCATGCACTCACACAGCTGGAATCATTTTGTGTGGTTAGCATGACCTGATACAAGCTCCATCCTTTCAGACTTGACAGCAGTCACGGGGTTGGTACCCCCGGAGACCCTGCAGTAGTCCACGAGTCACCACACCATCCCCAAAGTGCTCCCGATGGCTTTTCCCGACCCTCCAGTGACGAGGGAGAGAACGAAGAACGGGAAGAAAACACTGACAAACTGGACTGTCACTATTCAGGTTACCACCCTCGACCGGTAGCTGTAAGTGCTCTCCATCTTTGAATATGCAGTCGTGCTTTAACACTAGTAGCACAATAGCAGATTTCACCAATTGCCCCGATTGTTTTTAAGGCGTAACCCCCTGCTTTTTCCAGTACTGTACCTTTGGAGGTCGACTGTTTGGGAGAGGTTGTTACTCCTTTGACCGGCGATGGGATAGAGTGCGTTGCGCCCTAAACACCATGATGGACAAGCATGTGAACTCTCAGATGTGGAAGTAAGTTTTTTGAGTCACACTGAAGGACATGATACGTATGAGGCATTCAAAGCTAATGAACGCTCTTCTTTGCTGCAGGAAAATCCCCTTGGCCTTGGAGAACACCTCCTCCTTTGCACCTGCCCACAGGACAAGCACAAATTCCCACGGTAGCACTCCCTCTTCAGGCTTCCTGGGCCCCCCTGCCACTTTGCCCCAGACTCCCTACAGCCAATCGTACGAGGGCAAGTCAGTGCTCTCCTACGGGACCACCTTGAATGCCCGCAGCTCGCCGCAGGGAGGGGCCGAGCACCCGGCCTACGGCACCACGCAGGCCCGACAAGTGTCTTCGTCGCCGCAGATGCCTTCAGCCCACTTGTCCTCATCCTCCTCCTCTTCCGCTCCTTCCCTCGCCTCAGGCCGGGTGCTTAAGTCCCGCTCCTCCAGCAGCAGCACTACCAAGTCGTCGTCGTCGTCATCCTTCAAGCCCAAGGAGATCTCCTCCGGCTCCTCCATGCCAGTCATCCCCAACTCAGCCAGCGGCGGAGCGAACAGTAACAGTAGCAGCTCCGGCTTCAGCTCGGGGAAGAAGAGGAAGAACAGCTCCCTCCTCTCCTCATCGCACGGCTCCTCCGACTCCTCCTCCTCCAACGCCAGCTACTCTTCGTCCTCCTCCTCGTTCAAGAAGAACTGTGCAAACGTTGGCAGCTCAGGGAGCACCTACCACCACAGCTCAATAGGTCCCTCGCCCTCGTCGTTATCCTCCTCCCACAGCGGCGTCCACAGTGTGGGGCTGAACTGCGGCCCCACTGTGCGGACCAACTCCCTCAGCCTCAAGGCCGACCCCTCCGGAGGCTCAGCGGGCGGCTCCTCGGGGCCGTCAGCGCGCGGCCCCCCCTCTGGCAGCCCGGCGGAGTCCATCAAGCGCATGAGTGTGGTGATGAACAGCAGCGACTCCACCCTCTCGCTGGGGCCGTTCGTCCACCACCAGTCATCGTCAGACCACCACACCAGCTTCAGCCACCACTCCTCAGACGGGCGCCTCGAGGGCAAGAAGCGCAAGAGCTCGCCCGCCTCCAGCGGCATCAATAGCAGCAGTGGAGGCGGAGGAGGAGTGGGGCTCGGAGGAGGGGGAGCCGGGACAGGTAGACCCAAAATGGCCAAGTCTCCTGCCATTAACAACATTCATGGGAAGCATGGGCGGAGCATCCCGGGAACGCCAGGGCTGCCAAACAACTCCCATCTACATCAGGTGAGGAGTTTGTGAATGACAAATAAATGTTCTTAAATCTAACACACACAGCTTTGTATTACTGATATCTATGAAGGTTTCAAGAAATTCCAAAATATGTATTTGTGGTTCAATTCAGATGTGAAAAGTTTAAACATTCCTGCATCAGTTGATGTTCATTTGTCTGTTGAACTTTTTGTATACAAAGCAAATCATTTGAACATTGAACACAATTTATTCTGCAGTCTAAGATAGAAATATCAGATGTGTAAACACTTTTTTCTCATATTTCATGAGAGATTAGTATGAGAAATAAAAAATATAAAATATGACGAAAGACGAATATATACATGTAAATATGCTCGGTTATAGCCAGAAACTAATTTTGGCTGATTTATTAGCTGCTGGCTAATCATCATATTTTGAACTTAAAAAATCGTTCGTCATTGTGGACTTTACTAGACCCTACATGTAGTAACTACTAGTAACTGGTGCAGTTATATAACATTTTAAGTGTCTACTCCCAAAATGGACTTTGACTAGATCTCAACACTTGCAGTAGCTACCTAATTGCAGTAGTTTGCTCATTTCAAGTTATGTTGTGATTATGTAAAATCGATTATTACCTATTTTCTCCCCCCCCAGCCAAAGGCTCGTCCCTGACAGCGATGCCTGGCTTCTCGGTGTGGAAGTGGCAAGCGGACGGGGAATCGTCTGGAGCAGCCCGCGTTCTGCTCTGGACTGCATGAGGCCTTCTAGAATCAAACCCACATTACTCTCAGTTTCCCACAATCCTCAGGGTGGAGATGATCTGGACTGCCCAGTGAAGTCAATGTGGTCCTTACAATTTCTCCCAAAGCCATGTGTGTTGGAGGGACGGTGGCACTGTATTGGGGAGGGAGGGGCTCAAACGGGGAGCGCCAGGCATGTTGTGAGCCAGCCGTGGATGTCCCATGCACTGTCGTCCCAGTATTCCAAGAGGTCTTCCTGTCTGGTCGGACATCGAAGGAGCGACGGCGATGGACCGTTCGGCTGCCCGTAGCTCGGCGGTTCAGGTTAAGGGCTGGCATTGAGCAGTAGGGGCGGGCAGGGAGGGGGGGGGGGGGGGGGGGGCAACAAGCCGATCTCTTCTGTGTTTGTCCAAGAATGAGTGTGTGACTGTGCGTGTGTGTATTGCAGAGTATTTTTCTCATGTCAGATTCTGCTGGACTACTGGAATTTCCAACCTACTTACACCCCCGGAGCCTGATCTCAGAAGCCTTTGGAAGGAGAGCAGGAGGAGCAGCAAACTGTTACTAGCAACACCTTAAACGACACACAATCACCTTTCACTTTCCCGTCGCTCTGACTCTCTGGCAAAGGCGTGGGGCAGCCGAGAGGAGCCGTAGACATGATCTGGTCAATTCTTGTATTACCCAGAATAATTATGCAAGTGTTACCTTTTTATGATTTCTTATGAGCTTTTTACACTGAACTACAAAGGGTCTTTGTAGAAGTGCTTTCAAATGTGAAAGGGACGCCTGATGTGCCCATTTGATTGAATCTTTGGTTCCCGGGAGATGATTCTCCCCTCTCTCTCTTGTCCTCCTCTCTCTCTTTGTCTCGAGTTAATTTCTTGGCCCTTTTTCATTGTGCAAAAACGACAGCCACAGTAGACCTACCCCCGACTGTGAACAGCGCTAAATAACTTCTTTCTCCACGGGCACTGCGTAGTTTGTTCACATAGTTAGCCAATAGCCGCTAGCAGCTTTGCCAATTTTTTTATTTTTTTTTTCTAAAGACAGATTAGCCAGGCAGCTTTGCCTTCAAAGCCGCAACAGTGCATTTTCCCGTTTGGATATCAAGAATCTGTGCAAACATTGCCACAAACCTTTCTCTGACACCATAAGAGAATTACTTTGCGCCCGTCACAGCTGTGCAAAGTCCATAGCTGCTTTTCGGCAGATGTGAATTGTAATGTTTTTTTGTTTTTTTTGTTGTTTTTTTTCTACATAGGGAATCAGGTATGGTACGTCTTAACTGGAGCAACCTTTATGCACGTCAGCTGTCTTCTGTGGGTATGATTCTCCCTCCTGTGTAACCAGTTCTCAAGCTCTGGATATAGAGAAAACTTGGGGCACCCCCAGCGATATCGCTCTGCAGGTGCGGGCCGAGAAAAATTTGTCACTAATTGAACGGATAGCCAGGCATTATACTCTATTCCTTTTGTCAAAATGGAGTCTTAAATCAGGCAATGCTCCCGTTTCACTGGGAAGTTTGCTTATTTCGTGTGCGTTTTATGGTGCGAGATTCATGCAGATGGCTTCACAGGAACATATTCAAACTTTTGGCACCACCTGTCAATTTCTGGAAACTCCACTGATGTCAGTTAGTATGGAAAACGAAAAAAAAAAAAAAACAACTTTAATTTTGCTTGTATTTTTTTCTCGTAGCTTATGTATCAAAAGTATTGAAGTATCCCTATTTGAGAATACATATTTTGTTAACAAATTGTACATAGTGAAATATGTATTTTTGCACAGGCATTTTTCGTACACGCTGAATTTTTTGGTACAATTGAGGAAAAAAAAGATTATTTATTTAGTAACAATATTAAAAGTCAGAACTTGATTATTTGAAGTGGTTCACTGCCAAGTCTATATGATGCAATATATGTAGAAGCTGAAGCATCTCATGAATCATGTACTGAGATCCTTTAAGGAACAAAGGTGAAGTGTTGCCACTGTAGCATGTGTCTGTATGACAGAGGATACCTTTATTCACGTTTCAAGGTCTCAATCACGTGTGCTTTTACAATACATTTTACGTTGCCTATGAATCAACACAACAGAAAATGTACTTATGTGACCCAATTAGCCTGTGATTTAGTTTTTATCTTCTGTTCTCTCAGAGAAGTCCCGCAGGCTTGAAGCTGTGCCTGTTTGACCAATTTCCATAGACCCTCTGGTTGTTTAAAAAAAAAAAAAAACACTTCGCAGATGGTGTACCTTAAACACATTTCATGATTGAAAACACTTGCGTTCTTTTGTAAGGCTGAAGGGACTAACGCAATCGAGGCAAGGAAGAGGAACACGTTCAAACAGTCCACCTGCTCGTGTCACCGTTGCCAAACAAGTAATTTGAAAAACCTACAAGAAAAACAGCTTTTAAAGAGTCTGCAGCTTTTAAAAGAAATATCAAAATTAAGAAAGTGCCTGAATTTGTTTCACCCTGACTGTTTGAAAACAGTGTGCGTTGGGTTGTTTTTTACCTTACTTGAATGTTCGAACTGTTTAGGGAATTTGCTTTTAAATCTGCCTATGAACCCTAAATGTGGTAAAGCCCGAGCGTGTCAGCTTCCCAGTACGAAACACTTAGTATTGTGCGTTTTTGGGGGGGGGGGTCTAGTTTTTTCAGACCAGACGCAAAGTTGTTCTATTTTAATTATTGTTAGTGTGGCTTAAGCCCCTCCCCTTCTGGTTTACTGGAGTTGTATATTTAAAAACATTCAATCAAGTGTTTTGTTTACCCTCAAACTCCACTGACATCAAGTTTCCAGCAAACGGAAACATCGTGAGGATGTTTTTTTATTAGCACCGTAGACTTGGAATGTGAAAGTGAGAGAATACAGCTTGTCTGGGAGGAAAAATGAAATCCACCATTCATACGACGTAAAAACGTGTAAAGATTTTTTGTATACCTTATCAAAATCATTTTCAGCTAGACTTATGTATTGGCTGCTATGTAATTCATGAACAAAACATAGGTTAGAATTAATATTTAAAGAAAAAAGATTGTATAGTATATTTGTTTTGTAACAAGTTTCTGTAAATAAAATAATTTATACTGCTATTTATATGAAACGATGTGTCTGCCTCTTTTCTAAAAAAAACTCGAACCCACAATCAACAGTTAAACAAATTTTATTATGTACATAATATAAGAGTCACGCTGTCAGACAAACTACAGGTGTTGCTATACCAAGAAGAAAAACACAAGTCCGCCTTGCTGTCAAGATATGGCCACCATGGTTACATATTAATAACTCTTGACAACTTCTGGACTCTATTGAGCAGCAAATCACCCTTCTTGATGGTTTCTTGGTACTGCCAGTTTTTGCTGTCGGGCCTAAAGGAAAAACAAGGAAAGGTTTTAGACTGCCGTTTCTTGGTGGTGGTTGTTTCGTGGATATAACAAAGTTTGAAGACCGTCTACATTACCTATTGGTTTCCACAATCTCATTCACTTTGTCAATTTTGCAGTGGAGACGGCCGGCAGCGATGAACCGGGACAGTTCCCTGAGGAAGGAGGGGAGGTTAGAGTTCTGTTAGCCAGCGATGCTTGATGCAATGACGCTTCTCAAAATAACACTGCAAGTGCAAATAACATCTGCACCCAATGTTCCCAAACAAGCCAGATTGAGTCTGGAGTCACACAAGTACAAATTGCGCATGCAGTGGGTATACTTATTTAGGATAAGTGAAACATAAAAGTTTATTCATTGTACTACTTTGCCCACTGTTACCATGGGGAGTGTCAAACAGTGTAGTGGATTGTGGGTCATAGGGATGGAAGAAGCATGCCGGCTTCATTGACAAAATGCAATTTACAAGTATTGCGACAAGCTAACTGGCAGGGCAATGTGGGGAAAACAGCCACGAGTCTGTGGTGAGTAGGTTTTTTGCGTGTGAATCTGCCAGTGCAAGCCTGATTGGCTTTCTGATGGTGTTTCACAAACTCACTGGTCGATGAACTCTGTGCTAACGCCGAAGGCCTCGGCCATGTAGCCCAGTGTGAGCGAGCGGTAGGACTCAAGTAGCTGGCTGTAGGCCTGGATCCTCATCTCTCTCACGTAATAGCGGTAGTGTGGAGCAAAGAGCCAGTCCTTCTTCATCTCTTGCTCCACCATGGCTGCGGAACAACAACAAGAAAATGTTACATACGCAGTTGAGCAACAGCAATATGTGCAGTTGGATTATTTGGGTAAACAAGCACTCACCCAGAGACTGGAAGAAGACAGAGTAGCGGCACTCATAGAGGGAGAAAAGATACTGGCGAACGGAGGGAAGACTGTGCAACACTTCCAGGATCTCTGCTCCTTTTATTACCTAAACAGGAGTACATATAATAAAAAATTAGTCTTCAGTTATGTTATGCCATCAAACATGAAAGCACACATGCTGTATTTTGGAGGAAGGCAGTTAGTTGATTTAATACTTGAACTGCTTTTTTAACATTTTGTACTTTTTACACAAAGAAAACTCAAAAGAAAAGTCTTCAGGAATGGTCTTGTGTACCTTCTCACGGAGGTCAGGCCTCTTGAGGGCAATCATGCAGACATAGACAGTGTAGGTGACAAATGTCTTGTAGTCCATGAGCTCGTAGGAGGTGAAGGTGGACACTGTGTCGAGGAAGAGCTCAGCGGCCTGCTTGAAGTCCCTGATGGCCACGCAGTACAGACCCTGGTAAACCTTCAGGCGATTCCTCCTATCCCAGTCTCCCCCCTCTTCAATTAGGCTGCAGGAGAGAGGAGGTGTGCTCTGTTAGTGCATGATTAGATGATGGTGATAGCGCTGGTTGTCATTTCATACATGTCAGATCCTTTACCTTTTGGCTTTCTCAGAGTTGCGTGTGATGAGGTCGCTGTCCATGTAGAAGAGGCCGATCCTCAACAGATAGAAAACGATGTCTAGCCTGTGACCTAGAGCCACAGTCTTGTCATAGGTTTTCCTGAAGGCTGTTAGGGCACCTTCCTGAGAAAGGACAGGACAAAGGCAAACATTTCCCACACAGTTTTCCAATATTTAAATCTATAAACAACAAACCATTGCAGCAGAGAGCAAGAAAGCAGCCATTCTGTGTAGCAAGACTCACATCATAGGAAATCTAGCAATCTATGTGGACGTAGCTAAAATCTGAATTGCACATGTATCAATATCCACCTAAGGAAATTACTAAATGAGCATGTGATATTAAGATCTTTTGTAACACAATGTTCAATCTTATAAATGATACAATGTGTGCATCCGGTGATCCGTCTCACTACATTTCTCATTGGAGTTCAATAAATCCTACATTCAAAAGCTTGTTGGGAGTCATTCATTTTTGATGTTCATGATGTATGAGATATACTGGACTGTGTCACACACACACACACACACGTCAACCAGGCCGGGGGTCAATATTAAATACTCTGATTGTCTGCATCAGGTGACTAACCTTGTCTCCAATCCTGATCAGATATTCAGCTTTGGCCATCATTGCGTCTCTGATCTCACTCTCCCCCAGGTTTTTCTCTGCGTCTTCCAGCACATCATCCAGACGCTTCAGCTCCTCTTCGTTGGCCTTCTTCATCTTGCTCAGGAGGTCACCGTCCAGCTGCCACTTCAGCTCCTTGCACAGAGTCTCGTAGTAGGGGGCCATGTCTGCAGTCAGACATGTTGGTCAGGGGGACAAACGCAACACATGCATCAAACATGGTCTTACTATTCTTACTTTAATGATCTGAGGGTTGAAAACACATCAACCAGAGCCTAATGAGTCCCTAAACACCCCCAATGCTAGTTTAACTTTTAAACTTGTTTCTACTTTATTATTATATTTTACTCTTGTCATAAAGTGTCGTAAAAACCATGCTTTAATTAAACCAGATTCTGCTTCCTGCAGTGTTCCATCCGTGACGCTCGCTAGCTAACATCCATTAGCTAACATTAGCATGCTCGCTTTACAGCTGTTTATTGTGATCGTGGCCAATAATCGAACGTGTGTATTGATAAAGTATCCGCCCATGCTTTGCTAGGCCGAGTCTCTGCTCGTCGATGAACCCCCGGAGTCCGGGTTTAAGGGCGGCGGAGCGGCTGATAAAATGCTAACTCACGGTTAGCTTTGATAGCATCCATGAGCTCCGTCTTGACTTTCGCGTCCTGCCGGTGACCGTCCATCGTCAGCAGGAACTTCAGCTGCGCTATCCGCAGGTCGGGGTTCTTGGGGAGACCCTCTTCCTCCAGATTCTCCAGAGGCATCTTCTTGGTCTAAGCTACACGAGCAATAAAAAAAAACGAGGGTTTTCTTTGTGCCAGGGGAACGCGGCGCTCGGCGGAGAGCTGCTAGTCTACGATGACTACGGAAAACACTGGCTGTCGCTCAGAGAGGCGAGACAAGAGCGGCGGCGGCGGGACGCTTTGTCAGAGGATTGCTGATTACTGCCCCCTGCTGGAGCACAGCGGTACTACATCCACAGGCGCCCTTTACCGGGAGGTTTTCCTCACTCACTGACAGATAGATAGATAGATAGATAGATAGATAGATAGATAGATGGATAGATGAATGGATAGATAGATAGATAGATAGATGGGTGGATGGATGGATGGATGGATAGATAGATAGATAGATAGATGGATGGATGGATGGATGGATGGATGGATAGATAGATAGATAGATGGATAGATAGATAGATAGATAGATAGATAGATAGATAGATAGATAGATAGATGGATAAATAGATAGATAGATAGATAGATAGATAGATAGATAGATAGATAGATAGATAGATAGATAGATAGATGGATAAATAGATAGATAGATAGATAGATGGATAGATAGATGGATAAATAGATAGATAGATAGATAGATGGATAGATAGGGGTGATGCATGATTTAAAAATGTCTCTTTTGAAAATGAAATAGATCACTTCCTCTTTACTTTGTCTTTGATATAATATTGAGTCTCAGCTCAACAGCAATGATCTGCCATCGAGCCAAAGCCAGTGTGAGGGACACCTGCAGATCAAGTTGGTAAAACTATTATTTCATCACAATACATGTGATATTTCCTAAAATGTGTTTGCTAAATCAAATAACAAATCAGTGGATTGCTTACACATAAATAGACCGTCATCTAAAGCCCCCCATCTCCTCCCTCGTGGTCACCGTGCTGATGCACACTCATCAGCTGATCAACTTCATTGATTAAAAAACAGTAATGATATGAATTGAACGAATGATTAACGTTAATTAAGGGTTTGAAATCTAAACTGTGCAAGCCAGTTTCTTTCCTCTAATAAATTAAGTGATCATGGAATACTTAAAAACGTTCTAAAAACAAGTCATTTACATTTAAAAAAAAAACACGCTGATAATCAAATCACACATTAGCATCTGACAATCAACACAACGATTGAATCAAACAAGAAGCTCATCATCAAAGTAGACCACTTAATATCATCAGTCCTGTTGTCATGGTGATGAGCAGTCAGCCACGCGACCTACTGTATTTTAACAGCTCATTCGTCACCTTCTCATTCTGATCCTCACTGGCCGCTGAGACGCGCACACCTGGGACGGAGTCGTGAGGCTGTGAAGACACCATTTGTCATTTACTTCTCGTATATTTTGTGAACAAGTGACTCGTGGAGGCAGCCGAGGCCGGGATGGCGCCTGGTGGGCAGCAGCGAGAGGTCTACCAGCTGAGCATGGCTCCCAGCCACTTGGTGAAAGGTAACAGACACAAACATCCTGAAAATACTCAGCATATTGTGCTAAACTTGAGACTCCACCACGGGTCACTTTTGTTATTGTTATTATCCATCTTTTCCCCCATGATTGGTGAAAACAGTGGTGGTGGGCGGTGATATGATGGTGGTGGGACTGTGAAGCCCGCACCTCCAGCTTGCTTGTGGCATCAATCGCATTAATACATTGGTATCAATAATAATAATCTTATTAATACATTGGTATTAATGCGATTGGGTACGTCTTGTTTGACTGAAGAAAGTTATCAGTCCTCCATTTAATAGTCATATTAAATATGCTTTTATTTTGACATTGGCCCACACAGTGACGGATCTGACGTCACAAGATTATCTGGCGCCCCCTGTTTGTTTGCATTGAATTTGTTTTCATGGTCAGACTTATCACCACAGTAATGGGGCAAAAAATTACTTTGAAAAACATTTAAAAAAACCTTTAAATCAAACTATGGAATAGTTGTCTCTAACTCACCAGTGTCAGTTAACGTTAACTTTAGCTAATAAGATAATCGACTTTAAACATGTTTGATCGTTTAAACAGCCAGGTCCATCCTCTTTTTTTTTTATTCTAGAAAATATGTTTATTCATTCACCAGCAGCTGTTAAACTTTGCCCCCCAAATAAGGGGGTTTATGCACAGCTCGGCAACTTACTTCCACAAGTACTATTAACACATAAGACTGTTTCCTGTCTTTCATTATGAGACACACTGATTAATCCAGGTGTGTCTGACCGCAGCATGCACAGCTGGATTAATCACTGCATTGACAGAAAGGAATTCTTCTCTAGTGCAGATGGTCAGATATTTAGATATATTAGAAAATTGTCCATTTTGAGTGGTCATGTTGGCTGGTCCTATATTTAGTTGTCAATACGAAATTCGAAATTCACGATTTTTTTTTTTGTTTGTTTGTTGTTTAACCACATTAACTCAAGCCTCCCCTGTCCATTTTCTTATCCAGAACAAGTGTTTGGATCCACAGTCATCGAGATGTTTGTCACAAACATGAGATACCGTCCTCTCACAAGAGCCAACATGAGGTCCATGAGAAACACAATCCTCAGCCTGTATTCTGAGCTGCTCAACGGCTCGGGCAAGTTTCCTTCGGTTGATGCCACAGGATACCTATTCGACATGCATCGGTACTGGTCACCCTTTGACAATGACTGGTTGGACGGGAAGAAGACTCCAGTCGTGATTTCTGCACCAGGTCTGATGCCTCCCCCCAAGGACGGTTCTTTTAAAACCATCTTGACACCAGTTCACCCCGAGAGGACGCCGGTCACTGTGCTGTCGACCGACCACAGGAACTGTGTGCGCAGCATGGAACACAATGGACTGGCGTTCAACAGGGTCGTCTGTCCTGTGTACAACTCCAAGGGCTCCACGCGGAGGAACCGCTGGAGAGTGACTGACTACTCCAAAGATGGCTGCACACTCATGTCTGTTCTCTGTTATTTTTCACCCACGACAGCATGCGTTGCAAAGACTGAGGGACAGACCAAAAAGAGGAAAGGCAAACATGACAGCAGAGCTCAGACTCAGACCAAGAAACGGCTGCGAATATAAATGATCCTTTGAGGCATCTTCAGTGAGCACGTGGAGACTCAAAGGGTCCAGACTGAGTGACCACAGCGTCTGCGGTTTCATTCATTTTTTAAAGTTTTTGTATGTATATAGTTGCAGTGTCTGTATATAGTTGAATTTTATGAATTATCAAATAAATGTACAAATATTATTTTATTTTTATATTTTCAATGGGTGTAATGAAATAAGTGTTCTTCAAAGAAATTAAATCTTAACATGTCATCAATTACATTTCTGTGTGTGCGACAGATGTCTGATGGTCATTTGAAAGAAAGATAAAGTGTCTATCACATACAATAGTTTTGGTTGTTTCAACAGTGATCTGAAATGATAATAATAATAGTGATAATAATGAATGAAAGTGACATACACTGACTTTGACTCTTTTCACTTACATAGTATCAGACAATATTAGGAACATAACATTCATTTAAACGGTTGCTAACTCAAACATGTTCTTATATTTAATATACAGTGTGTAGTCTAGTTTAAAAAAACTACAATTATGAGTACTATGGGTTGGTTTATATCAGCATGCTAATCAGATCTGCTATTCAAACTAATATTTAGCTTCCCCTATGTTTACTGCAAATGTTGTAGTAAACATTGTCCATGAACTCACACCTTGGTCTTTATAAACTTACCAGTGATTATGCCTCTGTACTGAGGGTAATAACGACTGTATTACTTAAGAGCCACCTCAGTGGCAAGACACAAGTGACCTATGCTTGTCACTGTGATCACGAGTTACTTAATTCCAAGTTAGAACATCTAAGAAGTTAATGATAAGCAGCCTGAGATGCCATGGGTGTCCACAAACGCTGGACATTTTGTCAGTCACATACCAGCGGAGACAGAATGAAAACCCTGCTGCAGGAGCTGGTAAGCCTTTTTTTTTCATCAGAAAAAACGTTTGATTTTTGTCTGCTTATAGTTTGTCAAATTCAATTAGACTGGTCAAATCCTGAGATTTATGTAAAATTGTGTAGCTCAAAAAGCTCCCTTGAAGGCAACAAGTTGATGTGACTCATCCAAACCTCAGTTTCAGCTGAGTCATTAGAACAACAATCCCACGCATAAAATTCTAACACTGAATAACAGCGCAGCAACACCTGGGAGGATTTTATATACACTGTATTTTATTTGTTTCTAAATGTTTCAAATATATTCACCAAAATGCAGTATAGATGTTAAAACATCTTTGCTGAGATAATGCAGCGGCTGTTGCTCTCATATAAAAGAGGTCATACATTGTTTTTAGTTGTATTCAATCAATCATAATATTTTCTATTTTATCGTCTTTTTTAAAATAGTGCAGTTGAAAAAGACATGTTAAGCACAATATTTTGAAATATGGAGGATCAATATATTTTGCGGTTACCTTATCGTTTAGAGAACAATCTAAAAAGCCGTCACAGCATCACAAAAGCACTGTGCGAAAGCTATTTTTGAACATTAGCGTCTTCAACAGCAGGCTAATCACCAATGCTCGATTAATTCTTAGAAAATAACAATGCAGTTTGGCAGATGTTGTAATTAAATGTTTCTACTTTCTTACCATCAAAATGAGGAAATGGACAAGTTTCCATCACAGATAGTACCAATTATTTTATTATTGAATGTGATCTTAAAGTCAGGGCTCGTCTCTGAGTGTGTCTGCGCAAAGCCTGAGTGTATTCTCTTCCAGTAATGCCAGTAATGACTTGCCTTCTAGACCAATGGGTACGCTCCGCTCCTCATATTTGTTTTGGGAGTCGGGGGAAGCTTTCAGTCCGGATACCAAGTAACAGGCCTGAGTTCACCATCACCGGTGAGTTGCCTCTGTTCATTGCTGCACCCCAACTCTGGATGAGAGCGGAGAAACTGTGTGTGTGAAGAGTCGAGGCCGCAAAACTCCTTTAAACTTTCACTGCAGTTCATACAGAGCTTCATCAATAGCAGCTGGTATGACAGATATGAGGAGGTCCCGCCCCAGCAGACCGTCACCGTCATCTGGTCTCTCATCGTGTCCATGTACGCTGTTGGGGGGGTCTTTGGTGCCCTCAGTGTCAAAATAGTCTCTGGTCTGCTTGGAAGGTGAGTGAGAGGGTCAGTGTAGAGTTCAACAAGCTGTTTTTGGAAATTGAAGGGATGTGTGTTCATTCACCAGGAAGAAGGCAGCCATCTGCACCAGCCTCATTGCTGTTGTTGCAGCAGGGATCATACTGGCGAGCAAAGCTGCCAAATCTTTCGAAATGATCATCGTGGGAAGAACGTTGTATGGCTACTCGTCAGGTAATGGACTATATTATCCAACAAGCGTAAAAACCTCACAAACCCGCAAGCTTGTCACTGGCAAAGTCCCTGTCATGCCTTGCAGGTATGGGGTCGAGCATCCATCTAATGTACCTCAGCGAGATCTCACCCAGGAAAATAAGGGGTGTGGTCACCCTGACCTCTGCGACCTTCATGTCGCTCGGGAAGCTGTCTGCGCAGTTTTTTGGACTCAGGTATGGACTGTTTTCTCACCACATATAACACACATTGATTTGATTTTTTTATTAAAACAGAGAGCTGGAGAGAAGTCATAAATAAGTCTCTTTTTTTTCTTCGTTTTAGTGAAATCCTTGGTAGAGACGAGCTGTGGAACATTGTGCTCTCCATTCCTGCGTGTTTCTCGATGCTTCAGGTGCTGGTTTTGCCCTTCCTTCCCGAGGCTCCCAGATATCTGTTCATAGAGAAAGGAGACGATAATGCATGCAAAAAAGGTGGGTGGGCCTCCTCACAATCACAGCTGTTTGTGATCTAGACATTTCAATAGTAACACTGTAACCTGTATTTCCCTTCCTATTGCTCCAGCCCTCCAGAGACTCTGGGGTCCGGGGGACTACAAACAAGAGATGGACGAGATGTCGGCCGAGCAGGCGTCCATCGAGGCAGCCCCACCAAAAAGCTGCCTGCAGCTCCTGAGAGACAGGACTGTCCGCTGGCAGCTCATTACCATGTCCATCATCTACTGCTGTAACCCATTATCAGGCATGGCCGTGGTGAGGACCACCGTCAGAAAACTGCTCAACACAAACAACTCATTTTAAGCCATTACTATGTAAACCATTACTTCTCCCCTTCATTCACAGATCACTACTTTCTCTTTTGACATCTTCGGGAAGGCAGGTATACCAGTAGATCAGATTCGCTACGTCACCCTTGGACTCGGGGTCTCTGAAATTCTCACCTCCATCTGCTGCGTGAGTGTCTAGGTTTTGCTCAGCTCCACATTTTCACTGTATTCTGTGAATGGTTGTATCTCATAAAAACCAGCAAATATGAGGGCGGATCAATTTGTTTGTCAGGAAGTGACTTAGTTTATTATTTGAGTCACAGTTTAATGTCTAAGTGTTTCCCCATTTAAAGACTAAACGTACGGGTTTGGTGACAACAGAAAAGACACACACACTTCCTGCAGGACCTGGTGGAGAACCAAAACAGGGAGAAAAAGTTAATATTCGACTTGCATCCACCAAGAGGACACCGACATGAGTGTGCATGCATGACAATTTTGTTTTTTCAAGTGCATTTCATCTTTTTTCCCCCCTCAGGGTTTGCTCATCGACAACATGGGCAGGAGGCTGCTGTTCTGGGGGGGTTATGGTGTCATGTCTGTGAGCTGGGCGTTGGTCACGGTCATGCTCAACCTGAAGGTAAAAATGTCAACTCTGAATGCAAATATAGCCACAACAAAACTACTGTTTTGTAAATTATTTTCCTGTTGAGGGATTACATATGGCTCTCTTTTTCTCTTATTGCCAAGGGACCATTAATGTAAATCAGCCGCATCCTACAATCTGGCATATTTACACGTATATGCTTATGAATATGCACTCGCCCTACTTTCTTGTTGTTGTTGTCATCTTCCGCTTTTTGGGGTCCCGGTGAAGCAGATTCAGTAGGGAAGCCCACACAGCCCTCTCCCCAGCCATTTCTGCCAGTTCCTTCGGAGGGATCCCGAGGAGTTCCCAGGCCAACCAAAAGATGGAATCCCTCCCGCTTGTCCTTGGTCTGCCCCGGGGTCTCCTCCCAGATGAGCATGCCTGGAACACCCCCCCAGGGAGGCGTCCAGATAAACTAAACCACCTCAACTGGCTCCTATTGAACATGGAGGAGCAAATATACAATATATAAAACCATGATATCTTTCTTATCCTGGAATTTCCCCAGTGTGGGACTAACAATATATATAATATCTTATCCACACACAACTGTTGACAAAGATTCTTACAGATGAGCATATGTGCATATGTGGATATTTGTGTTATCTTGCAGGATTCCACAGACTGGTATCCGTACATCACCGCTGGGCTGATTGTCGTCTTCATCATCTTCTTCTGTGGAGGACCTGGTACATTATTTAGCACACACACTGACATGGTAGTCACTAGTGGTGACCTGGAGGGAAAACAATATTTGTATGTAAAAAGTCCTTTCCCACCCACATGTTTGGTGCAGGGGCCGCCACCGCCACTCTCAGCAGCGAAGTTTTCATCCAGTCTGATCGGGTGGCAGCTTTGGTCCTGCTGGGGATCCTGCGCTGGCTGATGTTTGCCGTGATGGGACTGGTCTTTCCGTTCCTTAATGTGAGTACACACATCTGACATGAGCATGAGCAACGGTTTCTTCTAAGGATATGGACTTTACCTAAGAAAGATTGATTGATGAGCACATTTTACTGATCCCAAACTAGGAAATTCTTCTTAAAAAGTTAGACAGCAAACAACGTCATGTCTATGTGTCACACTGGACTGAAGACCACCTCTGCTCTCTTGAGAAACTTTAAGACACAACGTTCTTTCTCATGTTTCCTCTGTCCCAGACCGCCCTCGGCTCATACTGCTTTGTGATCTTCACCTGCGTGTGCTTGCTGGGCAGCATTTACACATTCGTCCTCCTTCCAGAGACCAAAGGGAAGACCCTGCTGGAGATCTCCGAGGATTTTAAAGCCATCACTGTGTTTGGGAAATCTTTCTTACAGGAGATGGCATTGGAAACCAAGCTATGAGAAGATACTGTGGTCTTTTAGGCCTGAGGACCTGAGGAATAATGGGATCATTTAGTACAGAATGACAGATGCAAAGCGGTGAACACGACAAAGTGTTTTCTTTCTAGTCTTTCTAAACTGGTGTACGTTTGAGTGCCAATTTACTGTTACAGTGAACACTTAAATAAAACTTTTCATTTGCACTTGAGCTCCAACAATTACAAGTGTGATGGCAAAATCAGCCAGGAGAAATACTCACTAATACTGATATTAGTAACTAATAATAAGAAAAGACAAGATTATACTTTATTTTGCTGTAATGACCATTAATATTCACACGGACCCTCTTGATTTTATTGCTATTTTAGGGATAACTGAAGCTCAGCATTATTGTCATGAACCTATCGTATCATTTTTGAACAGTGATACCCGACACAGCTTTAACTGCAGCCAGAGTGTGTTTTTCAGTGTGAGGTCAGCAGTTTCCCTCTGCCGCCTCTCAGCAATACATCATCCACTGCCCCCTTTGCTCCCTGCTTCTTTGGCGATCTGTTCTTTGACCAGAGTACGGAACAAAATGAATGGGACACTCCTGCGGCTTGCAGGCTGAGCTCGCACCGGGGAGGATGTGAGTGTGTTGAGGGGTGTCATTTTAAGGCTAAAGTTAAACACAAAAAATTGTTTTACACCACCTGCTTATAGCTGGTGAACACTGTGGAGCCTTTAAGGAGCTCAAGAGACAGATAATTCCTTCGGAGGTTGATGGCCACTTGAGGGCAGCAGAAACAACCTACCAGCAATCAACTAATGCAACTAAAGCAATTGACATTCCAGGCACTTCATCACGTAGATGTACATTTGGGTTTTTTCCTAGAATTTCATTTGGTTAGTTGTTTGCCTACCTTAAACTTTGTTGTTTGATTCTATAAAAGATTGTTTAGGATTCACAGCTGCTCTCTGTGCAGTATAACCGGTAACGTAATGTAAGAACAATTGAACATATTTAACAGTTTAACACAAACCTATTGCAAACATGGCATTATGCATAAAAATTGCACGATGGCAGATAAATTGACTTAATCTTTTATTTTAGCAAGGAAGTGGACACTTAATGAATAGCTGCCACTGTGGCTGCAAGAGACACCTGGGATGAGCTGAATTCCTAACCACCAGAATTTAAAAAAATAGATATATATGCTTAATTTAAAGTTGATAGAGGTGGATGAGCAAACCTCTGCCTTGTTATGTGGTGATGCTGAAATCTGACAGACCTGCTGTTTGTGGACGGAGCAACTCTGCAATTAATCACAAATCAAATCAGCTTTTCATTTGTAAAAACAGAATGTTTTGTGTGAAGTGGACACTGTGCAGCCTCACAGGGGGGGGGGGGG